>VWZG01003878.1:0-44831 GCA_013396735.1 Grallaria varia
TTATATAATATATATATAATATAATTTCAATTAAAAAGAAAGCAGTAAAAATTAGAAATGTTAGAAACTAGAAAAATTTAAAATAACTAAAAAGTAGACATTTTTCACAGTGCCAGATAAGATCTTTTTACTAGATGAGTCTTTTACATGTTGTCAAAATCTCACGGGAGGATGTGGTTTTTTGTTCTTTTTCTCCAAATATTTTGCAGTTTTAGTCTGCAAAAGTTTGCTGATTTATTTGCGATAAATAATACCTTTAGACAAACTTCAAGTGTTATGTGTCAATACTGCTGGCCAAAACATGTTTCAGTCAAAACTTCTAGTCACGTATATGTACCTGGGTCAATTATGAATAATTACATAAAGGAGGGAGGGATGTGATATTTCTTTTAAGGCAAACTACATTCAGAATCCATAGATAAAACTGGCTAACTGTTAAAGGTCCTGAGAATGAATATGATCTAAATAAATTAGATTGGAGACCACAGCATTGAAACAGGCAGGTGTTACTACCTAAACAAAAATTAACCAATAAAAGCCAGTAGCAGCTGTCGAGTCTGCAACATTTTTGGTTCATTTTCTAATTTGTTCTATCTTCTCCTGAGTAAAAACAAAGAAGAATCCATATTGTACTGTGTTCTTCTGAAGACAAACAGTAACAGGAAAACTAACTACAGAACAATGTGAGTGGAGACAAACAATGACAGGTACACAACTAGCTATTTTTGTTCAGTTTTTTCTTTTGTTTTATTAACAACAACAACAACTGAAGGAAGTCTAATTTCGGCAAAGTGAATAAATCTAAGCTTTAATATAAACTGTAATAAGTTTTTTACCTGTCTTATTAGTTTCCTCTACAAGGACATTTTAGCATAGTCTATTAAATGTAGAGCAAGAAATTAAATGCAACTTGACTGAGACAGTTTAAGGACCTGTCACTACAGACTAGTGTCTGACATGTTATAAAGCCAGGCACATCTGCTACAGTAATGTGCAGGTGTAGCAGAGTATAACCTGCATATTACACAGTGCTTTAATGTTGCTTAATAAAACTGCCATGTTTTAGTGGTGTTACGTGTTGAAGGACATCCAACAGTACTTAAGTCTTTCACTTGACTCTCACAGGTTGGACCATCCTTCCTGGTCAGTGGCAGGGAGGATTTCCTCTCTTCACAGGTGAACATGCATAAACCATATATTTATAACAATAGGAAAAAAGGAAAATACTTGTCTTTGAGTACCTGAATTTCAGTCAGTAATCATAAAATACACCTCTGAACATCTATGTTTGCTATGGTATCTTGTTAGGAGTTAGTTAGAATAGACTTTTTTGATTATAGACATTGATCAAAAACTAAATAGTTCTCACTCTTAAGACTATTTGTAGCCTGCTACTGGCTGGTACGTGCACAGACCCATCAGAGCCTACTGCAAAAATCAGGACTTACATTTTATGCCACATTCCCTTCACAATCAACTGTTTTTAATTCCCTCCAAACACATTAAGCAAATGAAAGGAAAAAAAAATCAAACAACAACAACAACAAAAAAGGAAAAACCCATGTTTTTTCTTACTTTCTGTAGAGGCAAAGCAAGTGATACTGAATATATGTTCAAAAAGAGCTAAGAGGAACCTGACTGTACTGTGAGCAGAAATCATTTATTTGTATAACTATTGCCTTTATACCACACTGATTTTTTTCAACAACATTATGCACCTTCAAAGAAAAAATGAGGAATACAACAGCGGAGTTGGGAAATATGTTTTTCATCCAAGTAAAACCTGTATTTGCTTTGATAAAATGATGAGAAATTTTTCAGTAATTTATTTTTCTCAGTGAAATTACAATAGATTTATATCGTGAAGTGCAGAACAGGAGGAGGAGATATACTGTGAAAGCACAGCTCTATATTTTACAAGTGAAGTTTTGGAGGAAAAGTTTCAGAAAAACAAAAGAAAATACTGCACAAGATGCAGTCCTGCTTGAATGTCTGAATAGGACGATATGACTTGGTGTCCTTGGAAGGGCATACCATACCTGAATGCACATTCAGATGGCATGGTGCCCTAGTGCAGCTGCCTTAGACAAGAGCTGAAGATGAGATTTGGCCCAGTGAATACATTGAAAAATATCTCTGGAAAACCCTTCCCTCTGTTCCTGTCAGATTTTTAATATTCATAAATAGTTGGATTTCTACTATCTCTACCAATGATTTACTCAAAATAGTTTCTTGATTACATTTAAGATAGGCTGGCTGTACCAAAGTACAAGCTCTGTGACATCTTGGCTTAAAGAAAGGGACAAGGTTTGGGAAAATGTATGTTAGATTTAAGGACTGTCTGTGTTAGTCATTTGTCTGATCTAGAGCTTTTGTAAACTTGATAAACAGAGCCTTTAGTTATGGGTAGCACAAAGACATTTTTTACCAAAGTAGAGGTGGAAGGACCATGATTTTATAGGTCTTCAATTCCTGCACATACTACTTGAAAGATAAAATACCTTAAGCAACTTCTGTAGGCACAGTGAAGAAACAAGTACTGGGGAAGATGAGTGAAGAGAGTATCTTTCTGAATCAGTAAGGTGTCTAACTGGATACCAAGAAGTACTCATTTTAGGATGAGATCTCCTTTGGCACATATAGAAAAAAATGTACACTTACACTAAGAAAGTCCTGAATGATCTAGACTAGCCCTCAACATCATTGTTTAAGGGTGTCCTTAGCAACCCAAAAACAGAGAGACATAACACATTCATAGTCCTTTTTGTAATAATGACACCTGAAAGGCTTTCACTCATTGTAGTCTCTCAAGTCAAATGTCAACAGCAACCCTAACCTTGTTCAGTAATCACAGCTATTAGTGTCTTTTATTGCTGTTCTGGCCCAAAGTTTTTATCGATCAGAACAGAACCAAACGTAACAATATTCCCATTCATTGGTTGAAAAATAATGTATCTGCTGAAGCAAAAGACAATACCTATCTTTTCCTCCATACAGGTATTTTTTATATTGTTAGCCACGTTTTATTCTGTGAGGTTATACCTTCAACAAAGTTTTTATTAGACTTCAACAGCTTCCTAGAAGCAGAAAATTATGGACATTTGCTTGAAGTATTTGCTTCTAGAGCTCAAAACTTCAGAGAAGTTATAGCAAACTGATGGAGAAACTCAAGCGAAATGGAAAATCAGCGTACAACACTGTGGTGTACTGACTCCCAGCATATAAATTTCATATACCTTTCCATCATCTTTTATTAATTAATTTCATCTTAAAAATATGTCAATGCTTAAATTTTCAAACTTGTGTCATTCAGCATGTTCCGATGCTGAAAAAGACTGGTGAAATAAATCTTGATGACTTTTAATGATCTATTGGTACTGAAATGGATATTTCAACAGCAAAGTGGAATTGTTACTTCTTTTAAGATATCTTGCCTCCCTGTAACAGCATTTGCTGTGAGGAATTGTTTGTTTTCCTGAGGATGTCAGAGAAAATAAGATTTTTACTTCACTTTTTTTTTTTTATATCCTTTACATACAATTCCTCTGACATTTAATATTTATTTTTTTAGATTCTCCCTTCACATACATAAGTCTCATGCAGGCATGGTTCTGTGCTGTGTAAAATGTCTTTTCTCTTAAAGCAAACCAAGTATCACTCAAGATGTCTTCACTCTACACAACTCCCCACCCTTTATTCAATAAATACCTACTATGAATAAGCCAGAAATAACCAGAGCAGCAGTGAGGTAGCCATCAAATACTCAAAAGGTTGCAAGAGAATCCCTGCTCCAGCAAGAAGGATGGGACAATGCAAGTCTCCATCTCCAAATATTTGTCAGGGTGGAAAATACAGTAAGAAAGATAGTGCATTTCCATTTCAAGGACGTTGATGTGGCCTAAGCAAAGATTACCAGAGAACAGAAGAACAAGGACCACTGCTCCTTTCTTCACCAGAGGTGTTACAGAAGGGGAACCATAACTGTGTAGGCAAAGGGATGAAGAAGTGATCTCTCCACCCACTCAATCACCCAAAAAATAGGATAAAAGAAGCAGCAGGAACTGAGTTGCAGACTGAATTAATGAGGCTGTCAAATGTAACTATGGAATATAACTGCTTCTTCAGCCCCTTTATTGTCTCATCAATTGTAAAGCATAAAGGGAGACCTTTCAGAAGTATGAAGAAGGATTATCTCATAGCTGCTCAACACATGACAAAACAACTTCGTGCAACCTTTCCACAGCCTTTCTTCTTCACTGCTGCCTTTCACCCTGAACCACCCTGATGACCCTTTACTACAGCGCAGGATCAGTCCTGTAGAATATACAATGCACTTACATATTTCATCATTTAGTGGAAATGGTATGAAGTTGTTAGGAAGGTTTGATTGGGGCTTTTTTCCATCTGGCAATGGCTTTTCTCCTTCCCAAATGACCCTTTTAATGTTACAAATATTTGTAACAAAAATTACAGGATGGGTGGTTTTGGGTTTTTGTTTTGTTTTGTTTTGGTTTGGTTTTTGGTTTTTTTTCCTTTGGAAATTATTTCAGCATTACTGTTCAGTCCTTAGAAACATTAGGCAATTTGATTTACATATTTTTTGTCTGGATGGAAAAGTATGGTCCAGCTCTAGCAATCTCCATGCAATTCCATAAGAGACTAGAAATCCTTTTAAAATATAAAGGATAAAAGCATATAGAAACATGGAAGCAGAAATACATCCTGAAAACAAGTTTCTTTCAGCAGTTCTACAGGCTGTTTGTGACAACCCAGCTGCGAGCTTTTTCTTTTTCTCTTGAAGCTTTAAAAAAAAATGAAATACAGATGAAGGTTACTTTTTATTACATCTCCACTCATTGCAAATGGGTTTATTTCTTTCTGCTTTTACTGCTAAGAAACTGCCAGTCTCAGCAGCAGAGATAGTAAAACGCTTGTATTTCCCCCACTATACTGTAAGGTTTTTAACAGATGGGAAAGAAAGAGAAAGGGGCTCTTGATTCATAACTAGGATAGACTTAGGAAGTGATGCCAAAACACAACCTTTACTTATCTTTTAATATCTTCCTAAGGACTCTCATGAATGGGAAGCAACCAAGACCTGAGATACAAGAATGACTGCAAAGAGGAAAGGTTCTCTGCCTGGGAAGAGGAATCTCCTACTTGTCATTGCTCCAGAGCTATCCACACCTCCCCAGCAAACTCCAACAGCAAATCAGCTGCATCTTCACATTTTACAGTTAAGGTTAAAGCCAACACTTCCCCCTTCCAGACCATAGGGGTGCATGCTTAATATAGGCACCTTTTTCTTTTTTTCCTTTTTTTTTTTTTTTTTTAAGAAGTGTTTTCTCAGTTTCCCCACTTCTTTTTTCATGTATTCCTGGAGGGATGTTCTCCATGAACGTGCATAGGTATGTCGAGAAACTATGCAAGTTTGTGCCTTGGAGAGGTAGGTTAGACCATATTAAAGAGCTAGATATTTTTTTAAAATCTTATTTTTTTGTTTTTCTTGGCAGTATGGAGAAATTTCTCCCTTGAGGACAGTAAATCATAAGAAAAAAACAACACAAACAAACCCCTTCACCATTCTGTATGATTAAATCATGGGTTTCATCTCTCAAATACAGAAAAGAATTTTTAAAAAATCAAAACTTGAAACTAAAGTAGTAATAAGGAAAGTGCCTACATGTAAGTAGAGTCAAACAGAAAGAAAACTTGACTCCTTCCTCTCTTCTGTCAGCCACCACTGTGGAAAAAGGAAGACAGTTCTGAAGTGGTAGCAGCAACAAAGTCCTGAAGGACTAACAAGGTATAATGTGTATATTTGTATGCACATGCCTCTATTGCCCCAAATGCCTTGACATGGCACATGTTACAAGAGGCTAATAGTTTAACCACATTTGCATATCATTATACATACTGTAATAGATATTATTAATATTTAAAATAACAATTGTTTGAGTGTCCTTTCAACTTTTAAACTGCTTAATGCATTATCATGAAAATCCCTAGCATAACTGTCAGAGTTCTCTCCAATGCTTGAAGTGGCTTTTCAGTTCATAGCTCTGGCATTGAAAAATCCAGCTAAAATGTATAGAATGGAAAGTGAGTGCACAAAGAAGCATAGGAGATCTCCTGTTGTGGGTCTGCTAATGACATTAGATGCTAAAAAGTGCAGCAAAACTCCCAGACAAAGAGAACCTAGAAAATTAGATTTAACAAAAACTGACGGCAAATATCTAATAAGTATGCTTTCCATCTCCATAGCAACTTCCATCAAAGAAACAGAAAGCACTTTAAACATCAATCAATTTACTTTCAACAATACTCTGTGGAAGGCAAAATATATATTAGAAGAAGTAAAGTTGCTTCCTGGTGATTGCTGGACTCTATTTTAGGAATCTTTTTTACTACCTCTGCACTAAACTCCTCATTAATATTCAGACTTTCAATCTGTCTTATTCATGTCCTCTCGCACAGATTGTGATGTAAGAGGAGTGATCAGAGACATTGGGATAGAGAATGAAGGCCTTGGGAAGTAACGAATTTAGCTATTGCTAAACAGTAATTACCAGATCCACATAGTCTAAGCAGTGTTATCTACTCTAAGTTATCACTGCAAGAAAGTCTCTGCAATGGCAGATATCCAAACCACAGTGGCTTTCAACAGCAGCCTCTTTTATCGAGAATTCTGCTGAAGTACTTGTACAGAAGACTTATTTTGGCTATCTGTATGAGGCGGGTACAAAACGCATGCTGTAATGCCCAGTGGGTAGGCACCATGACCCAGTATGAGGTACTTTGTGCCTGCAAATGATCGAGGTCTTTAAAATATTTAAAAATATCTTTATGGAGTCAGTATATCTGAAAATAAAAGAGCAACCTAGCAGATCTTCAATCAGTGTGTGCAATATTCCTGCCTCCAAGAGAAAATAAAGTCAACCTGGTTCCTCCTGCTCTTGAACTTTAGGATTTGGGGATCTAAAGCCTGAAAAAGCAATTTTTATGCTCTGTAGCCCACACAGATGGAAATTGAAAGGGTCATCTCTTGGCAAAGAGTTGTGCTAACTCTTTATGTTTTCTTTTATTATTCAGATGGCTCTGTTGGCTGGAATGAAAGTGAATATGATAGACAGGATTTTCATCTCTAGAGAGAGATCTCATTGTAAGACTGACTGTTGCACGGTCTCCACCACTGAGAACAGGGTTAGAGCTGGTCATGGCCAATAAATTAACTCCCTTTCACTGTCTGGATAGGTTTCTGCTATACAGAAAATGAAGGTTAGGATTAGACTAAGGGAGTCTAAAGAGTAAAAAGACCTTTTTTTCTTGTGTGTGTTGAATGGCTCTAGGAGTTCTTGAGGAATACAGAAGTCCTTTTGTTCAGTGCTTCACATCTTCTGTTCCAGTGGGTTCTCTAGCTATAATCAAGCTAACAACTAAGGTTAGCATTTGGGATCTAGTAATTTAAGGTTTTGGCTGAATGGCATTTCAGAGCTCAAATGACAGAAGATGCCTCTTTTGAGCAGTATTTTGGTGAGGTTACTATTCATGATGGATCCCTGGGATAGAATGAATTTGAAATTAAGAGAGGGTTTGGATTTTTAAAGCTAAATACTGAAGAGTTCCTTTTCTTTCTGGATGGCAAATGGCTCTAAGTGATGGCAAGAAGGCAGGTGACACCTTCAGTATTCATTTTTCCAGGAGAGATGGATTCCCTTGGATAGAATAGAAAGCTTAAAGTTAGGAATGGTGTCAGGATTTGCTAATACAGAGATAGAAAAATATAAATTTTCAGAGTTAATCAAAGGTTTAATATCAACTGTGACCAGTATGAAATGAGCTCCTTCATTGCTGGGTTAGCTCTCCTGCATTTCATTGCACTAAGAATTAGGACAGAGTAATATAAAATATAAAGTACACTCTTTCCTGAATGCTAATGGACCTGAGAGTAGGAAGAGGTAAGGTATTTTTTAAGTCCATGTCTAATGTACATATTTTCAGTAGAGATGGAACCCTGGGCTATAATTAAGGTTAGAGTCAGGGCTACTGCTTGTATGTCAAAAGCAGAGATCCTGACTTAATACTCAGCATTGCCTGGCCCATGGAGTAAAGAACTGCACCGCTGCTGTCATTTGTGGTTGATTATTTATCCTTTCTTTCACTGCTCAGGTGCTTCTGCTAGCTATAATGAAGGCAAGAGCTGCTAAAGATTTAAAACTACAGGCTGAATAAATTATTTCCTTGAACTCTGTGTGTTACAGAGGTTTTGTTATGTATTCTACAAAACTGCTGCACTGAACAGATCTTCTTGCAAAAAGAGTCACCAAAGCAAGTTATGTCTGGTGTATTCAATCTCATACATAAGACTGGACACATGGATATAATTCTAGAATTAGTTCAAAATTTAGATAGCAAGGCAAATGTCAGAAATTGCCCCCAGAATAGGCTGTGAAATTCTCCAGGTTCATTTTTAGCTTTGGGATATCTCTAAGAAAGTGTTTGGAGAAAAATGGTTCTCAAAATACCACCACAATGTTGAGCACTGCTGTTCACTTGGGTTCCTTGCAAGTTTTTAGGTCTTGTTCGGATAGGGGCTTCTTAGCTAAGTATACATCGAGCTTTTGTTTCAATTTTGATTTCAGATTAAAAAGGAAACGATGGTTTCAGGGGCTGTACCAACTCCCAGCCTCTGCTCAATACTAAGGAAACAGAACAAGTTATTCTCAGAGGCTGAGAATATATTGTAACTTGCACGTCTAGGGGAATGCACTATAGTTTATGGTATTGTAACTTTTAATAGCTTGTATTCCAAACTGAAGAAATTCCCAAACTTATTTTCTTAGTTTATATAATGCATAAAAATCCATTAACAAGAAATTGAGCTTTTATCTGTGTTGAATTTTAAGATCAAATTCAAACACACATTTCTGTTACAAGATTGAGAAAATGTTCTTTTTACAAATAAGGATTTGCCACATTTGACTTGAGAATACCTAAAAATGCACATACTCATAAAGGAATAACCAAATGGTTTCAAAATCTACTAATCCTGTCGATGTCTTCTTCACCAACTTTCACCCTAGAACACACCAAACAAATCACAAAGAAAAAAAAGGGGAAACCCCCCCAAAACAGGAAGCATTCTTTAAATGTTTGCATACATTTTTCAACTGGAGTGTAAAAATAATTGCTATCACTTATCAGTGCTTTTATAAACTACTTTTCTGTTCCATCTTCAACACCAAAAGAAATTACTTGGTCATCTACTTCCACTCCTGGAAGAAACATTGTCCAAGTTAGAGTTTATCTGAATTTATGAGGTATAGATATTGGGCTTTTTATCAGAGAAAGATGAAGTGTTGATGTCACATGCAGTGATGATGTCACTATGTCTCCCTTCTGTTGTTAGTGAAACACACATCCATCTTCTCTTCAAAAAATATAATTTGGGGTTTAAGTTTCTTCACAGTTTTTAGCTGACTGCAATCTGATTTTGTAATTTATGTTTTAATTATTTTTTATTTCTTTTGAACTAAGAGGGGTATACCTAGGTGTCTAACTAAATTAAAATATTAGAGAAAAGTACTCTTGCACTGTATAATCCCACTGACTACCTTAAGTGCCCCTAATTCAGGGGATGTGTTGGGTTTTTCTGAACCATAATGGCAAAAGTTACTGAAATCTTAGCTATTATGGGATAGGATAAAAAATCTAATAACAGCTGGAACTTCACTCCTTACAGACAAATAATACTATCTAAGCAAAATTAATATTATCTTCCTTACAAAGGAACAGTGGTTCGCAAATCCAAACCATTTGAAACAGCATTTTATGGTCTGTCAAGAAATCCCTACTGATTTTAGCCCCCAGTCCTAGCACAAGACAACAGATAGAAAGAGAGAGGGAGAGGTGAAGGGACTTGCCCAAAGGCATCCAGAAGGTTAGTGATGAATATGGTGTCACATTAGTTTCAGAATGGCCGCTCCAGTACTTAATAATTCAGTAATGTTGTCTCTCTGAACAGGGGCTTGAATTTGAGTTTCAAACTGACCTTTACCAAGACAATATAAGAATTATCCAGTGTAGCATATCTTCTCCTTTCCCAATCCTAAATCACATTTATTTTGTATAAGCAAACTATTTACCCCAGGGATACACTGTGGCTATGACTGCAATGTAAAAGTAGTCCATAAAGTCTTACAAAAGGAGTGTCCTTAAAATGATCCTTAATGACTTGTCATCCACCCTACAGAAAAAGGTCTAAGAACTCTGCCCTACCTTGAGGGCATGAATCAGTTATACTTAATTCAACCTGACTGTTCAGTGTTTATCAACTGGATGAAAGTGGCTTACGTCCAGACCCCTGAGTGATCTTCACTGAGGGTAACACTATAGGAGCAGATCTCCTAATTGTTCTGGAGAAGTTCAGTTCCAAGAAACCCTTTTTTTAACTGAGGATTTGAAACTACCCTGTTTGTTTTATTTGGGTTGTTTTTGAACAAAAGCATTTGGGTCTCTAGCAGACAGGACACCACCTGTTTAGATGCAACCAAGACAATGTTCTATAGAAGAGAATGTGACAAACAGATATTTAAAAAAATAAAAAATTTAAAAAAAACCCAAGACAACAACAACAACAACAACAAACTTTCCAGGAAAAACAGCCTAATTCACTTCTTGATCTTACTGATGAAAGTTGAATCATGGGCACACTTGGGCAAAAGAGCTTCCTTCAGTCACAATTGAGGCTCTGGTTTCAGAAACAAAGTAAACAAGGAAAGGAAAACCTCCATAGTTCACAGCAGACCTGATTACATTTCTCTAGGCTTCGGACGACTGATTTCTGCATTTTCTAAAAATACTGTTAGATTGGTGAAATTGCACCACAGACAATAAGGAAGATCTGTTCTGCATTTGCAAGTGAAATGAACGGGCACAAAATATGCTACACTTTTATCTTTGGAGTTCATCATATTAAAACTAATCATGGCAGGTTTAATTATGTAAGCACCAAAATTAAATAAGTAAACAAACAAATAAATAGCTCTCAATTTTCCTATGCATTCTGCTTTTTCTAAGTGTGATAAATCTATGAGTTGAAGTGTAGGATGCAATCTTCCTTACAGCAGAAGACTATTTTTTGAGAAGAAAATGCTGGCTAGGAAAACTGCTAAGATGAAGGAAAGAGGAACAGAAGGAAAGAAAGAAAGAAAGAAGGAAAGAATACATGATATTAAAGAGTCAGCAGCTTCCCAGTATGTAATCTTTTTTGACAGAATAAGCCATATCTCTGCAGTATATTCCAACATCAATTTTGTTCTTGGCAATTTGAGTCAACTTTATTCCAGCTGCAAACATTGTGACAATAGCAAGTTATTTTCCAGACTGAGGCTGACTACTCCATGCTGTATTAGTGAACAGAATAAGGTCTTCCAAACATCTCACTTAAATCCATATCTATTTAGTACTGGCATTTGCACTGTGTTCACACTCAGCATATCTTCATGTAATCATTGAAGCTCCTGAAACAGCAGCTGCTCTGGGGGAATGGGTTTTTTTCCTTCAGAGGAAGGGAAACAATATCTTGAAAATGAAAATACAAACTTAAACTTCTTTGCTGTTGCAAAAGGAGAATTATTGCAACACCTGTTTCAGATGAAAAAAAAAGATACATTTTAAAATTAATTTTCTTTCTCTTTAACTATGGATTAGGAGCTATGGATTTGAAAGAAAACACCTTCACAAGGAAATCTGTATTTCAGGCGGTGGAGAGCCTGAGTGGGTTTTTTTTGTTTTTTTTTTAATTGACTGCCTCTAGGTATGAAGAACTTCCATAGACTTGATGCAAAAGAATGTGCAAGATTCTCTGCAGGAAAGGAGTCTACAAACAGGGATGTGTAACTGCTTCTTTGCTCAATCATAGTATTGTACGGGATACAGAGGGCAAGCCTTTCTTTTTTCTTCCCCTATCTGCTGGCTTTGCTGGAGCTCACTGAACTTTCACAGATACGACGAGTAGGAAGGCTGAAACATGAAGTTACGTGCTGCAAAGTGGCAGCGAGGAGAGCAATATGTGTTAGATATATTGATCAGTCTTTCTAAAGTAAAATCATACAGGAGATTCAAGGGTCTACTCTTGCTCAGTGTCACAGAACAAAAATGGTCAGTTTGTATGGCCTATTGGATAAACTCAGCAATGCTGTGTCAGGTCTGCATCAAGACTTCTACCATGCGCAAACAGAAAGTAGATTTAAACACTGCTCTCATCACAATAAAAGTCACGAGAAGATGTATCCTCTGATTCCATTAAAACTCAGTGTAGGCCGTAAACCCTAAAATAGATTATATATCGTGATCCAAGGTTAGCTGAATGCAAAAGATGAACATTTTGTTGCTTTCTTTTCCTTGTGAGACTCCCTGACTCAGAACAAAACGTTGGAGAAAGAAATTACATTTGAAAAATACCTGTCTGAAATATACACTGCCTCTGAAAATATGGTATTTTGGAGGTAATATTTAAAATGTCAGTATTTAGTATCAAGGAGAAGACGATCCTCTCTAAAAGATTCAGGGGAGTGATATCTAAAAGATAACAGCACAGAACAGCACAGAAAGGGCTTTAGGATTTTTGAATATTGGTAGCCATTTACCTGGACCCATAATTTTCCTGGTATATAAATCCATACATCTTTAAAATAAAGATAAAAATTCTAGGATGACAGACATTATAGACCACGATGACTGACCATAATTAAAAAATGTGCATGCAGCCCAAAACCACAGATACAGAACTCCATATGTTATCACAAAATCCTTAGCTTCTCCAAACTTAAAAAAAAAATAAATATATTAAGGCAACTATTTAGAGTACTAAATATCTTCAGGCTGAGATCTTCAAAGTTCAAGAATCTGTTATATTTTTCATGCTTAGCAGTTATCGCCTACTACTGCAACCAGTAAGTAAAAAGCTGAAAAATACATTTTTCCATCAGATATATGGATGGCATATCATCATTACATATCCTGTACCACTGATGCTGCCTACAAATCTGCTCTGGTTCCCTTGAATATATATTTCCACAGTTCTTTCCCAAGAAAAATATGAGAATTAAACCTGACCTTTTTTTAAGCCTCAAAGAAACCCAAGAATATTGCTTACCCTGTCAGAACTAAAATTGATTACTGTAAAACCTGAAGTTGGGTTTCAAATGAAGAATATTTGCTGGTTGCCAATATATTCAGCTGGTTTATGAAAGCAGAAAGTTTCATATGGACATATAAATAAATAGTGTTTTCAGTTCACACTTTGATAACGGAAATTACTTGATTTGAATGATAAATTCATAAAGTTAGTGCTAGTTCTTTGCTTTTGGATTTAACATTTAATTTCCTATTACTCATGACGGTAGTGAGTATTGTTCACGGAGAGCTAGTTTAATGTTGTGCCTGAATATCTGCAGATGAAGGGATGTAGGAGAGAGATGAATGGCTTACTTATGGTAACCACCCAGGTTAAACATTAATTCACAGCATTCAAATTGCAGCATTAACTATCATCTGTATTAATCATTGTATCTGAGGTTGACTGAATCAATCTGTGGTATGTTGTGACATATTAGTGTTCATTATAAGCTTATCTCAGAAGAAAACTATCACGACATACTTCCATCTCACTTAGACCCGTCTATGCAACCCTCACTTTTCTTAATTTTGTTCATTCTCTACTGGTGATATTACATTACTAAATCACAAATAACTAAATTAGGACAAGTAAACACGGGATTTTTATGAACTTCCTCAATGCCTCATCTGTCTTCAGTGTTGCTCACAGCACATTTTTTAGGTTACTAACTGATTTGATGACTGTATCTAACTGTCCTTATCACTACCTTGTTTAAGTTCATTTTTAGAGATGCCCATACTTGAATATCTGTATATGAGCCTCACGTTTATGCAAGTAACACAAAATACTTGTTTTGTGTATAAGCGGTGTCTGTGTTTGTTACATTCACTTTTAAAGGCCCTGGACTAAAATTTCAAAATATAATCTATCTGTTCATGACAAACTTCCTTTGGGAATTGGTGCATAGTGAAATAACCTGTGGGTATAGATTAATTTGTCATGCTTACAAATTGCCCAGGAAGAAATTTTTGAGCAGTGCAAACATTTATACAAAAAAAAAAAATCTAACCACATGTTATTGCATTTCTGTGTTTGAGTATTCTAAATAAGTTCTACCAAAGTAGCTTACATGTGTCACCTTCTGCTTTAGTCAGTTACTAATAATGAGTATTAGGCAGCCTCCAGTTTGCATCAGATATGTTAGAAGTCTTTGAGACTGGACACACTCCAGTGATTTAATTATGTAAACAGAGAGGAAGAAATTGATCTAATATGCTTNATATATTAATACACACCAGAAAAATCCCCCATCTGTTTATTTATAACTGCTGCCTTACCTGCTGAGGCCACAATGTACGCTGAGACTCAAAGGCAGTAAATGCCTGCTCCTGCTGTGTTCAATACCGCTCTCAGGTCTCCCTGGGAAGAGAGAAGGCTCTTTGGTGGGGCTCCTGGTGGAGCTGACTGCCTTTATTAAAGTTGCCCTCTCCAAAGTGACATAAAGGAGGAGATTGTCCCTAGAGATTGTCCTTTGTCCTTTTTATCCTTGTGCTCTCAGTTTTGTTCCGGAGGGTGATTAATACTGTGAAATATGTAAAACATAAAACATTCCCATACAGCAGTGTTTAATCAAAATTCCAAATGTGTCTGCTATGGAATAAACAGCCTGTTCAGGAAAAAAATAATTGAACATACAGAAACTTGTGTAAAATCAGTACAAGATAATCATAATCATAGTTATGCTTTACATTCCTCCACTGTATAAAAACAGGCTGATCAAATGAATTAATGAGGACACCACAGATTTTAGGATACAAGCATTTAGGCTCTTTTCCTACATGGCACTGACTGGCCAAGAGAATGAGTGTGAGCTGGCAGGGACCAGGGCCACTAAAAAAGCTCCTTAGAAAGAGGTTTCCTGAAAAACATGGACCAAAGTTTCAGTCTTCTCAGAGGATCTCCCCTGGAGATTTTTCAGACTCTGTCTTCTATGAATGGCTTCAGTGGGCTGCTGCATTGGCATTTGGCCAGTGCCTATGCCTTATGGCTTGGATTGCAAAGCATGTGAGCATGGTTAGTGATACTTAAGGGAACAATAACTAATCAGTTCTAGGGAAGAGATGATACTGCTTTCTGCAAATGAATGCATGCTTCACTCTGTTACCTAATCATGTCCTCCTTTTTTCTCAAGAATACAGGAACACTTCACTGAAAACTGAATGGAAATGAAAATATAAAGTGTAATGAGTGCTGGATTTAAAGCCTGTATATAATCAGACTGTGTGAATGAGATGAAGGCTCAGTTCAGCCTTCTCCCCTCTCTCTGCTCAGAGAGTGCTGACACAAGAACAGAATTTATTGCACGGTAACTATACCACAATTGCGATTTGTAGTTGTCCTTTTCAAGTTATAACATTAAGAAATAATATTTCAGGTACAGATAAGCTATTTAATCACTCCGTTCAGTTTTGTGAAAGCTGTTAGAAAAATAGGATGGTGGATACAGAATTAGCATAAGGCCCTGACCTGGATTTTGAGGGAGCAGTTGTTTTATTACCTATCCTTCTCTGTTGTAATTTTCTCATCATTTGATGCTTCAGAAAGCATGAGTTCAGGAAACTTTGATTTAAGAGCATTCATACTTCCAGCTAACATTCTGAACTTGCTTTATGCAACCCATTTCTATAGCAAGTCTTTCAATATATACAACAGGAGGAAACTGTGTACTGGTATTGACTTTGCTCGTCACCCATGGGACTGATGGACATCCATGTCCATCCTAGACCTTGCATACATGAAGAATACTTTTTGAAGATCTGAAAATTGAAAATTTGGTATACCAATATTTACTAGCCTATTTTAAATCTAAGTTTCTATTTTACAGGGTTTGGAAGGATAGGATGGCCAGGTACACAGTGTTCATTAGCTTGCAAATGCAACAGACAGTAGCTCTGAGTCTGATTTTTGCACTGATGGTAAAAAAAAATTTAAAAAATCCCCAATACTGAAAACCAAAACAACTTAGAAGAAACCTTTTTTTTTTTTTTGTCACCCCCAGGGAACAAGAAATTCTTTCTCCAGTTCTCTGCAGAGGAACTATATGAATTTAGGGAGCTTTTATCAAGTGAAACTAAAGAATTAATTGCTATCCCTAGAGCTCCTAAACCCCCTCCTTGTGAACAGTTCTTCAATGCAAAATACACACTTCTATCAAAGATTTCCCCATCAACTGGATCTTTGTGATTTTAGTGCAGGGCATAAAGAATTAAAAATGCCTGGGTGCTTTTTGACACTACAGAAAGAAAGGGAGGGAAACATTCAACTTAAGAAATAAAAAATGAACAAGGTACCTTTTCTTCAGTGTTATGCACAGAAGAAACTATCTGGAGGAACTGCCCTCTAAAGTTCTGACAGATACAAAACATCCAGCAGACATCAGTAAGAAAAAAATGGGAATTTTTCTTGTTATTGTCTTGCTAGGTCGTCTTTTCAATTACCTACAGATGAGCAGGAACCTTCGCTTGGAAACAAGGCAAAAAAGGAAGGTCTATGCTTAGTGGAAGCAAGGTCAAGTGACATAGGAAGAATTCAGAGATGCTGCTTGCTGCTGTAGGGGGAAAATTCTTTTGACCAAAGTTCAATTGGAGTTGAAGTTGCCAGAAATCTGGGGCACAATAAAAAGAGTTTTTTCAAATATTTTAATGGCAATAGGCAGTATAGAAATATCATTGACTCATTACGGGATGAGGATAGTGAGCTCCCAAACAGGGACAGAGACAAGGCAGAGGTATTTCACACTTTCTTTGCCTCTGTCTTCACGACAGATGACTGACCAAGAGGGTCTCAGTGCCCTGAACTGAAGGACCATGACTCTGAGAATGATCAACTCCCAGTTGACCCTGAAATGGTGCGGGATCTGCTGCTCCAGCTGGATCCTTACAAATCTATGGAGCCTGATGAGATTCATCCCAGAATCCTCAAAGAGCTCTTTGACGTCTTCACAAAACCTCTCTCAGTGATTTTTGACTGGTCTTGAGAATCTGGAGAAGCCCCAGCTGACTGGAAGCTGGTGGATGTTGTCCCAGTTTTCAAGAAGGGCAACTGGGAGGACTCCAGTAACCACAGGCTTGTCATTCTCACTTCAGTGCCTGGAAAAGTTATGGAGAAGATTATTCTTGGAAGGTATTGAAAAACACCTGAAAGACAACACAGTCATCTGATGTCTAAAAGTCCTGCAGAAGACTTCCAAACCAGCATCAGTTGAGATAGACAGACAGACAGACAGATAGATAGATAGATAGAGCAGTACTTTTATTAGAAGCTTCTGAGGTGCACACTAAAAGTATGTGCACCCAAGTCAGCCAAATGTTGCAGATTTTGTAACTTTCAGTAATTAACATATTTGATATCTACAGCCAACCTGTGGTACCAATTTCCCCTGGTGCCCACCCTCAGAACTCCTCAAAACTGCCCCTTGGAGCCCCTTCACAGGCTCTGAGCTTACTTTCCTGTTTTGACTACAAGCTATCTTAATGTCTCAGAGTCCTTGCAGGTGTTCTTCAAAACAGGGTGTCCTTGGTAAATGCATGTGAAAGTGGTCAGTGACTTCTAAATACCACCTAAAATGTGAGAAATTTAGAAGAACTCAGTCAACATATAACCCTATAAAAATCTACAAAATACACATTAAAATCCTTAGACATCACATTGGTCACAGCCAGCACGACTTCATGAGAGGAAAGTCCTGCTTATCAAACCTGATTTCCTTTCATCACAAGGTAACCTGCCTAGCTGATCAAAGGAAGCCAGCTGTAGAAATCTTTCTGGATTTCAGTAGAGCTTTCCATACTGTCTCTCACAGGATCCTTCTCGACAAACTGTCCAGCACAGCTGGATAAACACATCATGCAGTGGGTGAGCAATTGACTCACAGGTCAAGTACAGAGGGTAATGGTGAATGGGGGAACATCAGGCTGCTGATGTCACTAGTGGGGTTCCACAAGGCTTCATCTTGGGCCCTGTGCTCTTCAACATCTTCATAAATGACTTGGACACAGGACTGGAAGGGATACTAAGCAAATTTGCAGATGACACAAAACTGGGAGGAGCTGTTCACTCCCTCAAATGCAGGGAGACCCTGCAGAGAGACCTTGACAAATTAGAGGACTGGGCAATCACCAACCATAGGAAGTTCAACATAGTTCAGCAGTGCCCTGGCCAACCGTGTCCTGGGGGGCATCAGAAAAAGCATCACCAGCCTGTCATGGGAGGGGATTGTCCTGCTCTGCTATGCACCTTGAATATTGTGTGCAGTTTTGGGTCCTACAATATAGAAAAGACTTTAACCTATTGGAGTGTTGAAGACACATGAAGATGATGAAGGACCTTGAGGAGAAGTTGTATGAGTAGCGGCTGAGGTCACTTGGTCTGTTCAGCCTGGAGAAGAGGAGACTGAGGGGAGACCTCATTACAGTTACGACTTCTTTGCGAGGGGAAGAGGAGGGACAGGCACCCTCAAGTACACGGTGTGATTCTTGGGGCTGTCCAGCGCAGGACCAGGAGTTGGACTTGATGATCCTTATAGTTCCCTTCCACCTCAGCATAATCTGTGATCTGACATGATATCAGCTTCTCTGAGTTAAGGGCTTGATAAATAAGCCAAAGTGGCATCAGAACTGCTTTTACAGCACAGTGTCCAGTCAGCAGGTACTGAAGGTGAATGTGACATTTTTCTGAGCACAATGGGCAAGTGGGAGCCAAAGAAGCTGCACCAAGACCAATAGAAGCATATGAAGAAACGCAGAGATAAAACACTAAAATAAGTATTTTCTCACTAATAATATTGCATTTAAAGTAGCAAACATGAGGAAAAGATCTGTGCAGTGAACAAGTTCAGAAAATCCTACTCTGATTAAGTTCAGAAATCTATGATCCAAATCAGTTTGACTCCTGAAGCACGGCAGAGATTCTTCCTCTCCCACAGCATCATTTTCCTTTAGGTCTTTTAATTTAGCCTCAGAATCCCAAACTGAGGGGAGGAGGGGCAAAGGATTTTCTTGTTTGAAATCATACTGATTTTTTTAACTCCAGCCTGTCCTTGGAAGGTTTAATATCATCAAAGAGTCTGATGTCTCTTTCCACAGAACTGAATTACACAAAAAGGTTAAAATAAATATGAGTTAACACCACAGTGTGCTTAAGACATTTCCCTGGCTGCTATTGCATTAAAAGACAGACCTCTCATTTCTTTCTGGTCCTCTGAGGCGTTACATCATCCCTAGGACCTGGTCACTTTGCTAAATTGTGAAATATGTCTGAGAAGAACATGAAGAGCATGAAGATCGGAAACTCCAGTATGTGTTGAGAATGTGCAACTGCAGCATCATCAAAGCCATGCTAACACACAGCACCTCACCCTCAGGAATAGCATTTCAGCCTAGGAAATATGATCCATAATTCAGTCCTTCTGCTTCACCTCATCCTTTGCCTTCTGAAAGGATTAATAAGAAATCTACTGCAGTGATTTTGATCTCTGCTTGAATAAAGATTAAGATCATATTTCATCTCTGCTCATGAGTTACTTTTGCAGTTGAATAAAACAATATCTACCTCTGTTGAACAATGCATGCGAAGCAATAAATCCCCTCCAGATTATAAAAGGAGCAGGGATGGGTCCTACCTGCACACACGCGAAAGGAAGCCAGCAGAAGATATTGAAGGAACTGATCTTACATATGAAGAGACAAATGCTGCAAGGGACAGAGTGATGTTCTGGACAAAGAACCGAGAGATTATGCTGGGGTGCTGCCAAGGGCTTTCTTGTGCAAGCAGCCCAAGTGAACACATGGACACCACGCTCCAGAAGGCCCAGGAGCAGGAGGATTCTTCAACATAAGTGTTGCAATGTTCAGCTGAAGCAACATCTGCATTATTAGATAAGGTGAGTACACCTGATACTGGGATTAAAAGAAAATGCATATTTTTGTTTTTTAAAATTTCACAGGAAAGTAACCAGGCATATGTATGAAAATATTTACCGTCTTTGCATAATTGTTCAGCCCAACCTAAATGTTCACCTTTGATATGCCATGTGAGAAAGTAACTACAGAAAAAAAGATAGCAGTGAAGAGCATACTGATTCAGTAGTGTGTTCATTTGGAGTTTGTAATCTCAAGCAGACTCCAGAGAAAAGAAATTGACAGTAAAACAGAAACTAATGACAATTTTCTGTTCATGCTCAAATATTTCTCAAGGAGAAAGGAAATTAGGCTATGTCTGGAGAAGTGTTCCCTGACACTGTCTTATGTAAAGACTGTCCTGCTTTACAAGAAAAAAAGATGAGTTTCATCTTTGGTCTGAGAACTGAACATTAAAAGGAAATTCCAGTTCTCTATGACATGGCCATGATACTGATTGATACTTGACCTAAAGAAAAAAAGTTTAAAGGAAAAAAAATGAACCCAGATGTTTGAAGAGGCAGAAATGAAAGCAGAGGCAGCTCTACATGAAATACAACAGCAGAGGCATGTCAGGACACAGTCAAATGTGTTGTCTGACTTGGTCTGGTCCACAGAAGCTCAATACAAAATACAAGACTGAAATCAGGAATTGCAGTGTTGAGATTGCAAGCAGTGCTGGCTGTGCTGATGCTACAGAAGCCTGCCAGCTGGACCCAGAGCTGCATATGCCTACTGCCCAGAAATGCTTTTTCAAATCAAGTGATGCACTACCAAAGCCAAAATCTGGAAAGCCACAAAAGTGTCTGACCTCTGTGGGATGCTCGCTCTGCAGCTGCCGTGTGCTGGCAGACATTATGTATAAAAGAAGACCAGTAGAGCTGGTAGCAGCAAACCGTCTCTTTTCATCTCACTTCTCTGTGGAGGCTGGACTTTGAACAAACACAAAATAGCCAAATAGTCCAAAGCCTAAATTTTCAGCTAAACATTTGTCCTTTTCTCAGCCAAAGGTGGTTGGTATTACCTGTTCTTCTGTGGCTGCTACCTAGAGTGTGAACTCAGAGAGCTTTCACATGGTCCCATAGAAGTGACTGTCTCTCTAAAACACAACATGAGCCTTTCCAGCACTAAGAGCAGCTTTACTTATCCATGCTTGGGACAGTGTTTAAACAAGGCCTATAAACAGGGAAAGGTGTGTTCAGGAGCACCAGAGCACGTCTCAGATTTGTTGCAAGCTATTGCAGGCAACATACCAAATAACTACCTATATAAATAAATCAAGTTTCATCTTCAGGGGCTTAGGTTTTTTACATAAAATCTTGTTTTTTTCTCTACTGAGTGCTTTACTGCTTCAATTCCTTCACTTCTCCAGGTCACCCATTTCCTCTCAATACTAGGCCAGTTCTTTTTTGAAGTGACAACACTTCTTCAGTTTGTGCCATTAGTAACAAATTATGAGCTCATCTGATATTCTATGTGAAAACCTGAATCTTCAATTATTCCGCTAACCTCCAGCTTCTCTTTCTTAAGAGAACCTGATAATTTTTCTTACAGCAATTGAATCAAGCATTTTACTGAGACTGAAGCAAATTTGATTTAACTTATTTTCTTTTTCTAGAAAATTAAATTTTCTCTTATGTCTTAACTACTGAATGAAAACAAGTGTAAAGGAACATCACTTCCTTGCATCAGGGTCTCTTTGGGTCAACAGACCTGCCACCTGTTGAATCAGTGTAAAAGCTGGCCCTATCTTTTTTAAGAATCTGTTCTCCAATGCATACCTTGAAGCTTAGTCTTCTGTGAAGATTTTTAAAGACAATTTATGCACATTCTACCCCTCATCCCTGCATCACAATAACAAAAATATTCTCCATAATTCCACAGTCTGGCAATGTCCAGTCCACATTTTTCCAGTTACATCTCGCAATTACTGCCATTATCTTGAATTCCTCCAGATCCCCACTGTTGGGCTCCTAGGTTGACCTTGGCTGCCAGTCAGGTGCTTAACAAGCTGCTCTCTCACTTCCTCTCCTCAGCAGCTGAGAGGGAGGATATAAGATTAAAAACTTGTGGTTCAAGATAAAGGCAGTTTAATGAAGAAAAGCAAAGGCTATACATGGAAGCAAAGCTAAAAAGAAAAAGCTTTTTTCACTACTTCTCACCAGCAGGTGATGCCCAGTAATTTCCTAGTGTGGCAGGATAGGCCCACCTTGATAAGACCTAACATCCAATTAAAGAATTCATACCACGCAAGCCATTGTGCAGGCTATCAGACGAGCTCAACTGCTGGTACCGGGATGCTGTCTTGGAGATAAAATATGCTAAAAACATCCTGGTTCACCCAATTTCAAATACAGATCCTGCTTTTAAAACAGGATTTGACAGATAAGATGGTCTGCCAGCCTATAGATCTCTGACTACCAGTCAATCACTTCATACTATAAAAGTCCAGCCCCCTTTCATACAGTCAGATTCTTTTGACATAACCCTTCTTGGGTGTATGTGTGGAGATTCCTCCCTTGGCTGGGGATACTCCAAGGATACTCCTCAAGGCTGAGAGAAAGAGATCTCCCCATGAGATCTTGGTTGGTCTGAGTGAGTTACATCAAATCTCTACTAATTAATTATTTCCTTTTTGCTAGCTTCAATATAATTGCTTTAATACTTGCTTCAATATAGTGCATTATCCTATCTTATACTATATTTCTTTATGCTATATTATTCTTTACTAGTAGCTTTCTTGCTTTTTATATAGCGTAAATAATTCTGATCAAGGTCTTTTGTCCGATCATTTATAATAATATTATATTCTCATTTTGCCAATCATTAAAACCTGTGGGACAAAGTGGTTCAATCACACCTCTGCAATTCCCTAAATTTGAACTGTTGACAAAATCTGAGGTTAAGATTGGATTCAGCCACACCTAGACTACTCTCTGAGAGGGGGTTTAGAAAGCAAAGGGTTCCTTTCTTCACCTTGTGACTCAACAGCAGGGCTACTTTAATAAATTTTGTCTAAGCCTTCCACTCCCACCCTCGACAATGAGGAAGTAGAGCCCCAGTATGCACAGCAGTTACTTTGGAAGACAAATGCCTTAATAATCAATGTCCCCCTATTTCTCCTTTCTCTTAGTTTTTATTGCTCAGGACAAGATCAGACAGTATGTGATACACCTTTGGACAGTTTGGGTCTTCCATCCCGGCTATATACCCCTCTAAACCTCTTTCCCACCCCCAGCCCACTGGCCTTTGTGGAGAAGGTTGGAGAGGCAGCCTTGATACTCCACCAGCACGGCTCAGCAATGGCCAAAACACTGGTGTGTTATTAACACACTTCTATATATAAATACAAAGTACAGCACTATGTAAGCTGCTATGGGGAAAATTAGCTCTGTCCCAGACAGACCCAATACAATAGAACAGGAAATCTTGCTCTTTCACAGCACAAACAGCATTTTTCAGCTTAGACTGAATTTAAAAGTACATGTCTCTTGGTAAAAGTTGTAAGAAACTAAGGTATGTGATGGTGGATCAAAGAGCCATAGTGACCCAGTTTCCTACCTCTCACTGTGGCCAATAGCAGAAGTTAGTAGGAGGGTTGTAAGAACTGGGAGAAATATTAAGTGACCTGGTATGAGGAAGTCCATGGTCTTCCTGAGGCAAACCATTATGACTGGAGACTAATCAACAGACCTATTCTCTCACACTTCTACTTTTAAGGTGCCTAATACCCAGTGGCCTGAAACATTAACAGTCTGTTCCACAATGTAATTATGCATTGCTTGCAAACTGCTTCCTTTACTTTAGCAATCTCATTGAGTACTGCCTAACTTTTGGATTGCAAAATCAGAATCAGTATTCCAGATGCAGTATCTCCATATGTTTCATGATTTTATAGTCTGCTGTCATGTCTTTTGTCATTCTCTTCCAAGCCAAGGACTCCATCCGTGCTGAGACTTTTCCTCTATGGAGGTGGTTCCAAGACCATAGAACAGTTTCATTGCTTTTTCTGTGCCTTTTTCAGTTTGTCTGCAACATTTTAACATCTTTAGTATAATTTGACTAATTTTTTTTTTTTTTCGCATAGCCTCTTAAAGTATCTGTGGGATATTTCATAGGGAACTTATTCTCTACATTTCACACTGATGAATTCCATACAGTTTATGTAAAAGTGACACCAAGCTGCACAATTTTAGTATGCTTAGGACATAGAACTGACTAATTTGAGGTGACTTATTTACTGCATAAATATTATTAGAAAATAGGGGATTTTTTTTAATAGGCAGTATTAAGATTCTTCTGATAATCTTAGCTATCCTATTGTCTCTTGAGTGTTTTTGTATTCATAATAACTTCCTTTTCAAGTTACTAGCTTTTAAAGGAATCCTACATAGTCAGCTCATTTCTGAATACTGCAATAGGCATTTTGTATCTGTCTCAGGCTCATATCTCCTGTGTATGGAGATGTTTCTGGTCTATTCAGGGACATTTTTGGAAGAATTCCATGGATTATGACCCCAGAGACAAGAGAGGTCCAGGAAGACTGGTTGATTTTTAAGGATCATCTCCTCCGAATTCAAGAGTAGCCCATCCTGATGAGCAGGAAATCAAGCAAAAGTAGCAGGACACTTGCAGGGATGAACAAGGAGCTCCTGACAGTAGAGGTGAAAGTGGGGAGAGGTGACTTCGGAGGAGTACAGAGACACCCTCTGTATGTGCAAGTAGGAAAGCCAAAGCCCCCCTATAGTGAAACCTGGAGAGAGGGGCTTCAGCAGGTAACACAAATTGATAATGGTCTGAAATGCAGGGTTTATTAAAAAGCTGTGATCAGCAGCACAAAGTCTATCCAAAAGCAAGTTAGTAGTGGTAAGGGGTCAATACTAGAGCCAATACTATTCAAAAGCCTCATGAATGACCTGTAGGGTGAGAATGAGCTTGCCCTTGACAAATATGGAGATGGCACAGGACCAGAAGAAGTAGCTGATACATCAGAGGATTGTGCTGCCATTCAGAGGTGCCTCAAGGGTCCAGAGCGGGGAGTTGAAGTGTAGATCCCTTGTTGAGATAGCTCAACGAGTGAAGCGCAAAATCCTGTACACAGGGAGGAAGAAACCTGTGCAGTAATCCACAATGGAGCCAATTGTCTGGAAAGCAGAGTGACAGAAAATATCCTGGACAAGAAGTGACCGTGAACAGGAAAAAAGCATTTTTATCAAAGAAGGCCTAAGCATCCTGGGCTGATTGACAGAAAACATTGCCAGCAGGTCAAGGAGGTGATCGCTTCTCTCTGCTTATCACTGATGAGACACATCTGGAGTGGTGGATCCCATTCTGAGCTCTCCAGTGCAAGAGAGACATGGACACACTGGACTGAGTCCATCAGAAGCTATGGGGGTGTGGAGGACCAAGAATCAAAATGGGAGTGATTTCATGGATGGAAAAATAGCTACAGTGAATGAAAGGACTTTATTATGCGGACTTTACCTTTATCATGTGTTTATAAATATATACAGTGCATGCTTCCTTGAGATCTGTATTTCCCGGGCATGCCCGGCCATGCCTAATGCCCGCTGCCTGCCCCTGCTTCCCTCTCTCACTGGCTGAAGAAGCTGCAGAGAGGAGTCAGCTACCATTCGCCCTTTCCTTCCCCAGTCCCTCCCCCTTTTGCCTGTATCCCTATCCCAATTTGTTTCCCTGGTTGTCTGTCTCATGTTCCACCCCACTTCTGGTACGTCCCCCATCAGAGCTTGTAAAAACCCCAGAGCCCCTCGATTAAAGTGGGCATTGCATCATGACCTTCAGATCTTGTCGGACCCCTTTGTGCAGTGATGCACCTTTTCCCCTCCCTCTCGGGCTGCAGCATGGGGGTGATTAAGGTACAAGAATGTATAACATATGAGGAGAGCTTGAGAGAGCTGGGACTGTTCAGCCTGGAGAAGAGAAGGCTCATGAGGATCTTATCGATGCATATAAATACCTGATGGAAAACAGTAAGAAGATGGAGCCAATGAGAAGGATCAGAAACAATGGTTACAGAATGCAGAAAATTCTATTTAAACATAGGAAAAATGGGTATTCTTTTGGGTTTTGTTTTGGTTTTATTAAGTTTTGTTTTACTGTGCAGGTGGACAAACACTGGAACAGGTTACTGGGGGAGATGAACATGGCCTTGCACTACCTGCACTAGTTCACTAAGCTTTGAAGAGGAGGAGGGCTGGACTAGATGATCATCAGAGATGTCTTCCTACTACATCCATTCTGTGACTCTGTGAATGTCAAGATCTTTCAGATATATCTGATTTAATAAATTCAAAAATCTGTATACAAAATATCTCCATAAATATCTGTATCTTTGATTTGCCTGTGATTTACATAATAGCAGTTCTGCCAAGTTTGTACTGTAATTCTTTCCACATAACAATTGTTATTTTTTACAAATATATTAAGAACGCACCACTTTTTCACCCGGAGATGTCTTCTGTGTCACTACATCCTTATATCACATAATTTTGCCCCAGACAACTACTTCATAGGAAGCTTTTCATGTAAGAAACCCCTTGAGTATTAGAATGCATTGGATCACAGATACAGTGGTAATGCGGCCATAAATGAACACTTAGTGAGATGCATATTCATTTTCTTGGTTTCTGAAGTGCCATCATTATGAAACATCCTTAAATTATTCATAAGACTGTTTTAAGAGATGATACCATTTATTCTGATGTTAATTGCTGCCAAAAAAGGGTCCCTTTAAGTTACCAACCTCTGTCTGTTATTCTCTTTCCAAACCTAACTCTTCAAAACCTAAGACGCATACATAAACATAAACATCTCACACCCATTAGTTTAATGGAGAATTTGACAGACAATTTAACTCAGTCTTCATCTCTCCCTTTTCCTTGACTCAAATTCAACCAAATTAATGTAAAAGATATTGGTCTTTTGGTTCTATCCATTATCTCCTTTCAGATCCAACGAGATAAAGAATTATTATACAAATATAATGCATATGGAGAAAAATTCCATTTTGTGTAAATATCATCTGCTACTCCATCCACCTGATCGCTATCGGCGGTCTGCTAGTGCAAAAACTTTTTTTTTGTTTTTTTTGTTTGTTTGTTTTTTTTAGATGAGATAAAAGTATTTAAAGCAGTAGCGAGGCTTACAAGAGTCATATATAGATCAAACAAAAAAAAGCGATCTGAGCTGTTGCCATTTTGTCTCTGTTTAGACTGCAGGGCACCAATCTGGTAGTGACTGTCTATGCACCTATTAGTCTGAATGGGTTGCTCCTCAGTGCAGTCAATGGTGCCTGAAAAATGCTCAACACACATTAAAGTAGATGTTTGTTGGATGGCCATTTGAATCTCACCCTATTGGAAATGAGCACAGGGTACTCCAGACTGCATGAAGCATACTAGCTCCCAAAAGTCCCTCAGGTAAGAACAGCTGAAAAATATGACTTTGTGAAAAGATTCATTATTTTTCTATGATCTTCTAACACATTGAAGTGAGAAACTGGTGAATATAGTTAGTTAGCCAGCAGGTGCAACCCATCACAGACAAACTGAAAGTGCAGCCTTATGAGGAAAGGAGCAATGACCTGGGCCACTCCTAACCCACCACCAAGTAAAGAACCCTAGGGAAAGTTAGTCACTTCCTGACAATGTGAAAGGCTACACTTGGGTCCTGATTATCTAGGTCCTGTGCCCTGGTATGGTACCTCCCCTTCTAGGAAGTTAAAAACTCCCAGAATATGTGAACAAATGAACTGCAGTTGTGACCATTTGAAAGCTGCTTCAGAGAGAAAGTGGAATTTCACTAGAGGCAGCATTGGCGTGACTAATATTCATGGCATAACACTGAAGAATTAGAGGTTGCAACCCTCCTGTTTGAGACTCCTGCATTGTGGCCCTCAATCTTCCCAGTTCTCATCAACAGTGAAGCATTTAAGAGAGGAATAGCTTGAGATTTCACACACTTAACTCTGCAAACAGGCAAACTATAGCTGTGGCTGCATCCCAGAAGACCTTCTTTTCTTTGTACAGTTCCTTTTCACCACAACATCTTTGCAATGGAATTCAGTTTCATTTGTGGCTCCCTGATCTCCGCCTCTGCATAGTCTTTGCCTGTTCTTCAGCATGGCTAGGTGAGGTAGTAAACCTGGAACTGAAAGCTTAACATAACAGTACAGATGCCATATGCTCGGACAGCTGCCATACAGTATGCCAGAAGTTCTTTGGATTCATTCTTCTACTTTGATACCTGAGTGCATTGGCATCTGCTAGGCCAATTCACTCCCTGCCAATCAGAAGCCATGCGTTGCAGGGCATGCAAACTAACTTCTCATGCAGACTTCTCACCCCACCTGGTTCAAGACAATTCTATAAAATTTCAAATGTCCCAAGACCTTCACTATGCCAATCCCTGCTTAGGTGTGTCCAGTGGATAAATTTGCAAAAAGTACATTTACTCCAAATGCTCTCCAAACTGTTTAATATGGACATGAAGAGATGTCTTCTGTAGCAGTTTCATGCTGGGTTTCTGCCTGAGTAAAAAGGCAACTTTTTCTTCCTGGAATTCTGATGCAGGTCTTGAGTATGAAGTGATTTCAGATGTCTTTGGCAGCAGCTCTTGCTAATTTGCAAGTTATATAATGAATTAATTTTTCATATTTTTTACTGATAGAGCCTGGCTTTTCACAGATTTCTCTTCAGTTTGTGCTAGAGTTAGCTGGAAAAAAAGCTTAGCTGGAATATTTTTTCCCTGAGAAATTGTATTGAATAAGAAAATTCTGTAGAATCTGTTGCAGTTTTGTTGTGGAGAGTAAAGAGGAAAATGTTCAGAAACTGTCAAAATATTTTGTCGTTTTCTTATAAAATAATTTTAAAAGTTTGTTTTATTTTGTATGTAATACTGCAACACAACATTTGAAATTTTTGAAATCAGAGCATTTTTGTCAAAACAAAATATTTTCATCAACTCTAAATGATTTGGGGTTTTTGCCATTATGAAATTTGGAAGTGGCTTTCTTTTCAATCTGAAATATACCAGATAGACAGTCACCTTCAGTTCAACAGTGCTGAGCATGGCCCTCTCCAAGGCAGTAGTAAGTCAAGTAAAAAGCGAAGACAGCTGTAAGACACATGTGACTCCTAGTATTTGAACCTGCCATCAGTTATAGCTGTAAGGAGTAGTACCTGACTGCATATAAGCATTTCAAGAGAAAGAAAAAATATGTCAAGACAATGCCAAAACAAAAATAGAGGGCAAAGATTAACAGAGGAGTTGATGCAGGTGAAAAACAGTACAAAAGTAGTATAGTTATTTGTATAGGAAGATTTAGTCTGACATTATGAGACATCTGTGAAAACCTCACTCCACTGTTATTCATGCCAGAAGAGTTATGTGGCTTCCAGAACACAATAATTAAAACAAGACGGGACTCCAGAAAAAAATGAATTATAACAAAAAAATATATAGTGGTACAGTGAAGATTGTGACAAAAACCCCTGCTTATATCCTTTTGGAAACAAATGTCGAAGAAACAATTATCTGTGTATTTATCCATACTTTTTTTTCTGTATGTCTCTAACTGAGGTAAGTGGTGCTAAGCATATATGCAGCAGTATGATGTGATAATTACCCTGAGAAGATAAAATAGATATATAAAAATGCTAATTAATTTTATATAGAATAGAGACAAGACTTCTACCTCTGCAGTCAGCAGCTACAATCCTTAAGGAATGAATGTGGAAATACTACTGGTGTCATGATTATTTATAGACTTAAAGACACATGCACATGCATATGTGTCAGATGTTTCTAAAGGTTTTTTTAAATTATGGTTGTCTGTCTTTACTGGCATGAGCAGTCTTGCCTGCTGGCATTTTCTTACTGAACAGAAATAAAAAAATCCTGCAGCCATTACTAAGACCCACAGGCTGTTACCGGAAAACAAATGACCATATTCTTAGCAATTCTTCAGGATTATGCTTCATTCATTACACTACACTTCATATTATTAAGAAAAATTACTTTTATAGCTCAAAATTCAGCAAAATATAAAATACATATTTATATAGTAAGCCAAATAAATTATTTGGGCCAGGATTCATCCCAACTAACTTCAACTAGAAAGCCAGTAACTCTGGTCTCCCTTTATACTAAAAGAATAGAAAACACTGGAATAGAAAATAGCTGGTTTTCAGGAGAGTCCAACAAAGACCTACATCAGGACCTAGGGGTGCACCTCTCCCTGTTGGCTGCATTGCAAACCGGGAGTGGCTGTGCCTAAGACAGGGCGTGAATCCAGCCAATTTTGCAGTCTGCTTGGAAGCATAATCCAATTTCTCTGACCTCTTTTAGGTGCCTTATCTGGCTTATAACCGGTCATAAACTCAAGAAATAGCCCTTGAATACTGGCAAGGTTTGTTTTTTGTTTTGTTTGTTTTTTTTTTTAATTAATTTAACTAGGTTAAGGAGGAGACTCCTCTAGAACCCACCAAACAGCTATCAGGCTCCACAAACCCTGACTGCTTGCTTTGGCCCATTGTTGACTCCCTCAGCTCATGCTAGGTCCTCAGTTTAATATGTGGATGCAGGTTTGAACAAAGCTGATAAGGACAGCATCAACATTTTGCTTTTGTTTTCCTTCTAGAACAGCTACATGCAAGCTGAGTAACAGAAACAGCATCTTTAACCTGTGCAAAAGGCAGGGTGCATAGGGTAGCTTAGTTCTCTGACCCATGGACTCTTCCACTCTGCCTCTTCTGCTGTGCTGCACGTCTCTAGTTAGCTCGGGCTGTTTCCCAGATAGCCTCACAGTCTGAAAAGGAAGACTCATTAGTATCTGATTTCTTTCACTTCTAGTCTCCCAAGCACAAACTGTTCTAAATTGCTTTCTCCTTCAGTAACAAAACCAGAGACAAGTAACTTCAAAAGATTCAGAGAACAACATGTGCTAATATTAATGGATAGTAAATAAAAAGCACTTTTACTAAGTGATGAATAACTAGTAATATTTAATCAAAAGCAATGTTTTTTTCTTAAAGCCTTAGTTATGTGGATTTTTCAAAAGCAAAAAATATTGTAAAACCAGGAAGAAAATAAGTGTGAAATCCAAAAATTTCCTAATTGTTTTGTAAAGAAAAAGAAATGTGGAAGAGCTCAAGAACACAGAAATATATTGTATACATTGAATTGAAACCATGTCCACTGATTCAGTGGTCCACACTAGAGGCCAACTTGCAAATATGTTAGGGTGGTATCAATACTTTGATTGTTCACTGAGATATTCTATATTAAAAAAAAAAAAAAAAAAGACCTTTTCTGCTCTTTTATGGTTCTCTGAAACAAGATATACACACCTCTTGCAGCATATGTTAGTGGGTTATCACCAGACTGAGTAGACAACTACCACAGTATGGCTGCTTATATTTGTTCAGAATTTCAAGAAGATGGAAAATTCCTCTCCATCCTGTGCCTAAAAGTTTTCCTTCTTGCAATAGGGTTCTTAGTTCCATGGCAATCATGTCTCTTCTGCAAAGCCTCAGAGTAGGAAAAACAGATAGGCAACTTCACTTTTGAGATGCTGCCATTTATGACATATTTATATTTGGTGAACTCCAACAAGTGTACTAAAAAAAAACCAACAAAACAAAACAAAAGAAACCACAAAAAACCCAAAAACAAACCCTTAAAGCAAAATAGACTTTCCTTAAAATGAGAAGTCTGATGACTGAAAAATTGTGGACTGAGTGTCAATTACTCATATAATTTTAAGTAACAACATATCCTGGGTGATTTGGATCTATGCCTTTTATTATTGCTAGGAATGAAATTTTCAGGTGCCAGTCATGTAAGACATTTCACATTTAAATATAAAGACAGTTTTCACATGTGGAGGCAGTTGAAATTGCATGAAACTGAAGTTTCCATAGCTAAAATCCACTCAAAGCAGGTCTACTTAGCATTCTAGATGTATGCAACAATTAAGCTTTGCATAATAGCAGTTAAAGATTGAACTCTTCTAATGTGATACCTACCTTAACTACACCTGCACTAGTTGCTTGATGCTTCCTTTACAAATAAGTTCTTCCAAAACATGATTGATTATATGTCACTTAAAACACATCAGATGAAATGGAGTTTAAAGCATATTTCTTTCTGCTCACTATAAAAAGACCTTATAGCAACAAGTTCAGATGAACATGTCTAGGTAGTGGGTGAGATGAATGCCATCACAGGCTACTATGACAAGGAATTCTCTACGAGCAGCAGGGAATAATGACAGATTATCCATCTAGAAGCATTTGGGGATTACATGAACAGAGGTGTACTTGACTGCTTTATTGAATTTCTCTTAGAAGACACATGATATTTTTGCCTTACCAGGCTCAGAGAAGAGCTCTTGCAGTAGAAGCTAAATAGGGTGGGGTTTTTGTATGCCTCTGACATACAGTATCTTAACTGTCATGAATCAGAGGGTTTTGCTTGAATTTTCTATTGAGGCCAGATAGTAAAATATTAATAAAGCTTTTTCTTTTTTTATTTCCCTCTTTCTCATCTGAACTGCACAGTGTAGGTATGTAAAGCTATGCAGAAATACTTTGAAAAATCTGAATACACAAAGGTTGCTGCAGTTTTTTTGGTAATAAAATGAAGAAAACCAGGAAACTGTCATCCATCTCTGCATGGGCTTAGCCTTCATCCTGGATACAAAATCTGACTCTGTTCTGAATACTTTATTGTTATGAAAGATGTAGCATTGACGGTGCAGGAAAAGAGCATCTGATGTAAAACCAGTGACCTGACACAACTGTTAATAAAAAGTCCACTTTAATGATTCAATTGCAATGAGTATCCTTCATAAGCAATTTAAAAGGAAGCCTATAACAGCATTAAAACCCAAATGAGATTTTAATGCATGACACCTGCATTCTAAGGGTTCAGAAGGGACAAGAAAACTCGTTGAATCTCTAGGCAGGATGAAATAGTTTGCCTTCTATGCTATGATACAATGCAATCTATCCACCAGATTTCTGAATGACTTGAATTTCTAGAATTAGTTCATTTCCATTATACATATGTTAGTTTGAGCTAGCTGTTCTGGCACAAACAGGGACACCCAAATATACTAGATGTTTTGAAGTTTTCTGCTCATTTTTCCTTAATTATAATTACTGCTCACATCCCTTACATCTTTCCATAGCCACACTTCCAAAGAAACCATTGGAAAGAACATTGAGTACAAACCTCAGTGAGTGTTGTATAAAAGGCGGCTGAAAGGATAATTGCAATAAAGGAGAAACAGCAAGCTTAGTTAGAAGGTCACTGTAAAATTTAGAAAAGAACCATTTCAATTAAATGAACTGTGTGAAAGTCAAGCTGAACAGAAAGAGTTGGTGGAGATTAATTTGACAGCAGGAACGTAAACTTTAGCCTTCGACTGAGTAAGCAAGAAAATGGTAGAGTTGAGAGCTGAGGAAATTTTCCACAGTAGCCTGATAAAGATACATTTAGAAGTGGTTATGCCTACAATGTGAACTTAGCCTAGGTCTGATCCTGATTCTATCCCTACCTTATCCCTCTTAACGCAACTGTAATTAACTGTAATATTTCTACTTGCAGCAGGTTGGCAGTCAAAACCAAATTTGGTGAAGCTGTCAGTAAGACAAATGCCAGGGCTGCTGTTCAGGGGGAACTTGATGGTCTTTGGGCTCATGGGAACTTCATGAAGCTCAAGAAAAGCAAATGCAAAGTCTTGCACCTCGGGTATCATAATTCCATACAGAAGTATAGGCTATAGATCAACTGACTAAAGAGCAGAAAAACACCTTGGGGTGTTGGGACAAGCTCGACACAAGCCAGCAATACGCCCTTGCAGCAAAGACGAACAGCCTCCTGAGCTGTATTAGAAAGCGCACATCCAGCAGGTTGAGGGAGGTGATTCTTCCCCCTGCTCAGCTCTGGTGAGGCACCTAGAGTGCTGGGTCCAGCTCTGGGCTCCCCAGTACAAGGGAAAAACAGATCTCTGGAAATGCCTGAGGATCACTGCGAGCACAGGGACTGGGGCACAGGACGTAGGAGGAGAGGCTACTTCAGCCAGTAGAAGAGAAGGCTCAAAAAGGTCTCACTGCTGTTTGCAAGTACCTGAAGGAATGGCGTAGAGCAGCAAGACCCAGACTATTCCCAGACATGCATAATGGAGGTAAAAGAGACAGCAATCACAAGCACAAACATAGGAAATTTCAAGTCAATACGGAGGGGGAAAATATCACTATATGGGTGGCCAAATACTGGTGAAGAGTGCTCTAAAAGGCTGTGGAGGTGCTCAGAGCTTCACTGGTCACAGCCCTGATGACCTGTTCCATCTGGACCTGCTTTGGGCAGTGTTGGATCAGAAGACCCCTGAAGGTGCCTTCCAACCTAAGTGACTCTAAAGCCCTCAAGTCTTGTTACAGCAATCCCTGCTAGTGTCTCCAAATCCTTGTCATCCTTTGGATTGTATGTAAGGCTTATATGTAAGATGAAGTTAGAGTCTAAATGAGGCTAGACACAACATATGGACAATGTCTGTCTCTTCTCCAGAGAGACCAGGGCCTTTCTACCTTCTTCTATTCCAGCTCAAAACAAATCAATTCATTTAAAAGTATGTGCATTTGAATTATTTTTATTTTTTTCTGGAAAAGAAGGGAATAGATGTTTTATACAGCACTGACATTGGTTTTGATGCAGCAATTATAACCTGAGAAATAAGTCTAGATCCATGTCATAAAATTCACTGTGCCAGACCATAAGGTTTACAATCTACCTCACACATGTGGTCAGACTCAGAGAAAGAAGGGAACCAGCCCACAACTACTGGTAAAGCATGAAAGGCTGAAAAGAAATAAAGCTGAACCAGAAAGGGGTGAGTTAAGGGAGGAGACATGTGAGGAATAGGGGAAATCTCACTACATGGTAACACAAAACAATACAAAACATGTGATGGAAAACAGTAACCACTGAAAATGTCCTGTATTGCAATGTTAACCTGTGGAATTCATTACCATGTATAAATTTGAGGTCAAAACCTTAAAAATATTGAGTCTTAAAAAAGGCTGGATAACAATATCCCGAGTTTTGGTGGTTATATAACAAATTTTGTATGGTGTATGAATCCCTACACTGAGATTTCCAGCTGATTCTCTTGCAATATGTAAAATTCAATGCCTACTGAAAAGTTACTTCCTCTTTCAGATGCAGCTGATATGTAGCTTTACCTTGATCCTCTGTGACAGGTCCCATGTACCAAAGGAGACAGAACTGAGAGCAGAGCATGTTGGGAGCCGAATGATTCCCATATCATATCATATATCATGGCTCGGCTTCGCGAACGAAGATCTGGGAAGGGCTCTCCCCACGCTTGCTGCAAGCGCGCTGATGGCTAAAGAGGCCGATGCGAGATAGGCAAGTCCGGTTGCAAAAGGCACAGCAGAAAGTCTCCATAGGCGGTGTTGGTGAGGCATGGTTCTTTCTGCGTTGTCTTTTCTCCTCCAGACTGATTCCGTGTGCATTCTCAAAGGAATCAGCAGCGTTATGGATGGTGTGTCTCCACGCCTCCCGATTGGAGGCCAGAGTGGACCATTGATGGTAGTCAATATGGCCAAGGCTGAGGTATTGTTTCAGAGAGTCCTTGTATCTCCTCTTTGGGGCTCCTCTCTTGCGGCAGCCGGTGGCAAGTTCACCATAGAGCACGATCTTAGGGAGGCGGTGATCCTCCATCCTGGAGATGCGCCCTGCCCAGCGCAGCTGCGTTCTCAGCAGCATGGCCTCAATACTGGTGACTGCTGCCTGTTCAAGGACAGACACATTGGTCACATAATCAGACCAGTGGATGTTCAGGATAGTGTGGAGGCAGCGCTGATGGAAGCGTTCCCATAACTTGCATGCATATTTACATTCTAAATAACCACCTGAATTCTTGGGAAGGAAAAAAGACTGTGCAGTAAGGTAGCTGCAGGAGAGATTTTTTGATGGAATCAGAAAGCTCACAGACACATAGCAGAAATGGATGCTTTGGGCATTGATGCTAAAGGAAAAACTTAGCAATAACTATTGGCACAAACCAATGGAAATGTATACCAGTGGTGGCTCTTCCTCTAGCCTGTAAGCACTGCCACCCCACACTACAGGGACAGGTAGGTTCTCTTCGGGATCCTTAGTAGAATGAGGAATAGTTACAGAGTTGTAGTTATAATTAGAGCTTCATTGTTACATAAAAAATTTAGTTATCAGCATAGCTTATTGTTATCTGTGATTTCTAGCAGTTAACGCAGTTTACTGCCACACAGAATTTTAAGAAACTGTCATAGCTTTCATAAACAAATTTCTTGTAGCCATTTCTAGTAGCCTTTGTACTATCTAGAGTCTTCAGTTACCTAGTCACTAATCACCTGAACCCTCTGCAGGTGGGGCCAAATTCTTAGTAATCATCAAGAGATATGATTATAAAAAACCCCTTCCTATTTGTTTACGACTTTGAGTCCATGAAAATGCTGACATGTGAAAGAACCGCTTGATGTAAAGGTACCTCTCTTTTAAAGACATGAAAATAACTAATGCAAAAATATTCTTTTAGATTATGCAAGGGTATATGCAACATGTAGGTGAAATTACGTACTTCTCTAAATCCATTATCAAAGTTACCTTTACCATTGATAAAAAAGACCTTCCCACAGATAACCCTTAAAGCAATTTGAAACAAAGAAGGCCATGCTTTCCTCTGCACCCTAAATGAAGGGTTTTGCTTCTATTTCTGACAACAGCTATTTACACATGGTGATTGCAAACTGGTTTAAAAAAAATGAGAATCTGTATTAGAGGCAATGCTGTGAAGAACGATTGAAACTTAAAGTGTGGCTACTGTACACTCTTGGTAATTACAGTATCTGAAATTTCTGGATAAGATTCACTCCATCTCTACAGGTTATTACAGAACTGGAACACAACAGGGGTTATACGGTTTGGGAGTGGAGGAAAGAATGAATGCAATTTTTATGTTATTTAATTGGCAAATTGCATAAAAGTGGGAGATTGACAGTTCTATACACATTCTGATTCAGTTCACAACGGTGTACCTAATATCTCTATTCACTCCAAGAAATGCTGCTCATGCTGCATCAGTAACTCTTTAGAAAAATTATTTTTAATCTTCTAAATATTCATATATGCATCACATATAGTTCAGCCAATACAATCATAAGCAACTCATATACCTGTTGGTGCTAAAAGTAGGCAACTATATTTACAGTATCAAAAATCATTGCAAACATAGTTAAATATATTGATTACAGAGATGCGGACTATGACATCCTGCAAATACAGAGTGCCATTCTGCTGAGGAAAGAAATAGTTTACCATCTGCTATTCTATTTCTTGAATTTTATTTGCATTCTGTTTTGTATTATTGCATTATTAATCAAATGCCTATCCAGCACATGATTTTTAGAAAGTGAAGGTTGCTATAAATACTCAGGAATTGGAGACTTAATGAGGTGAACATTGCCATTTCTTGAAAAAAAATATAAATTATAAGGAGGAGATTTTTCAAAGTATTTTGATATGTATTCCTGTCCCTCTTATATTAACATTTCATAATAAAAATATTATTTAACCACAGGAGATAATGTTTTAAAAAAAGAAAATTTCTAATAATTCAGAATGGTTTACCAGAGATATAAAATGTCTATGACACTTGGAATAACAAAGAGGATTGCATAAATCTGATTGTATTGAAATAATAATTACAGTTCTATTGCTGTAGAATAATGATTAAAGAGATATTGGATTGTAGTCATCTGCCTCTGAAGCCTTATAAAACACATTGCATCAATACCAAAATCATTATCTAGGTTGAGAACTTTCCCTGCTTTTGATTTGAACATAGAAATCAAAGGAAATAAAATTGTATTGGTCTTTAATTAAGTTAAGGAGCCTAAGTACTAGGAAAAGAAAAATAACTCAAATTCTGCGTGAAGTAGAAGCAATTAGACTTACAATATGAGATTTACATATCTCTTTATAAAAACATTCAAGATAACATTTTCAGTCTCCTTTTAATAATTATTGGATATAACATATATATATGTAATATATGTATATATATAACATATATAAATTTTCCATGTTTTCACTGTGTTTTTTGTTACTCTGATCGATCTTTCTTCCAAGGTGCCCTTGCAATATCTGTGTGAGGCTCTGCACCTGGAACTGAACAATGACAAGCACGATGGTTTATCTGTTATGGAGGTGTCACTGCTGTTAAGTCAGTCTACACATTGTGTCAAAACTGCTTCCACAAGTCAAAAAAGATGGGTTGTTGTCATAGGAGACTCCCTTGTGAGAGGACAGAAGGCCCCATATGCAGACTGGAACCAGCTCTTAGGGAAGTCTGCTGCCTCCCTGTGGTCGAGCTTAAGGATGTGATGAGAACACATCCTGCCATGTGACAGCCCTCAGATTACTGTCCGTTCTTGGTTTTCCAGGTAGACAGTGAGGGAGTTGCAACAAGAAGTCCAAGAGCAAACAGCAGAGACCTCCTGGATTTGGGACAACTGGTCTAAGGGTTCAGTAGCAGAAGTCATGTTCTCCTCTGTCTTTCCAGTTACAGGGAACGATGAAGGAAGAAACAAGAAGAGCCAGCCTAGCTTTAAACCTGGTGTTCTGGGCAGAGTTTTGGGGATTTTGATCATGGATTGTTTTACAGGACATCAGGGCTGCTGTCGACAGACAGGGTACACCTGTCTCTAAGTGGGAAACAGATCTTTGCATGGGAGTCAGCAGGGCTCATTGAAAGAGCTTTAAACTAGATTTGAAGGGGGAAGGGGATAAGTTCAGGCTCACTAAGTGAGTGATGGTATGCTAGCAAGGCCCTTTGGTCTGCCACCTCAGTGGAGGTAGGGGATGGAGATCCCCGTGGCAGCAAAGACACGTTATTGACAGGTTATTGATGTGTTAGAAACCATGGAAGTGCCTGAGAACTGTCATGTAGGATTTAGGGCTTCTTCCCCCTAAAAGGTATCAGGATCAGCAGCCCAACTGCAGTGTCTCTACATCAATGCACTCAGCATGGGCAACAGGAGGAGCTGGAAGCAGTTGTGCTCGTTCTTAACTGACTCACCCAGCAGAACCCACCACAGAAAAGGGACATTCCTTCTAAAGCAGAAGAAGAGATTTCTTTCTTCCTGGAAATGTAAGTACTTACTATTAGATAAGCAAAGGTCAATACCACCCCTACTCCTCCTACTTTTTGAAAACCTATTGCCAGATTTTCAGATACTCTGGGACTAACTCCTTAAGTTATTGTGAGGAACTGAGTAAAGGAGCGAGTGGAAGTGGAAGTGCTGTTTAAATTCCTGTCTGAAGTATTTGTGAACATGTTCAGCCTAGGAAAGGCAGCCTCTTACTATCGTATACAAGTTCTAAGTATATGAGAACCTTTATAATTAAAATGTAAGCACGGAATGTGCAACACCTCTGTTAGAAAGTAACTTCCTTTCTTTTCCTTTTTGCATCACCAGGGGTAAGAACACAGCTAGCTGTGGCAGTGTGTTCCCTGTCTTGAAGAAATAAGATCAAGGAAGCACAGTTCCTTACTGCAGTAAAATTGTAGCCCTGGAAGTACCACAGTGATACTGTCCCATGACTCGCTGCATGCAGCCATGTGTTGGAAGAATTACAGTCAGCACTGTTCATAGTCTCAGTACCTGAGAAACTACACAGGACAAAAGTATTTATAATGAAACTTTTATGAGGTCTCTTTATGTTTTGCCTTTAAAGCACCCTTCCTCCCAGCATAACAAGTACAAAATGTGAGCACAAACACATAATTACAGTAATGACAGCTAACAGTAAAAAATGTTGTTCTCAATTAGCTGTTCAGAAGGTAAGGCTATTAACAATTCCTTGATAGAGCTTATTCTGTCATAGAAGAGATCACAGTCATAGTGGATGGAAGCAGATGGTCAGGATGACACACCTGTGGGGAGGAAGGGGAAGTAATCCTTCTGTAAGTTAAGTGAAGGATAGAGGGTGAAAGGGGAAAGATTTAGTTGCGTGCACAAAGAATTCAGTGACAGGAGTGCAACTCAATTTCATCCCTGTAGGAGATTTCTGACACAAACCAAGAGAGGAATTACATAGATGGTGTCACTTTACAGTATTTACCACATTGTAATTTATATAGCTGCATGCTGCATTCTAACAGTAGTGGTACAATGTAGTGCAGTACATGTGCTGTAAGGATTCATTGTTTCATTGTTATTGGTGTAGGAAATACGAAGTGAAATAAGTGCAGCTGCTTAATTATACTGGTATTTATGAGAGTTAAATTCAGCCTAAGAAAAATGTACCACTATCCAAATCAGAAGACAAAGTCATCAGCTACACTTGCTACAGTTTCAAGCACTGCAGCAACACAGAACACACTAAGTCAGCAGCAGCAATCAAGTCATATTTTCCAATCAATTACTTCAGTAAACATGGTGTAACAATTAGTGACTCAATATGTGAGGCTTCAGTGAACCAGTTACTATAAAAAATTTGCAGTCATTAATATGAAATAGAATGGTCTTAGCTGAGAATGAGCCTTGAGGCTGCATTATGACAAAGGTAAGCTGTTCTTAAAGACTTCTTAAGGAGCTGGTTTAAATTTAGCTGTAGTGCAAGCAGAAACATAAGAATCACTTAAATCAACCACCACTTGATAATTTATGTTGGACATAAAAAGCCAGATTCAGTTTAAACAGGACTATAACACTCTGGCTGTACCAGTACTTTACCCACAACTGAGACAGAGTCTGGGGCACCACAGTGTGATCCCTTCCACTATACGAATTGATAAAATGGTCCATGACCAATATGAGGCCAAACCAAGTTTTTTTTTCAATTGCAGACAATTCCTGTACATAGTTGAAAGGTTAGCATAGGCTGGGGACCACTTTTAATATGCAGTTTGGGTATGTATGTCTTTTCTGAGAGATGAGTAATGGTGGCTTAGAAACCAACTATTTCTGTACCAGCTGGACTCAGTGCTGGGCAGCAGGTCTTGCCACACCTCAGCTGGTGAATACAGGAACAGCCATTACATGCTAACAATCACATATTTCAGTGCCTCACATGAAAACAGTCATTATCATTCTCTGGTTTAGTAGTCTTTAAGTCTTAAGTTTTTACAAGTCGAACTTTCACAAGTTTCCTAACTGTAGGGATAAAACTTAACTAAAACAGAAACCTACTCAGAACAATTATTAGATTCTTAAAAAACTGAAGGGCCACACATAGTGCTGTAGGAACTTCTGTATTAGTGGTATTCTTCAGGTTTCACCTGCCTTGACACATTAAATTACTTCATTCAGTGACCTTGCAGAAGACTTTTCAATAGCCCCTAGTAGCTACAGTGAACACAGAAAAAAGAATTTCAACAGAAAGAAACCATAACATTTAAAATACAGTCAATTTTCAAATTATATTCCACAGTCTGAAATTCCTTGTGGTTTTTTTTTTTTTGATACATTATGCCTTTATTTGCCTTTGATTCATGTAAAAGCATAATAAAAACATATTCAAAATGAGCCTGTGTCAAGTGTAAAAATAAAATATCACGACAATTTTTTATTTTCGCTTACTGCAACACCATTAAGCAAGTTCAGGTATTAAAGGCACAATAAGATTTTACTATGTGTTTAAATTGTAATAACTAAAATATTGAAGGTTAGAAATGTATATATATGGTAGATACTTTTAGTTTAATTCCTTATAATACACATAATATATACAGTATGTATTGCATAATCATATATATATAATAATACATATAAAAATATAAGTCATAGAATACTTTCCATAATCTCATCCAGCACTGTTGTAAATCAGGTTGTATTCCTTCTACTTCATTAAATTTTGGAAAATGGTACTCAAGCCATGTTTTTCACATAATTTGAAACATTGATATGAAGTTTAGTCTAAAATTATAAATAGTTTCTTTAAATCTGGTGTTGTGGAGGTAGTACTGCCTTCCAGTTTAAATAACTCTTTTTTTTTTTTTCTCAGTGTTTATGCTACATTGTATTCACAAAGAGAAGTCATACCCACTTTTGAGCAACTTTTTTAAAGCGAAACATGAGAAGCTCTTTTAATGTCCTCCCGCTAGATAAGATCTTTGTTCCTTGCTATCTTAGTAGCCATTTTCTTTATCCAGAATTTGCCTTGTGTATAACATCCTACATGGCATCTTACAAGGCTGAGTAAACTGATACTATTACTGCCCAGAAATAACTGTCTTGGGATCACTTTGGCTTTTCTTTTGTCATTTTAGTCATCCACAGACATCCAGAATCAAATAAAATTACTGAATTTTTCATCAATCTCTAATTTCAAAGAGAAATTGTATTAGCCATATCTTGATCACCATAAAACAATCCTTCCATTCCTACAACTGTTATACCTATGACAGTTCCATTGCCTAGTGTATAAACAATGGTTCAAGTTTGTGTCGTTATCAGTCATCTGCATATTCCTAATTTTTGCACCAGGATGTTAAGGAAAACTTTAATAAGATCTGCAGCAAAATGAATCCTTGAAGAATACCAAGTACCGTGCTCTTCTCTGTTCAATAAAACCTGTTTTTGCTGTTGCCATTTCCAATGCAGAAAAATTTCTGAATACCTTAAAGTTATTTACAAAGTTGAGATAAAAATTTTCTGTATAGTACTGTATAAAATTTATCATTTGAATATCAATATATTAGACCTATTGCATTTTCCCTGCCTAGAAAATGGCTTTTCAAAGGAATTTTTTAAAAAATGCATATGGAAGACAGAATTTTATTGACAGGTAAATGAGGCAGAAGACATGAGAAACAACTTCCTACATAAAATTTCTGTAGCAGCTGTTTCTGACCATGACAGCAGCACTGTGGGGATGTAGAGCCTGGCGTGGTTTTGTATAGCCCTGCAGCACGTTCCTTATATTTAACAGGAAGATATATGATATCTTACTGCCTGGGTCTAGTAGATTTAAGCCAGAAAGAAGAACACTACTTGCTAAGAACACAATTATACCTCAAAACCTGTATTTTCTCTTTTAAATAAAGTAATTTAAAAAAAAAAAAAAGAGGAAGGAAGGAAGGAAGGAAGGAAGGAAGGAAGGAAGGAAATACATATCTTAGCCAGCCATAGTCTCTTATTCAAATGCATCTTTCAGTTTTTGTGCCAATTGTAATAGGGGAAATCCTTCTTCTTTATAATAATTCATTCTTTATAATTCTTCTACTTCATAATCATTGTGAGCTTCATTAAAATCAGGTTAAATCATAAAAAGACTTATCTGAAACCTGGCCAGGTTGATCTCAAAAGCTGTTCTGGTTGTCAAGTAGGAGTATAACACAGTGCATGTTGGCACTTTTCATCAATATATCTCAAAATACTTTGCAAAGCAGATCGTGAGTTCATTGCCTTTATATTGTTTGGGAAATGTGAATACGGAGCAGAAGGGACTAAGTATATTTCTTTGTCCATCCCAATTCTAGAGTACAGACTGAAAGACAAGGCTGCAAGTCTTTCCACTGTCCACTGTTCTTCAGGCTTCCACACACATATGTCCTCATATTTTTCTTTCAGTTAACCACTGTAGACATTCATTTGCTGCATTTATAAGCCTACTAACATGAATTATGTGATCACTGGAAATTAGAAATCCATTTTCAACTGAAAACTACACATAGCCTGTTTGTAAAACTCTCATAAAGAGAGCTACAGGCTTTTCCCCATTTAGAATTTTTTTTTTAAATTACAATTTGTAGAACTGAAATCTGGTCACACTTCTGGGTTACAGATGTTCATTTTCTTTACTATCCCCACCTCAATCCATTGCAGGTCTCAGTAAGGAGTTCAGGAATTGAGATTTATTTTTTAATTCTAGGTAACTCATTATTGAATAGGTTTTGCAAGACAGCCCTTTCATTGTGATGTCACCACACAGCTCAGTTTGGTGAAAAGTAAATACTTTCTTCATCCAGCGGTTTTGAGTGAGGTCATTTAGGATATGTGTCAAAGAGGACTCCCTAGCACTGAGGTCACTTGTACAAAGAAGCAGTAAGGATGATTCCTGACACAATCAAATTCAGTGAGTTAAGTGTAACTTCATGTTTGGCTGCTCTTCAACTTCCCAAAACATAGGCATAGAAGTCAAGACTGTGGCTGTGAAGACCACGGTAGAAAAGAACTTTGAATCACTTAGATGTTTTCCATATTATTATTCATTGTCTTGACTCTCCATTTAAAAGACTCATATTTTCTCTAAAACTCTGTTTGTGTTAGGAAATGTGTAAAACCCTTTCTTGTTACACATTGTGCCTAACTTTTGATTATATTACCTCCAAGTGGTCTTTGACCTTCCTCCTTTGTACCACAATGTTTGTACAATGCTTTTAGACACTTGGTTGTCTATTCGTGTTTCCACTTTTTATGTCCTTTTTTTGTGTTGTAGTCCTCTTCTCATATTACCTCTTTTCTTTGATTATATACTAAGCATCAAAGGAACTAACCAGAAGAATTTCAAACTTAATAGGTGTGGTAGTTTAAATTTTAGGCTTTGGTGAGGTTTGTTGTTCTTTAGGCCTTCCTTCACAACTGGGGTCAAAAACTAAGGAAGTATTCCATCCTATTCCCTCACGTAATCAGGTGCATATAAGATAGGTGACGGGGGGG
>VWZG01003878.1:44845-55796 GCA_013396735.1 Grallaria varia
TTTTCCCCTTGGGGTTGGTTGGGGGTTCCCTGGGGTCCCTACTCATATGTACATAGTGTTTCATTGTATATAATTATATATCTATATATATAAAAATATATTTTTTGCTGCAATTTTCCTCTGCTACCTTTTTTTCTCTCTCTCTCCATTTTTTTTTCCGGTGGAGGGGTGGGGGGGAAGGCTGTCCCAGGCTGCTGAGGGTTTGGTTGGGAGCCAACCCAAACTTACACAATAGGCAATAAAAAATGTCAAATTTGACCAGCACACATTTTAATCAGACTTGCATTCATCTTATTATTTCAGTTATTTCTATGATTATTTCTTTTTGAACATCAGATAAAATCAAAATTCCCCAATGATAAGTGTTTACCTCAGTCACTGTCTGTAAGATGAGAGACAAGTGGTTGGAATGAGTTGGTAGACCTGAGGAAGCTTGATTGATGGGTCTTTGGAACTATAAGAGAGTAGACAAATTCAGTTGACTGTCTGTGAGATTGCACTGTAAAAGAGGCTGAAACACTCACATACAAGCATTCCTGCACAATGACTTCCCAACATGCAGGCAGTTACAATGCCAGATTCTAATTCTGACTACACTGATAAACTGAATCATAGGATTCAAGACTGCAGTAGTCATAGAATTTAGCAGTGCTCTCTGTGACTCAAAATCATTCAGATGTTTATTTGCAGTGTTGTTTTCAAATAACAAGGTAAGAGAGTGTATCAACACTCTTCGAGTCCCATATCATTCAGGTAATGTTTCGCTAGGTCATTCATTTATGTAGGAAAAAACATGTTCCCTGGAGTGTACATGTTCATATTTAGGTAAAAAGTAATGAAGCTTCCAAGAAGGGAAGACTTGGCCCTCTTTTCTAAACTAGTCTGAAGAGAACATTCATAACAAATTATGTCCATGAGAATCAGCATTGTAATATACTGCTTTTGAATGGGACAATTCAACACTGAAAGTACTACATCTCTTGGGGAAATTGGTCTTTGGCAAACAATAATAATAATAATCAGATCTGGTGGGAAAGCTTGTGAAAATCACTGGTGTATCTGTCTTTTATTTCACAGATACTGAATAATGGTAGAGCATATTTTAAGAGAGCGCTGGTGATGTCATTTTCTCACAAAAAATAAAGCTGAAACTGTCGTCAATAGATGTCACTGTATCTGCGCTAAAGATGGAGGGAGTTTTATGCAGGTCAGATGTATTTCATTTTGGCTTATTTAAACTATTCTTTTGATTTAATTGAGTTACAGTTCCCTCCCACAAACATAAAACCAGTCCTCTTTTAATCACTATATTTACTAAGGCATTCCTTGGTTTTTCTTGAGTGTTAGTGACACTTCCTTGGGTGTTAGTGGCGCTTCAGTTCTTCTTATATGCTAGACCACTAGATCCAGAAACAAATTTATTCCAAAAAATGTATGTGCCATGATGCTCACATAACTTCCAATTCATGTGAATATTTAGTGTTGTGTATGACAATCTCACTGGAAGTGATCCTGATCTGTCCATTGGGTAGAGTAGGAAGCCAGCTCAAGTAGTCAAGAGATGAGGACTTGCTGGGTCCAGAACACTTTTTTATAAAGGCATTAATTTTGCTGCTTGGTAGGACAAGCTGTATGCAAGCACAGAAGCACTATTCAGAAGTGTAGCCGTTCTAATTTATCAGTACAATTCTTTTCCTAGACTGCCCAGAGCTCTGTTGGATCCTTTTGTGCAAAGAAAAGAATGTTTCTTTTCTCAATACAGCATCTATTGTTTACAGTGTCAGCTTCATATACCAGTAGTTTCCCAAATGAACCAACAAATTTTTTCATTTAAAGATTTATATCCTGCAATGTGTGACATTTAGCCCTTGTCTTTAAACTTTTTTAAAAAATATTTTTAAACATAAAATTCAGTTTTATTTTAGTTCTAAAGGAATGCAAGCTTGTATTGGAAGCAACCAGAAAACCCCAGATATTAGTTAGAAAATCTCACACAGAACTGAAAAAAGGCAAAGATCCTTGCCCACATCAACTGGGGTCATGCTGAGCAATTGTAAAATGTTGAATTAATTATGAATTTGATATAGATGAAAATTCTTATAAATCTGATATGTTAGAGTTGCAAAATTATTGTGTCCTGGAATGCTTTTAGCCTGGATCTTTTGTGTGACTCAGCTGGCCTCTCTAATGGGAAGAAAAGAAGTAGAATGTGGATGTGAGCAAAATGGACGGCTCATCAGACTGGACTCCAGGGTACATTGACAGCATCATTTAATTGTACTCAGGTTGTGGTTTCCTTTTAGAAACTTTTGGAAAGCACAAATTTTATGGATACTCCACAGTACTGGGCTTCTTCACAGTAGTAAGAAAAGGGCCAACAACCTGAATTGCTCTCAGGTTGTGCTGGCGCAATATGTTACATAGTTAATCATTCCAGACATCAGACAAACAGCACCACATCAACATGGCTAGAAATGGGTGTTCACAGCATCCACATTATGGCATGCTGTTCCTGCCCACTGTTTTTAGTGCTGATTGTCATCACTTCTTTGTCACTGTACCAAGACTTAGCGAAGTTCCCTTATTTCTACAGTCAGAGAATGAAAGTACTTGAATAGTATGGTATATGTCAAGTTTAAGAGAATGTGATAAAAACTCCTGGTGTCATTGAAGGCACACTGACAAGTCATCTTACTACTCCATTAATTACCTGCATAAATCCAGTCATCGCTCTCCTCTCTACTCTCCCATATGAAAAAATAAAGGTGACCTTTTTTTACCTTTGTTGCTGTACATCAAGTGACATTCCATCAGAATACAATCAGAAGTCCTCACTGCCCCAAGAAACAGTCATTCAGCGTTTAATGAGATGGTGTCGTCTTTGGTTATACATTATTAGACAATCATTTTGATCTCAGATACCACAAAATATGAGCCCTTCAAATCTATAAGTGAGGCTGTAATGGAAAATAAGAAAGGGGACAAATATAACAATCTAGTTTTTTGTCTACCTTCTGTCACAGCTTCTGCTGCTATGAAAGTAGTCAAGCGTGCTGTGTTTCAGATCCCTTCTTATCACATTGTTCTTCTTGGACTGTATCAGCTTCAACCCTTACAACTTTTAAATGGTAAAAAACTCCCTTAGCTTCTGTCAGTCCACTTTCCCTAATGAAATGCACTCTGCTTTCAGCGATGTTAAACTAGAAAGAATCCAGCTTTGGCCTTATAAGGTTCCTTTATGCTAGATCACTCTTCATTCCTGAACCAATGTCATCAAGTGAGGTCAAATCATATATTTTACTTTCAGACTTTTGGGCTATTTGTGCTTGTTGTTTTTCTTTTTTTTTTCCCTGGTTCCACCATCACTAGATGATTTCCTCCATCCAGTGCTTTACACAGAGGAATTTCTGACAGGTCTTTGGTGAGGTGGAAATAATGCAGCTTGCTATAGCTTTCCCTTTCTCATAAGTCCCTGACTGCCTTTACGCTATTCTGCTGCTGTGCTGCAGAAGTACCAAAGCCTATGTCGTCCCTTTCTCTAGTGGAACACATACCACATTCATACACCATGTGATCTGTTATGACCACCCAAGATTTTCTCCTTTTAGTAAAGCTAGAATTTTTTGCAATTGACTGCTGCATCATTGCATCACTCCTGGAGAGGCTTTATCACACCAACTGATAACAGGATCCAGGTCCTTTCTGATATGATTCAGTACCCTCAGAGTATTTGAAAGACTGGCAAGGAGGTTTACGTGACTGTCTGCTTTATGTAGCCTCCTTTTTAGAGGCTTCCTTTCCAGTGAATCACCATCAAAGCTGGATTCTCTCTTCTCTTGAAGACCTCATGTAATTTCTATATGTAGCACTCCATAAGTCTTAACTAGTTTTCCTGCCTTTATGGGATATGTACTTTCAGATGGATTTCAAAGGGGTTTCTCCTGACACTACGAATTACATAGGTCAGTACAATCCCATGCTAATGAGTATATTGCTGTTTTCTCCCCCAAGTCATGGTGTTACTGAATTTTTAGGCAGCTTGTGAGTCATGGGAACAATTCACAGCAAGTACCCTTTAGTTTCAAAGAATACATGACCTGGAGAAAGTGTAGCAAGAGAAGAGCCTTAGGGCCAGGAAAGTGCTTAGAAGCTTTATTTGAAATTCTGTTATTATCAAATCTGCAACACAACAGAATGTGATATTAAAAAAAAAAAAAGGAAAAAGTGTTCTCTAGCCTTCAGCTGAATCATTTCCCAGTTGCACTTAAGCAGCGACTGTGCAGGCAAGGTCAATTAGTCTCATTTTAAAAAGTTATGAGAACTAATCAGAGAGTTCTTCTAAAATCTGTTATAGGAAACATACACACAGGATAAGGGTGGAGACTGGGTACTGTATTCATCAAAAAAAACCAGAGGAGCAGAAAGGATACTCACTTCTAAGTGAATTCAATCAAAATAAACACCAGTGAAGAAGAAAAATCTAATCTCCATAGTATTCGTCACAAGGAACTTGTAAAGACATAAGGAGAAATGTTGTTAGCACAGTATTTTAGGCAATTCACCTAGATCCCTTTGCAAGGAAATGGAGGCCGAGGTCATGCTCAGATAAATCATATTTATCAGTGTAGATAACTTTACAGTTGCTCAGTGTCAAGGTATGAATATACCACACATGCCTATTTTAGTCTGCAGTGTTGCTCCTCTACTATTTTCCCAATTCTTTGTCCTTTTTTGCCATTCCTTTTTTAATCAGATCTACTTTATATTTTAAAATTCTTGAAAGAAGTTCTTTATTATTTGTGATAGTCTGTAAAAACTCATGCCAGGATATGAGATTATGAACTTCCTCTCATTGTCTTCAATAATTTCTATGTAATTTGGTACAAACAGAAAAACAAGGTAAGATTATTAGAAATTGGAATCAGCCCCCCTGAAGAAAAGCACCAAGTTATTTATGAACTTCTAAGATTTCTGGTCAATAGAAAATATTTCTTATGGTTTTATATAAGATTCAGATCACATAAATTCAGAGTTTTGAAACAACATGGGATGGAGCCTTATGTGTCATATGAGGATGTTCCCCACAATGAGGGAAAAAAACTAAAGACTGCACGTTCTGTCTTTTCCTGTTCAGGCAACCTTACTCAGTCTGTAATTCCTAATGAGACTTCTCAAAAATAAATATTTTGGAAGGGTTTGTACTGTGAAATCTTTTAATCACATCTTCTCAGCTTTCTCTGTACATTGTGCCTGTTGTATTTCATACTGGTAACATTTCTAACTATGTATACTTACACAGAAATGTATTCATTCATTCAAACTTTTCTTGCTACCTTCTGTACTTCTTTTTTATTCACTGTTCCCTTTTTGTAAGGACTTAGTAATACTCCATTTATCTACTCTAATGTTTTTTCCTTCATAACAAAAGACAAATTTACTGATAATAGGAAACTCCTTATGGTTTTAAGCTTAGAGAGTGAAACACTGACCCTAATGAAATCAACAGAACTTGACTCTTGCTGCCTCCATTAGTAGCAGGATCTCAACTTTAATTTCAAAAAGGAGCATGAGGTTTTAGCTACCATATTCTTAGAAGAGTGACAGAAGCATTTGAAATCAGATTAAACAAATTTGACTGACCTGGATTTTTTTCTGGTGTAACATAAATGCTGGTGCAATACTTATTCATGGATTTGATGAAGATACACCTAGTATAGATATATTTTCAGTTCCAAAATTATACTTGTAAGATTTATATATGCAGTGATATGCAAAGTCAATACACACATTTATTTTTAAATGTACATTTACAAATCCATCAAAACAACTCATTTGTTTGCAGTGCCTACTGACTTACATCATGTTTTATTGATATAGAAAGTTCATCGTAAAAAAATTGTTCCTCTTCTCTNGAAGACCCAAACCAAAATCACCCATGTGTTGCCAGCTCCTTAGCATCACTAAGTTCTTGAGAGTATTTTTTTGTTCTGAAAAACCTTGACAGGTGATCTAGTGAAGGCTACTAGAAAGGCTAAGTAGTCTTCAGGTAAAGCACAAAAAAAAAAAATCAATTGATGACTAAGTAGTGATTGCTAATGAAATCAGAGGATTCAACAGCATTATATTTCCTCCTTCATTAAAACTTTATGAAGATATATCTTTACCTTCTGTACCAGGTTTGATATTCTTTAATACACATACAAGTGATTTAGAATGTGGCGAGGAGGAATACTGAGGCAGCTGAGTTTGTAATGAGATAGAATAGTTCAGTTAAAATCAGAAAGCAGTGTGAAAAGCCTTCAGAAGACCTGAGAAACTGCAGTGAAACATAATGACAAATGAACATCCATACCAATGAAAACAAACATTAGAGGTGAAACAACGAAATATTTTAACCACATTTACAGTTTAAAGTAATGATTGCAGGTTAAGAAGTAGACATGAATGTCATTTCACTCCAATTAATTAAGTTTTCCACCCAGTGTGCATCAGTAGTTGAAGGCAAAGAAAATATTTAGCGAGATATCTGAAGACTGGGTTAAAAAAAAATTCCAAAATTTTTATAATACAATAATAGCTGTCAGTGTCTCACCCTCAGTTGGACTGCCATCATCTAGTCTTATAATTAATGGAGCATAAGAGAGTTTTCCAGGAACACACGATGCAAACTAAAAAGGTTACATGACTGACTATTTAAATGAAAATTTTAACTCTCTTCACTAATGGGAATAGAAGCAAACATGCTAAAATATGCAAAGCCATTGTTTCTATTTGGAAGATCTATCAGCAATTTCTATTTGCCCTGTTTAGAGTGCAAGAATATCAGTTAATCATAGAAATTAAAAGGTGGATAGGAAATTCAATACAAAAATCCTTTTCCATACAACGTACAATCACACTGTGAAACTGTCAGTTGATACTACTGAAAACACAAATTGTAACAAGGCTAAAAATGTATTAAAAAGTCATATGAATAACATCAATATCAGATGTGTGGCAGTACCTCACTTAACCCTTGCAAGTGTTTTCTTCTGGTAGACTGGAAATGAGAAAACATAACCTGAGTCAGGTTGTTTTCATGCAATGGTATTAAATCTGCATTTGAGGGGCCTGTGCTGGCCACTGGCAGAAAGAGGAAGAAAAGACAACCAAGACACACCTCTAATTGTTCTTCTACTATCAGTGACCTACCTGAATAAATCCATCCAAAGAATATCTAAATCTAGGATCTTGTGCCTATTAAAGTAGAGCTATTCGCCCTTGCACTTTCTTCTCTTGCTTGCTGTTTTCTCATGTCATCCTTCAGATCCATGGTACAAATGCGTAATCCCAACTGCTTCCATTCACAGTTCTCCCTCCGAGGCACATGCTGTACCTCCTGTTGACATCATAGTAAGTGTGGTTCTCTGGTACACTCAGTTTGTGACTTTCACTAGCCCATCAATTTAAAAAACAACCTCAAACTGTAACTTACTTGGGCTTAAATTTCACCGTAAACTTACTTGGCTCTATCCCAAGATTTAAAATAATGCAAATTTAGGATTAAATTACTTGACTATTGTAGAGTCATAAATATATTAATGCAATTTCTACCCTTCTCCCTTTATGAAAACTAGGAGTGTCCTGGAGTCTCTTTTTTAATCATCTTTTAGTACAAATCTCATTGTTTTAATTTCCTGTTTTTGGAGAAGAGCCCATTGTTGGCCAAATACACACAAAAGCAGTGCTGGCCAGTTGACCACCTGGGCAATTTTATTTGATGCTTTTCATACTAAAGGTAACTCAGAAAATTTTTGGGTTTTGAGAATTCATGTCTCCTGGGCTGTCCTAAAGCTGAAATAAATAGCTGGAAAGACACTGGTGTGGTCATTGGGTCTGTTCAGAAACCCACTGATTTGCACTGAAGTGCCACCAGAACAGACACAGTCGCTCACATGCATTTTTGGGCAGAAGAAGCACTCCCTCAGAGAAAAGTTGAGTGAAGCTAGAATCTAGAGCTAAAACTAGGTGTATGTGCAAGTCAACATTGTACCTTTCAAGTTTTAAAAGCTCTAAAAAAAGCATTATTCTGCCAGAATTAAACTTCATACCAAGGGAACATCTCAAGATCAACTGTTCACCAAAACCAGTCAGAAAATAGATAATTTCAGTGGCTACACATATGTCACTTCTAAGCAGTGTGCATAGTATGTACAGTGTGTACATATGTGTTTTTTGCACTGTAAGTTAAAACGTAATTCTTTTTTAAAAATTCAATAAAATTAATTTTCTCTGATCTATTTTGTATCTGTATTTACATGTTTATATCCACTTTTATCCAATAGATTCTGTTGACCTCCCATACCGTTGCTGATACCATTATTGGGGTTTTTTTCTCTGTCTAATGCTGCAATCTTTTGTTTCTATTCCATCATAAATATTAAACAGACCAAAGTTTTAGTTTGAGAGTATCAGTAGGCCATCTTCTTGCTATTTGTCAAATAGGATTCATATATCTAGAAAAGGAATAATCTCCACTGTTATTCTGCCATTCCCTTCTGGCTTCATGAGGAAAAGAGCGAAAAAAATTTTGCTTGTTATAAACAAACCTCAAATTCTAAATGTGAATTCCTATCATCCTTGCATTCCTCATCAAATAAGATGCTACAAAAGAACTAATACAGGAAATCAAATGAGGATAAAAATAATTTTTTTTTCAATTTGCATGGTTTTAGTTTCATAATATTTGCTGACTTGGTACTCAGCTGATTAAAGAAACATTTTCAAGAGAAATTCAGATTTCACTTTTATAAGACTTTTTAAGTACCTTTCTCAGTATTTTGGCTGTAGTGAAAAGCTGAAAGATTAGGTAAAAAAGTTACATAAACAACAATAATCCTCAAATGTCCTGCTATTAGTTTGTTTTTTCTTTAAAAAAAAAAAAAAAAAGTCTTTAAAGGTAATTATTCCTCTTTTTGACTGGCTACATGGAGTTTGTATGCTCAAAGGAGACAGACTAAAAAATTCTGAAGTCCTTACCTTTAGGACAAGTACACAGTTCAGAAAGACAAAACAGACTCACTTTTCCATAAATATCATAGAACAAAAAAGTAGTAACTGTATTAATCCTACTCTCAGAGGCAAAGGCAGCTGAATTGCAGCTGTCCCTTGGCTTTCTTTCTAATGTAATACAAAGCCTTGAACTATACCTAAGCTGTGCAGACTTAGCCTTCAAATCTCCATGGTTAGACTATAAAAACGAAAATCAAAATGAAAGCTTGCAAGAATGAACAGGTTGTTTCAGGGAATGGTATTGCAGCAAGAAGTGCCACCTGCTGTCCTGAGGTTACAAGCTCTTTGCTCCCCTACTGCTCCCAGGGCAGCCACCAAGCTGCATCCCACAGCGGCACACCGGCCAAGGGCACCCTCCACATCAACAAGGCTGCTGCTCTCCAAGGTAATACTGTTAGTGCTTAGTCAAAAGAGCAATTCCCAGTCAGCTCTGCGAGGCAGTTAAAGAGCATAGCTGATTATAAACGAATTAAGTTTCTGTTTAACCTTAGAAGTTTGTGAGCCACACATCTGAGTGAAATGAATTCCATAAAAATGTTAAAAACTAATCTTCTCTCAAGCCAATCAAGTTAGACACAAGTTTATACTTTGAACAATAATAAATTCAACATGCAGATAAAATTAAACATGACTGTAAGAGAACTTTATTGTAGGAGCAAAATCTTAAATTCAGTGATCAACTACAATAGCTCAATGCAGTCCTTTTGCCAGAGAAATAACATTAGCATAATATCTCCTAAGGAAAAACAAATTTTCTGCTTGCAAACCAGGCAGGAAGCAAGAATTTCAACTTATCTGTATCATTGTTTAACCTGCCTGTACACCACATAAACTCAAGAATGCTAAATCTTTCTAAAGAGCAGGTTTATGACATACTTCAATTTTCTGAATAAACAGTATTCCTCTTTTTAACAAAAACACTCCATCAAGCTCACTGGTAAAAGNCTTTTTCTACTCCTAACAACTTCCCAGCCTGCTTTTAAAGCACATAGCATCTCTGCCACATCAGTTACTTAAAAAATTAGGGTACCATTTAACAGCATATTTAGATGTAAAATAAATACTCTTTGCTTTACATAAGCATTATGAGCACTTTTCAAACATCCAGCCCCGGGTAATCAATGCAGACCACTGGCCACTGCCAACAGCAGAACCTGAAAACTTCACAACAGTCAAGTTTAGTTCATTGTAGCTATTAAATGCTTTATGACAATTCTTAGATAAAGGAACCATTTCGAATATGAAGATATGTGTAGCTGAAAGTGTTAAACAGATAAAAGTAACTAATCTCTGCAGTAAATACATGCACTGTTTTCAAAAATTTGGTTCTGAATGGTCTCCTAGGATTACAGTATTCTAAATGCATTTATTCCTAGATCTAGTTTTAACAATCAGCATATTGGGTGTTGTGAGAAACAGAGTCCCAAGCCCAAATGGGGTTTTGAATAATTGTTTATTATATGGTAAAAGCAAAACAGCGCTGGGTGCGGGGGGGCCTTTGCTCCGCCAAAACCGCACACCGATGCAGGGTATGTTAGGTGTTTATAGAGTTAGTTCATACATATTCATTACATCATATGAATATACATTTTACATCATTATTTCAAGAATTCAACAGANACCTGCCTGTACACCACATAAACTCAAGAATGCTAAATCTTTCTAAAGAGCAGGTTTATGACATACTTCAATTTTCTGAATAAACAGTATTCCTCTTTTTAACAAAAACACTCCATCAAGCTCACTGGTAAAAGAAAGACAAGTATTAATAGCTATCCTCAATAATTGCCACAAAATGCTACTCCAAGTAAGAAAGAAGGGAAATTAGTAATGGAGTGATTTATTCAAGGTTAACATTATATTCAAAATACAGCCTAAATATAGTCAATTGGGGGGGGGA
>VWZG01003878.1:55963-66165 GCA_013396735.1 Grallaria varia
CTTCCCGAGGTCGCACTGACCTCCTTCATCCTCATTTTGGCACGAATCACTAGTTTCGTTTATCACAGGTGTTGTTTGACACCAAGTTGGTCACCTTCACTTCATGGGCTGTACTTTACAATACACCACAGATTTGTATTTTGCATTTCATTTGTGACTTTTCACAAGATCAACAGAACTTCAAATGCATAAGGATGGCAGAACTCAAATTTGTCCAAAAATGAAGTTTTCAAAATTTCTTCATTGAAGTTTACATCTGAATTATTTAACTTGCCATATGCATTAAATCCTGCTGAATTCATATCAAATTCAAATACATAATAGACGATTTGTGTTATCAAAGGAAACTGAAACATTGCCATTCTTCAAAAGCTGAACAAGTCAAACACTAAGAAGTTTTCTGCATTGACCTTTACACATTGATAACAATACTTTTTGAGGGAGCTTAGATTAATGCTTGCTGGTTTTTTCCATAATAATATATCTGCTTTATCAGTTTTTACACATTTAGAAAGAGAGAACATAGTTTATAATACCCAGACCAAAAAATAACAATCATACAGACCACTGTATTAACCTAAGCATATCAATTCTAAGAAATTGCAGTTATTAAAGTTATATTGATTCTGTTCCTTACTCTCTGCTCAGCAGTTGCCTAAAGGAAATTTTCATAAGCATATAAGGGACAATAATAGTATTAAGTCTAGAACGGCTGATAAAACTCAACAAGACTTTTCAAGAAACATATTTGAGAGATGTCCAGATGGTTTATCTCTCATTTTATGTTACTTGACATTTTCCAATAAAGCTCTTTGAAAATAAAAATATATCACAAATTTTAATACTAACTCCTATGAAAATAGCACTGCAATAAAAAAGGATCACACATGATATACATAATGTTATCAATATTCATAAAATAAATCATATTACTTTGCATTCCATAATATGTAGGACTCCCTGTGACAGGGAGCGTGATTTTTTTTTTAACAGATTTTTCCAAATAAGTACCAACATCTAACATCCACCCATTACATTCTTTTTATGCTATTCTTTCTTACACAGAAATTAAACAGTTTGCTTGACCTGGTCACAAATGGCCACAACCTATAGGACTTCTTACAAAGAAAAATGAGAGCATTTTTTTTATTGTTGTTAAAAATATTCCCCAAATTCTTAAAGCCCTCCCTTTCATACTTTATACTTCAGCATCAAACTAGAATTGCGTCCCTGTTACAAGTCCAAAATTTCTACTGTCAGCAACACTCATAATAATTATAAATCACTGAAATCAGTTCTGTGTCTGTAAATGGTTTTTCTCTGGGATAATGTCTCAGGGATGGGGAAATTGATATGAGAGGAGGATGGGACAGGATGTGGATCTGTGACAGATTTTCATAGTGATTCTTTCGTTTCTTTAAGAGTAGCCTTCAATTAATATTTCACAGCTCCTGTGTCAGACAATTGTCTATTCCAGGAATGGGGGGAAACGTGGCAAGGTCCTTGTCTTCCATTTCAGTGGGTCGTGAGCTTCAGGGGAAGTGGGCAGGGGAGAAAAATATTGCGGGTCTATAACTTAGCTGTCAAGCTGCACTTTTGCCATCACTTACCACCATCTTTGCAGATTTTAGCTACTCCTCTATTACATGGAGCTTACAAATCATCCATGTGGAAGAATTTTGCTCCAGAGGTTGGCTGGGTTAGTCAGCTTCTTATTGTGATAAGAAATATCTGCTTTTTTTCTGTCCTTCTGGGTTAGCTTCTTTAAAAATCTCCTTTGCATAAATCCGTGAAAGGCTGCACGCTGGCTTGGAATGCCATGCTTTCTTTACAGATGTCTCTGAAATATGAGCTTCTGGTGGACCAACACAAATCTCCCCCCCGCCCCCTCACAGCAAGTTAAAGGTATTTTATTCGAATTGTACTGCCCCACACTCTATGTCCAATTAAATATTTTTATTTCCTGGAAATTAAAAAGACAGAAAATGCCCAAATACTTCATTTGTTGTGACAAGTTATTTAATTACTAGTTGTTCATTACCTCTTTAATATAATCAGGATCACAAATAAGTGAGGGTGAAATACTGTAAATAGTGTTCTGCCATGTATGACAAGTGTGGGCTGAAGCACATTTTACAAACAAATACCTTGAAGGACAGGCTCCATGCCCTGGAACCTGAGTACACAGACAGTGCTGCAGTGAGGAGAAAGAAAACAAGTCACAGACAATACCATGGCCAGTATAATAGACTAGACAGTAGTAAGCAAGCACTGCTGAAAACTAATGAAGTACCTGCTCAGACTGATACCAAACCCCCAAAATCCCCAGATGGACTCTACACTCAGGGCACATCTCTCTGCTAGACTCGGTACAAGCAGGAGCACACATGACTCTGTGAAAGAATCACTTACAGACAAACAGCCCCTCACCCTTGTTCCCTGTGCAGATGAAAGTAACTGCTGGAAAGGAACAAAACCAACAAGAGCTTTTCAGGCCACTAAATCTTCCTGAGCAATTTGTAAATACTCCAGGTTTGGTTAGTATTCTAATTTTTTTCTTATTGTACTGTATCTGACAGTGTAAAATTCCATTTACTTCTTGTTGGCAGTCAGTGGAACTAATGCCAGGGCTCTGAATTGGTTTTTGCGTATTTTTAAGCATAAGAAACCCTGCACTTTTCCTTCAGTACTTACTACTGTCCATCCAGTTTCAAGAAATGTAGCTACGTCGGGGTGGTTTGTTAAGTATCCATGTGATGTACATAAAACAATTAAAAGGCTCACCACAGGTCCTCAGGTTAGCAAACACGGAGAGTTACCTTTAAATTTATGTCTTTTCTGGAAATAAATAAGGCCTTATACAAGGCATGTAACTAAAATTAGTCAAGTTCAATAAGCACTGGTTATCAGTTTCCTCCCAGCTCAGTACAAAGATGCATTGAGCCTTAATGCATAAGTGTAAGATGTTTCCTGTTAATATTCTTCTATTCACAGTTGTGGAGACCTACAGTATTCCTCCAGTTTTCTGCTCCAAACCCACTTTTTTTTGGTACTCGGTATAAAAACACAATTGCCACATCTCTCTTGTCCTGCGTGCATCCTTTGTCTACATCCATTGCACGTAGCCTTTTACTAGGTATGGATTTTTACTGCTAGATCATAAATAGTAGTCTTATACTAGGAAAGCATTTTAAAACATATATATATATAGTTTGACCAGTAACAATCCCAAAGACAGTGCTATGGAAGACAGCAGCTGCTAGAGCCAGAAAGAGAAGGCAAATCATCTTACGCTGCCTAGATTGGAATGACTCCACATTATCCTAGAAAGCCCGTGGAAATGCTTCTTTGATTTATGAATAGTCAGTATGTCCAGAATTAGTTAAATTAGGCAGAGTCTGACGCACATTAAGCAAAGCAGTGTCTAAAAGTGACAGACAAGAAGTGGTGCATTTGGACTGAGCTATTGGTTTTGGAGTATAGGCTCTTCACAGCAAAATACATCTCATCCAAATTATGCTGTTGAGCATCTGGATGGCTGTTCTCAGCTAAGCATCTAGGGCAAAATTTAGTTCAAGATTCAGGTCCCTACATTTAAGCATTCACATGTAGGTGTCTATAGGTGCACTAGGTATTTACATCTGCCTTGTGTAGGACTTACTGTCTGACACCTAAAACTGTGTCCAGCGTCCTGACTTGCATTCAACTTCTCTTCCAGAGTATGCAATTCCCCATGGGACCAGTGCCACATCTACCCACCTTTTGTGGCTGTCCTTGGTCACCTAGGTGTTTCCTCCCTCCTACCAATCTGTTATCTACCTGCTCCTCCAGTCTAGTTTTGACACAGCCTTACTGCATAAGAACCACTCAGAATTCTGAGGACATTGCTAAGTTACAAGGAAGAACTGTGAGTATGTGCACAGAGCACAACTCAAGAATAAAAACTGTGGTCAGGAAACATGCAGAAGCTGTAGTGAAACAGCTGGGAATCAGCAGATGACAACTCAGAAGCAACAAGGATCAGGGCATTCAGGGTACAGCAGAGGCCAAACTCTTCCCTTCCTGATTTATGATTTCTGTCAGCAAAAACTCATTGTTAGCTCAGTGGAGATGAAAACACAGTAATGCTTACTGCAGGAACTCATTAGTCTTGACTATCTGTTGCACACTTTCAACAAAAAGGCTTTATGCCTTTATGTGGTGTCTGCCTTGCTTACATGCATTAAACTTACTTGAACAAGTTGACACACTGAGGGAGAGTTACACAAACCATCCAAAACAACCCTAGAGAACCCGGTGATCAGGCTAATGACCATACAGTGACACCTCAGTGTAGTCCATGAAGCCTAGGCAGATATTCTACTGCATGTTGGCTAGATCTCCACTGACTAAAAAAGGACCTTAGACTTTTAACATCCATAGACGTGCTGAATTTCAGGTGTCTGAATCTCACCTGGCCATTGTACCACAGGCAGACTTACAGTGGCAGGAACTGATAGGGCCTTTTTTGCCTCTCCTTTTTCAACCCTATTGTCCAGTCTCCATAGATGTAGCCCAAATAGCATCCTGGAGGTGCAACTGCTACAAGGCAAAGGAAAAAGAGGCAAATCCTGTGGCTACAGCAAGATTGGATGACACCAGTGTCTTCAGATCTGTTGACACATGTCAGGAGGCTGTTCATTCCAGTCATATGTCTTCAGCCTGCTGTAGTCATGACCTTCACCATGCCTTCACCAGGTCCGGACTCAGTCCCATCCTTAGTTCTGTCCCAAAGTGTTCCTGTCATCTTGTGAGCATCTGTTTCTAGGTATTTTAAAGAAAAAATATGATAAATACACTGAATGCTGGTAATTTCAGGCACTTTGAAAGAAATTAGAGAAAAATAATATTATTTAGATTGATGGATGACAGTAATACATTTTTTTTTCTCTATGCAGAAGGAATTTAAATAAAACTTTATGCAAACTCTTTGTTATCTAGCCATGATTTAATTCTTACGCCAGAAAATTTGACAATTTTCTTAAATGATGGTTTTATTCCCTGCAGACAATAGAAATAGTGACTTTTAAAAGTGTTTTTCTATATTCTATTGTCATTTTCTTAACAAATCATTTTCTGTTATCTGCTATCTCATCTGATAATACTGGCAATTATTATATTACTGCTTTCTGTAATTTAATTTTCAATTTGATTTTTGGACCAAAGTAGCTCTTTATATCTGAGAAATCAATTTTTTATGGTCATTATTACTGAACTTCTTAACAGCCTCTATCTGTAAGCCTTTTTTTTTTTTTTTGATCAACTAAAGCACATAGTGAGAGAGAAACTATCACTCAATAACCATATTTTCTTTTTTTTCATTAACTTTTATCTAGACTTCCCCCACTTTCTCTGTCAGAAACATTCTGCTTTCTTCAGAAGTCTAGTATCATAATTCTGTTTCTCTTTTTCTTCTTCCCTCCTTCCCACTCATAGTTTGTAATTTGATCTGTGACAGCTTTAGAAAAAAACGAGTCTGATTTTAGTAACTTTCTATCATTCCATGTTTCACTAATTAGTTATGCAGAACTGAGATCCAAACACTCCCAAATTTGGAAAAAATCCAATTCACATTCAAATTGTTCTGCATTTTGTTATAAAGAAATCCTCAAAAAATCCACCGTAACATAGGGAGCAAGTCAATACAATTTTAGGAAGAGCTTCTTTCTTTCCTAAGCCAAAAAAAAAAAAAAAATAGCTTACTACTAATAGCAACTACAGGGGAATGTACAAGAAGAATTAACACTTCTGGGCATGTAAATACCTATGAGAAACAGAGCCAGATTTCATAATCACTGCTAAATCTACAGCTGAGACCAATGTTACTCTCTGTTTTGTATGTATTATTTGCTCTGGTATCCTCATGAGAACCAAGTCACCCTCCAGCACCACCCATTGAGAGTGCTTTGATCACACTGTATAGATGACTCCAGCTTTTTCTTGGAGTCCTTTTGGTTTATTCTGAATGTCTTTTCCCTGCATACCACCCTCTGCTACTTAGGTTATTACTTATGTACCTGGTTACTGGCTTCTTGCGGGACACTTATGTTGTCTTTGTTGCCACATCGCACCTGATGGCAGTGGTCAGACTCTCTAAGATTGTACTGGTGACCCATGAATGCTGTCAGAGGCACCTCATCTTTTACACAAAACAAAACTAAGATGTTTCTTTCAGGACTTAGACCCTAAGGACACCAGGTGACATATGGGGCACAGCCTTCCCCAGCACGCTGCAGCTGACATGCAATGAATAGAATAAGTCAATTGCAAGGCACAGAGAATTTAAAAGTAGAAAGCATTTGGTTTGGCTAGAAAACTCTTGATAGCACAGAAATGAAAACAGAACTGTACATTTTTCTAAGGTACAAAATAATGGTTTAAGGAAGTAAATATAGGAAAACAGCTCACTCTACAGAAATACAAGAAATATCAATGATTAGACAGTGCCATTTTCCTATGACAGGCATTAAGAGGGAACTAAAGGATGACAGGACAAAAAACTCCAGTGTTCTTCAAAGAGAGAAGCTTGAGGGCATGACCTGCGCAGGTCACACTGCTGCTGAAAGGGTGATGCATCTACACCGAGCTTCACGTCAGCTCATACATGAAAATCTACTACATGTCTCTTTCCTACATGAATTTCAAACCACCTGAAAACAGAGTTAAAGGTAACCATATAGCTTTTTTAACTGCAATGTCATTTACGGTCTCCTTACCAAAAACTGAATTTGATGGCAGTCTGTTTTACATTATAGTCAACTGTTATTCCTTCTTGAGACAACTTGAGACTGACTTTTTTAAAGTGAAATTAGTACATGTATAAGAAATTTCAGCTGCATTTCCTGGTGCACTGGATATACACTATAATTCAGTCATCACGTATATAGAAAAAATAATTTTTAGATAAAACAACCCCACATTAAAAAGTTTTACTTATACAGCATCCTTGATTTGTCTTAGAAAAACAAAGCAAATGAAAAAAATTTTGAAGTCTCCTTTAGTCGAGTTACAAGTTGAAGAGAGAAAAGAACAAGGAAGAATGTGTTTTGCCTCAAGTTAATGTTAGAGTTTGTCCTTATTTTTCATTGTCCTTATTTTTGATTGTCCTTTTCCCCTTCAAATTTTAACTTATTTGTTTGTCTCACCAGAGCCAAATTGCTTTGATCCTTTAATTATCTGAAATATTTTTCTGTGTTCCTTGTTTCTCTGCCAATCACTGATTCATCATGTTGAGAACAGACTACTAAAGAATTCAGGTTTTGCACAGCATGGCAATGACATATAATATGCTTAGCTTTTCCATCCAAGAGTTTGAAGACTTCCTGATTCACTCCATGAGCCAATGAACACGTTTATCTAATCCTTTACAAAAGTAACAATCTTGCTCTGTCTGTTGTCATTGTTTCCCTTTTGACTATCATATTCTCTTGAGTACCTCTGTCAACCGACTTCTGTCAGAGCTAATTAATTCCTCTGTGATTGTATCTTTAAAAGAAACACTGACTCTCAAAAACCTCTGTCATGATGATAACAATAAACCTAAGAGCTGATCCTCTTAGTGTAAACTGCCAAACCTAAGAAGCTGCTCCTTAAACTTGAGTAGTTGGGAACGCCATATGTTTCAGACATGCCCTGGCAGGGCTCTGCAGTTATAAGCAGTTTTCAGCTCTGTACTACATATTTAACCATCTCTTCTGCCCCAGTCATGAGTTTGATTTCTTTCTTGTATTGTCCTCCATCACCTTTCTTCTCAGTCTCTCTCTCTGTGCTACATTTCCTTTTTTCTCTTTCAGAAAATTAACTGGTTTTCTGTACTGCTTTCTAACTCCTTTCTTAAACACCGATTCCATTCCATATATCCACTCAGTCTCTAAAATCATGTGATGTATCACCCACAACAAATACATCAGCTTCCTCTTCTGCACCTGGTTACCTTCCGGCTTGGCTTCCAATATTTCTGTTCTACTGAAGATACTCTCACTGCTGTCTCCAGGTCCCTTCCCAAAGTCAAACATCAGGAGCCTTTCTTAATAATTTTCCTTTTTCTCTACTCTTTTATTTTAGATATGAATCAACATTTTAGCCTTTACTTAATTATTATTCTGGTACACATTTGAAATGAGGCCCTTTTCCTTCAACATCCTCCCGTGACTTCTTCAGCAGTCCTCAAGAATGTAATTTCCCTGAGAAGATTCCCAAGGTTCCTAAGCTAGTAATTTACCTTTTAAAGATCCACTTTATAATCACTCACCTGAGTCAGACCTTCAAGGACCATGAACTGATCCTTTTTAGAGATGCAAAAAGCATACAAGCAATCACTAGAAATTTTGCAATCAAATATTTTGTTCTGAATTTGTTACGAATCATCTGTTTCCCCAAGGCAATTTTTATACCGAGGGAATATTTCCCTTTAAAGAAGCATTTTTAAAAATTGGTTTTCTAGAGAAAGTCTAGGAAAAAAGAGGGTTTTTTTCCCCCTCTTGAGTATTAAGAAACAAAAATATCATGACTGACCAGAAAGTAATTGTTTGCTGACCAGAAAGTCATAAGACTGCAAAAACAATGAGGAAGGCATAACATTATGAAAATCAAGTTAGAATAGTGAAAACACAAATGAAGGCTAGGTTAAAAGAAGAAATGCCATGTCTCTGACAGAGCTTAGACTTTTAGGAAACAGAATGTTTGGACCAGAAGGAAAGTCACAGCAAGACTGTGGTTAGTTCCTAACACTGAACACAAATTCTAATGTTAAAGAAAAAGAGAATAAAGAGATCATGGAAACATTTGTCAGCTTGAGGAAACAAAAAGTTTTGTGTAAATATGAGTTGGTATGAAAAACTAGCAATGGGGATTTCATTATAGTGTAAATGATCATATATAGATCTGGAAATGTAGCAAGCATTATAAATGGGTTGAATAATTTATTTGTATGTATTAAGAAAATTTTTAGAAATTAGAGAAATCATTTCAGACACGATGCTGCAGACATACTACTAGACTACTCCAATAAAAACTATTCATACAAAATGGTTTGCTATAGAAAAAGTGCTGTTCCACCTTTTTTGTACAGGTAATAGGAAATATCTTGATTGTGAAAGACGACTGAATGGTTCTAGTTCAACAGTAGGCATTATTTCAAATTAATGTGCCAATATTTATGATATAGCATGAAAGAAATTAAATGCAGACTGAGTCTGCCATACACCTCTTTCCTCTTTAATTCAAAATAAAGAATGCCTGATAAAAGGATTTACAGTTGTTCAAGGTATTCATCGAGGCCTAGATAGTCCAACTTTTTTTCAGTTTTTCTTTTTACTGACAGTGCTTATTACAACAGTGTACTTACAGAAAAAAATCCCTGGCCAGATGCTGATCTCAGGTAGCCAAGCATAAGTCTGGAGTAATCTGATTGCTCTTGAGAGTATAACTCCAGATTTATGCTCATATGCCTCACGTTCAATCTGCCCCCAAGCTTTAGTAACTAGTAAACCCCTTCTGTTCAGGTTTTTTCCCCATTGTTTTCCATCCCTTATGGTCTGCTACATGCAGTCCAAAAATACAGCAGTTACTTTGATGGTTTAGGTGATTATCTACTTTACTATTGAATGCACTGAAAAAGGACACTTATGAAAAATTATCTAAGTCAGAGATTTCATTGTGGGGGGGGGGGTCTGCAAAATAAAGTCTTCAGAAGAACACAAGTAGAGCTGGTAAAACCTGGGAATCTTTTTTTATTAAGGCTAACATTTGTGGAATACTTTTATCACGTTCTTCTTCAAAGAATATTTTGTTAACTTGGTATTTAAAACAAAACATTGACTCCGATAGGACCAAATATTGGCAATTCTCTGTGCTAGAGAGGTAGGAATCTGATTGTGAGTTTTGTTGTTTTACAGACAGACTCCTCCTGAATGTGTAGTCAACATCCAGTTTGCTGTGCCTGCCATCACAATACAAATAACAAATAAATGTGGCAGAAAGGGTATAGGAAGACATTCTTTAACACTGAGTGATTCTTTCAGAATTCATTATTTTAGTAATGAACCATGACAGGCACAAGACTGAATTTTTATGCAAATAGATTCATCAGTTCTGGAGCAACTCCAGCCCTAAAAATCAAATTAAAAATATCCATCAAAAGACATAATACATTAGCAATCACA
>VWZG01003878.1:66210-129254 GCA_013396735.1 Grallaria varia
AAGGAGGAGGTGTTACCTCCTTAATAGCTGAGAAGGTTAGAAATATAGTTTTTGGTTGACAATGTCCTTCTATAAGCAAAAACACCACCATAGCAACAGTTGCTATTGTTTAGGTATAAATGTTAAAGTTTGAGTACAAAAAGTACTGGAGGAAGGTCAAAAATAATACATTAAATAATTTAGGAAATAGCAATATTATACATCTAACACTGTTTGTCATTGATTAAGTTATAAAATTGTGTGGACAGAGACACTGAAACATTACATTTGTATTTCTAAAGATATACAAGATCTAAAGTTTTTCAGCTACAAAAACTATTAATCCTAATGGAAACACTGTACTGAATTACACTGATTATGCAAAGTTATGAAGTAAGTTTGGCTCTTTAAAAGTTGTCCCTGCAGAACATACCTGTTATGAAGAGAAAGTCTGAATGAAGCCACTATGGTGAATAGGGATGTGAAAAGAAAACTTTCTATAGGTCAGCTTATCATGGGGATCAGGAGAATGTATTTTCACATATTTTTAATAAGAGATGTTTGGGCAAAACAGCTGCAGTTAAACAAGTACTATGACTTGCAGCTAGGAAAAGATAATAATGTTTAATTTTGGTCTGACTTGAGGTTTATACCAGTACAACAAACTACATAGTTAGAACACAAACAGGGGGATGTATTGCCTTTTTTGGAGACCTTCACAGACAGATACACAGAGGATACAGGTAGCTGTGCCCCTGCCTTATTGTGCAGTTCTACCAGCATCAACTGTCCATTCTTGGCACCTATTCATTTCTTTGAAATTACTTTTTCTCTTGTTTTTCCCCTCACCTTCTAGCTGTGTGTCTGACTGAAGCCAGTCTGAGACAGCAAATCTTCCAAAAGGCACTAGGAATTATGTAGCCATGGAGTGGACAAGATTGGCAAATCAACATGGAAAAAAAAAGCCCAGAGGAAAAAACCAACCAAACAAACCAACAAACAAACCTGAAGAAAAAAAGAAACCCCCTGTTTTTCTCTCAGACCAATGAATCAGACATATTCAAACCACATTTGTGGGCTGACTAATGACGGAGCAAGAGACAGGGAAGCAACACCATGGCAAGACTAGAAGAGGATGAGACTGTTCAGCCTCTATGCAGATTTACATCAGCTTAAACTGCCTGGGAATCTCAAGCTGCTTCATCTAGTCATGCCCTTTAGGAAAAATGAGCTCAACTGCTATGTCCTAATGCTACAAAAATCATATTTCTCTGTAAAATCTAATGTTTCATGAACTGACATATCCCTTTAGGAAACCACATCAGCTATCCACTGCTTCCTTCATTGCTTATGTGGATGAAGATAAAACTTCTCCTCTGTAGCAGTGGCAAGAGAATTCACATTTAAAATATCCAAAGTTACTTGTTTCCCTATATTCCAAATGTTTTATTTAATACCACTTGCAGGGGAGGGAGGGAGACAGGAGGAAAAGAAAACTAAGGAAACAAAAATATATTCACTCAAATTATAGGAGGCAGATGCATTTTTTTTTCTGTTTCCTGAGAGGATCTGAAGCCATGTCTCCTCAACAATGACCTAGCTACAACATTGTAAGATGTTCTAGAGATGTTTGTTCACAGTCTCTCCCACTGATTTTGTTCTGTCTTGCATGGACTATTTAAATATTCATTAAGCCAGTGAGAAGGAAAATTACTCAGTATTAGAGCACTTTACTGAGCACTTTCCTGGAAGGTGACAAATCTTGGCTCAAATCCATGTTTTGATTCAGAGCAGAATTTAGAATGAAGGTCTCTCTTTTCTCAGGAGTGTACTCAAACCAAGTTGTACTACACTTTTTTTTTTTTTTGTCTTAGAGAATATTTAGCCTCTATAAGGTGGCAGAGAGTCAGCTAAAGGTGTTGTACACACAATACAGGATAATATGGTAGTTAAGCCACCCTGGAAGTTGCAAATTTAAATCTCAAGGAGAGGAGCTGGTGTGAACATGAGATGAAATGGACAAATTCCTCAGCTAGAGGGCATGCAACTACAGTGCAACTGGCCTTTCCTCCCTCACATCTTCAGTTTTACATTTATACCTACTTGTGGTGTTTTGAGCCTTATGTCAATATTCTGCCCAACAGCAGACAGCAACAAGTATTTTTCTGACAGCAGTTAAGGAAAAAAGAGCACAGGTTATTACGCTGTAGCTCAAGTCTCCAAGATTTCACAAGAATCTTAGATTTCAATTTTATCTTACAGCATTAGGATTTCTGGGGAAATGAGTGGTACAAGCAGTCCAAAGAAAAGGTCTCCTTTTACTTAAAGGCTTAAGTGGAAAATGGTTAATAATCTACATTTATGTAATCTATGGTAAATACTAATAAAGTAGTGCTGTTGAAAACTGTCCTCCACCAGCAACTGTGATGGCAAGACCAAAGACACCACTGCGGGACACATATGTTAGTCAGAGACTATGGAAGGATAAAAGAGAAGATTACTTGCCATGGCTACCATATCCCTGAGAGCTAAAAGAAGACCTGAAAAAAAACCCCTGTATTTCAGCTCACAGAAAAAATGAGATCTTCTGTTTTTCCTTCAGTATCTTTCTTTAAGAAAAATATAAAATTAAAAGCGTATCTTGAACAGGAATGTGTCATTTTAGCTGTTTATGTTCTGAAACATGAATTCTTTTTTTTATCTAAGTTGCAAAGAGTATGATTTTTTCCTGTTTTAGATTTTGCAGATAACTCTAAATGAAAATTAATTTAAAATCCCTTAGAAACTTAAAAAGAAAAAAAAAAAAAGCTAACACAAAGAGACTAAAGATATTACTCCTTGAAACAATATCTATTTATCTGGAGGGATCGTAAGTCACATGTCATGGCATTCAGCCAGGTAACTGCACAAGACCTGAGGGTAAGAAGCTTTATGTTCTTCCCTTTGCCTCAGTGCATAAACTTGAAAGGCAAGAAGTCACCTGATGTCACCAGAAGACGCACTGCAGTCCTAGCCTGTCAGCAGAGAGCAAAAGGAAAAGGGAGGTCAGTTGAAAACAGCAACATCACCAGATCTGAGCTGCCCTGAGGGGACTCTGCCACTGCACAAACTCAGAGGCACCCAGACTGCACAGCCTTTCCTCTGGCCTGCCGTTCCCACTGACCTCCCAGCCTCCACCCTCCAGCATCAGAACATATTCTGAGCCCTTCAAAATCTTGTAGGAAATCCCTGACTTGAGGTTTCTGCTTAAGACTGAGTACTGACTGCTCCAGGGTCTTTACAGTGAGAACCAAGAGGAGGAAGGAAAGCAATTAGACTCATTTCTGAACGTGTGTATATGCTAAAGAAAATCTTTGCCATTCATTAGTATAGAAAGCTTTCTTTTCCTTGCTGTTTTTAATTCTTGATATTCATAACCTGGTGGTAGTTTCTAGGGCTTTTGCTTGTTTTGGCAAGAAAACAAAAGGATTTTTTGTATCATGCTTTTGAAGATCTTTTTTGATTTGTTCAAGAATGGCATCTCTGAATGGAAGATGAATTTCCTCTCTCACATATTCTGTTTAAGAAAAAGTACACTCAGACCTCTCTTTAAATTAGCATTATATTTACCATACTAATAACATATGACAAAAAGACTCATTATTAAAAATTCGTGATGATTCCCTTCAGTTCTAAGTTCAGAAACAGCAGATCGGATGAAATCTTCCTTCAATCTGATTCACGTAAGCAATAGTATACATCCATGGACAGAATGTTTCTGTATTGTCCAGGCAATGAGTCCAAAGCCCCTGGAATGCAGACTTAGCACACTTGTGCAGCAGAGTTCCTCTCCCTACAGTAAGTGTAAGGGGTATGCCTTAAATGGCTAAGCTCACACTCATTGATTACTTGTTGTATTTTTTTATGCATAAAAAAATAATTTTGTCATCAGCAGACAGAGCCTACAGAAAATGAGCATTACAGCAATTTCAGACTTTCTTGCTGACAGGAGCTCTCTGTTGAAACCTTCTGAACTCTGTTAATGAGTTGGAAAAGGATGCATTGCGCTTTCATTACCCTAACATTATACCAGTGAGGTTCCACTGTGGTTGAAGCTTGTTGAGGGTTCAAAAGTGTCCAGCTGCCAGCTGGAACTCTGCTAAATGCATATCATCAGAGCAAAGTTTTACAAAAGTTGCCTTAGAACATGAATGCTTTGCAGTGAGCTCCAAACATAAATTAAATTCAAGGCAATTTTAAATAATTTATCTAAATAGAAAAATAACATCTAGTTTTAGAATTCCTCATCTTGCTTAGGAAAGTAAGTTCAGGAGAGAAGGACACATTAAATTATAATTACTGCAACATGAATTGATTTCAATTAAATATAATTCTAGTATCTTCCTGGAACTATGTGAAGCAAGTTTTAAATTTAAGTATTCTATTCATAACGTGAGTTGAATGTTAGTGAATTAATCTAGGCTGAGTACTAGTTTTAAAAACAGCCCCTAGCTTTAAGTTCACAGTGACAGCTCATGAAGATCCATGCTGAACATATTCAAGGGCAGAATGTCATTTCTGAATTGTAATGAAGTTATATTAGAAGCTAGTCACCAGATAGAGAACTCACAAAAAAATGTTAATTTTGGGAAGCAGCAGTGACATTTACCCATTTATTTTATTCTTTAACTTATGCAGTTAATAGTTCTAAAGTTCTATGGTTTTTGAAGATATGGTCCATTATCTACACAAAATAGACTTCTGTAAACATTTAAACAGTCTTTTCTCACAATTTATAAGTACAAATATAAGCCATAATATCATCTATTAATCTGTATGTATCCATACAATTAAAGATTTGGCCTTAGTTTTGTCAAATCACTGATGACTAAATGGCATGTGGATATGCAGAGATGAATGGGAGGGGATCTATCTGTCATCTATCTATCTATCTATCTATCTATCTATCTATCTATCTGTCTGTCTGTCTGTCTGTCTGTCTGTCTGTCTGTCTGTCTGGTTTTAATAGAGGATTTTTTAGTAACCAAAGTATGTAACCAGGCTTTTCAAAAGTACTTAAAAAACTCCAAATACAGACTTGACAGATTTGTTTTCTGTCAGGGAGCATGGACAACAGAGGGAGGCTTGGGAGGCTTCATTAGTCAATAAGAACGCTCCGTGCCATTATGTCTGCTTTCATGAGCCAAGGAAGAAGCAGTAGCCACAACAGAATCAGCTTCAAACTTCACTGGCCATGGAGTGCTTACAACCACAGTTCCAGTAGTTCCAGACTGGATGTTTGTGGGGACAGATGGAACTGACCTGCGTAGCATCTGAAGGTGTGTCAAGAGCTGGTAAAGTGTGGAATCTGCAACTGATTCTTCCTTTATCCTTCTAAGGTCAAAAGTACTCTCAGGAGAACACAGAAAGGTTGAAGGGCTTCTGTCTTGATCATGGAGACATAGAAGCATAGAATCAAAAAATAACAATCTAGTTTGGGTTGGGAGGTACCTTAAAGATCATCTAGCTTTAAGTTCCCTGCCATTGACAGGGACATCTTCAACTAGACAAGGTTGCTCAAAGCTTCTTTCATCTTGGCCTTGAACATTTCCAGGGATGGGGCATCCACAACTTCTCTGGGCAACCTGTGACAATGCCTCACTACCCTCACAATAAAGAACTTCTTCCCATCATCTAATCTAAACTTAGTTTCCTACTCAGTGTCCAATCACTTATAAAAAATCCCTCTCCAGCTTTTTTGTATCCTTCAGGCACTGGAAGGCTGCTATAATATCCCCCCAAAGCTTTTGCTTCTGCACGCTGAGCAGACCCAACTCTTTCAGACTGTCTTCATAGGAGGTGTGTTTCAGCCCTCTGATCGTTTTCGTGGCACTCCTCTGGACTCTCTCCAACAGGTCCATGTCCTTACACTGGGGTTCTAGACCTGAACACAGTGGTCCATGTGGGACCTCACTAGAATAAAGGGGCAGTGATCTTCCTCAGCCTTCTGGCCACTGTGCTTTTCATGCAGACTGTGCTACAGCTGGTGTTCTGGCCTGCAAGTGCACATTGCCAGGTCATATTGGGCTCATATTGACACTTATTTCATATTAACCAGTTATATACTTCATAAGTAAATGCTTCATCACATTTGGACTCTGATCTTTTTTGCTGTCATTATAACTGAGTCACTACAGCAAAGCTCTTCTGGCAGCTAACGTCAGCAGTAGTCATGGTAGCAGCGCACTTCCATGTCGCAAGAAAGCCCAAGTCACAGTTCAAGGTACCAAGCAGAACAGTGTGGAGATGTTCAAATCACTAATGTTTAGGACTTGCCTGGTCTACAAGGGAAAAAAGCCCAACAGATATTTGGCTCCACTGTCAAGTAATATTCAGCTGTCTAAACGTTGAAATTGTTTCTGAAATGGAAAATCCATGGTTGCATTTTTCTTAATGTATCAATTAATACCTAGAGTTGCTAGATAGCTCCTGACAGTATAAAAATGAAGGGTCTCGGAAAAATTTTTCCATGGCTTCAGCTTCATCATCATCATCACAGTCTTCACATTTTTCAATTTTCATAGACAGGCTTAGGGAACAAGTTGACATGGAATATATAAAATATAGGCAGTGTGCAAACTCTTCTCTGATTAACACTCAGAAGGACTCAACTTCCTCTAGTTTCAGGCATTGTCCTTCAAGGAAGTTGTGGACCAGCTGACCAGAATCCTTTGGAGAGCAATGAAGAATTCAGGAAATCATGATCTATAAAGAAAGATTGAAGGGTCATTAAAATTAAAGCATACCAAAGAGGCAAGCAACATTGTTCAAATACATAAAAGGATGCTGAAAGGAGAAATTAAATAATAGACTAGTGGCAAGTGCAAGAAGTAATTTATTTGAATTAGCATGAAAAATTAAATTAACTATTAGCAAAAATATTCTGATGTCTAGTGTAGTATAGCACTGGAATCAACCTGGGGAAGCTACTGAGGCTCTGTCAGTGGAGATTCTTGGGAACTGCTTAAACAAATATCTGGCAAAAATGACCAAGACCCAGTCACCCTCACCATGGAGCAGAAGAACCGACAGGACCTCCCCTGAGGTCCTTGCTGCTCCTGTGCTGTGATGCCCATAACGATTAGAGTGTTCCTCCACACAGCAAGTTTGAGAGGAAAAGCAACCTCAGCTGTCTAGTTGAAATTCAGTTGTAATTTTATGCGTATTTTGTGGAATACTGTCCCTGCTGGAAGACAAGGCTTGAAAACAAAAGTGTGTCTCCTCTGCATGGAAAAGATTGTGAGATCATGATCAATAGGAAAGAACCACATTTCATCTGCTTATCTATTTTATGTTTTAGAGTTTACGATTCATATCAGCTCACTTTTGACATCTAAAAGTTAGATAACCATTCTAAGGCTCCTTCTTTAAGATACAAGACATCTCTTTAGGTGAATTTACCCTACTCTTACTGCCTAAATTAAACAAGGTGCTTTGTTAACTGTGGATCTCTCTCTTGGCAACACAGGAAGCCTCATCAACTAGACAACTATTTCTATGGGTTGCCAAGATAATTCTTGAAGCAACTGAAGAGATCTTGAAAGGCACAAACAGCAATCCTAGTGTGAAAGTGGCAACTACATCTCAATTCATATTGAACTACTAATTAAATGGCACCAATGTAAATGATCAAATTTATTTTAGGGGTCATGCTGAGAGGGTAGTACTTCTTCTCTATATCCAGGGATTGTTTGAAGTAGGTTGTGAGGTTAGGAGTCAGTACATTCAAACCAGCTGGACTGGTGAATGGGCAGCTTCCAGAAGGCAGGCATGAAAACCAATTTCTCCCTGAAACCAATATATGAATGCTTCCTTAGCTCTGGGCTGGATTTGAAAGCCTAACCCTCCTGCTATGCCATTCCATTGCCATCTGCAGCATATGTTACATCAGTGTGCCTCCTACTAAAAAAAAAAAATTATCTGTTTTCAGCAAGGTTGACAAAGTGTCTAAAATTAAAATTAAAATGTCTGTTGATATTTCACAACAAAATTAAACCAATATACATTTGAACCTAAATATTAGTTTAAACAAAAGAAAAGCTCCAAGTGTTAGCCCTTATGGATTACCAGGGACATCTTGGGCCCGAGATAAGTAAAGAGGCTTCTAATTAGTCTCGATGAATAAGGAAGATATATAAATATTTAGGATTTTGTTACAGTGCTGCAATATTAGTAGCCTTGCTTTATTATTAACTTTATTTTGAAGCAGAATACCAAATTTAAAAAAAACAAATCAATTCAAGTTCTGTTGTGATGTGAATATTATTAAATCAAATTTCATTGTGTGAGAATGAGCACATGCACAAAAATCAGTCTTTCATAAGTTATAACTGATGTTATATACAATATGTAATTAACATAATTATTTTCCCTAGTGATGGAAAAATAAAATATATTTCTTAATTTTTCATACTGCTTTGGAAAGTTTTCATAAATGCTGTTTAAATCAAATTTAGCTTTGGTTTGAATGCTCTGATATCTTTCATAACATGAGCTTTAAATTAATTCCAAAATCAAAACACAACACAGCAGGGAGCTGCAGCTGATAGTCAAAGATCTGCTCAGTGCATGATTTATTAATTAACAACATTTTAAGTGTGGCCCTACCATTGAATACAATGTTAAATGAAGGTCCTGCCCAACATAAAGTTAGCATGGATAAAAACAGATAATTTCCCTGTGTCAAAAGGTTCAGTGGAAGCAATTTGGCTGCTGTCAGCTCAACTGGCATTCCAGTAATGTATATATTCTTGAGGAAAGTATTTATTTTTTTCATAAATTCTGAACATATTCAAAACCTCACTGGACAAGAGGTTAAACAATTTGCTCTTTTCAACCCTGCCTTAATCTGGGTAGGCAGACTGGATAACTTCCAGAGGCACCTTCCTACCCCAGCCATACTGTCATTCTGCCATCCTGTGAAGAGGCAGGCAAACCAAGAAAACATAGAAAGTAAATGCAATGTAGTGATGTGTGTGAACCTTTCCTTTTTCTGGAAGATTCTCTTTCCTTTGGAATAAGTGCATTATTTTGGTTAGCTAATCAGCATTATCAATCCAAATCTCATGTTTGCAGATAGACTAGCTGTCCCAGAGGGAACTAAATCACATCAGAGACAAAGCTGCATAACACTCTAAGAGAAATAAATATACCTGAACAAAATAAGAGTAATATTCTCATCCAGTTAATCTGGCATCTTTTACAGTCTAACCATTTGAGACCCCTCTGTGAAACAGGTGGGATGATAAAAAGGACCTTAGGAGATGTATGATTTGTTCAAACTGGGTGCTTTGCTTTTAGCTAACAAAAGTTATGGAAAAGGAACACTGTAAAAAAACGAGAGACACTCATTGAACAATAGTCTTAAGTGAATGTTAGAATGTGGTGTTAGTTGAAGAGAAGCCAATCAAACACATACCTTACAATATATGCGCTCAAACCTCCACAGAGATATATCAACTGCCTATATAATTATTCAGGCTTGAATAGTCCTTCTTCAACAGGCATTTTTAAAATGAGACTAACTCCCTTCTTCGAGAAGTGAACAGCAATGATTCCCCAGGACAATATTTCTGCGGTGTTGGACATGCATTTTCACCCTCTTGTTGTTTGAATGCTTCTGTTTATGTTCAGATAAACATGTTCAGATTTGATCAGAGCAGCAACACAGCCTGCGTGCTCTCAGGCAGACCAGAGCAGACATAGATAAGCATGTGCCAGTTGCGAGGAAGGCTTTGGAGAGATCAAGTAGGATTTGCTGTGAGACCATCTCTCCAGTACACACCACTCTGTAGCACTTCCCAAGGTACAGCACAGTGTATCTTTCCTTGTGTGTTCAGTCATTTCTTCTGGATAGATCCAAACAGCCTTATGAAATGCATCACACTCCCTATGTCTTTGTTCCTTCATCTAGCGTTTCTTTTAAATTAGTATGCCATTTCTCCCTCTTCTTGTCATTCTTTCCAATTGGCAGATGCTTCTGCTATTGCCAGCCTGAACAGTATTACCCTTGGGACAAAAGAAAACCTGTGAAACCTGAAGACCTTCTGTAGGGAGACAGAGCAGCACTACTAGGTCTGAACTGTGGGGAACGGGGAATAACTTATATGTATTTGGATATGCTATTTCTGCAAATTAGTACCCTGTTAGAAAACAGAGTATAAGTATCAAATTTAAAAATGCATTTCCTGTCTCCATCATTTCCATGAGCTGTTCACCATAACAGTGCTTCTAGCCCCAAAGGCTGCAGTTTGAGGAGAGCACTGATAAAAAGGAATGTAACACCTGTGACTGTGGTGCACAGGGGACCTAAAGGAGAGCATGCTAAAAACTTTGAAGCAATTTCCAACACTGAAGAAGACAGAGGTGTCAGAACTTTCACACTTTTCCCCTAGACAAGGCTTGAGAAGTTTTAAGCCTACTGTTTAGAGGCAATTATTTGGATTTCCAGTTCCTACCTCTATTTCCCTTGAGTGCTACATTGATTTTAAGGAGAATCCTTAAGGATTAAATTTCATATATCAAGAGTGAAACCTGACTCTGCTGCACCACACTGACTACCAATTATGGAACACAACACAGTCAATGGACAAACAAATGAAATGTAAAAGAAAGATCTGTCTGGATGATAAAATGCAACATTCAAATAATGCTCCAGGGAGCTCTGCGGGTCATAGTCAAATAAATTGGGAAAAGTCAACTTCACCTTTTTTTTCATCAAGCCTCTGGTCCCTATTAGAAACCGATTCTAAATGCAGTCTTCTAGCTGGCACCCAGCAGTTACTGAGCTACAGAACATCAGCTGCAGCAGCTGGGCAGGAACTGGAGTACAAGACAATAAATGATTGATGGTGAAGGAGTGTAGTTTGCTATCATCCACCACTGTAAGAGACACAGCCTTTTTTTTTTTTGATGGAAATCATAAAAATTGAACAAAATCTCCGCCAGATCCCAGGCTTTTTTATCAGATGATGTGCAGGCAAAGAATCTAGTTGCACACCCAGTTGGGCACCTAATACTCTATAAGCGAATTTCATGCACAATAAGTTTTGATTAGGATTTCAGCAGACGTGCACAGTGTAGTACCATTCAGAACCGATGCAACAAAAGAGAAAAAGGAGAAGGGACTACTTAGAAAGTGCAGAGCCAGTGCTGATTTTTCTCCTGGCTCCTGAGCAGCTTGTCTTGAATAGGAACCCCTCCAGGAAGGCTGTGAACTCACAATATCTCCCCAACAATGGGTGCTTTCAGGCATGGGAAAGAGAGTAAGGAAGTAGGGACAGAGTCAAACTAGAATTGTACTGCAGATTCCTTCTTTCACTGCGGCACAATGAAAACTGTTCCAGAGAGAAAATCACAAGGATATAAAATGGAAAGTCCTTTTGTACAGGATTTCTGAGCTTGTGAATCTTCTAACATCAGTTCTACTTCCTTCACAAAGTGAAACAAAGCACCATGGCATAAATGACATTAAACCTTATCAGAGTATCGTTCTTCCATGCACCATGAGCCAATGTCCATGACACATGGCACTCCTTCCCTCTGATGGGGAATGGATGCAATAGGACTGACTGTCTCACAGAATGAAAGTTTCCCACCACCCAGCAAATTCACGACTGTATCAATGCAGCTCAGGGGGCTCAGCAGAGGTTTGAACTGCTTCTCAATGCTGCATGGAAACACAGATAACTGCTCATACCATTGAGAACTTGAACCCATTACTTCCAGCTCAGAATTTCCATTTTCTCAGAAATAGCCACGTTTTCCTTTGGTGTAAAATTTTTATCTTAATTTCTCACCAAATAAAACTACAAAAACAAAGACAGGTGAGAAAATGTTTTCCATTGGAAGATGCCTTTAAAATGTATGTGCTGTTGAAAAATCTTTTTTAAATAAAACTGTTCAAGACAAAGCATTCTAACTAGTTCTAACCTGGCCACTCTTCCAGGGATCTGTAAAAATGCCTGGCCTGGACTGCTCGCTTGCAATGCTGCTGAACTGCACAATACTGGCATCTACAATTTCTAATAGGTCAGCCAGTGGTTTTTTTAAGTTGATTTACATAATGCTTTTGCCACCACTTGTATTTTTGCATGCAAATAAGCAGAGCAAATACACTAATTAGCTCCAGTTCCGGATTATATTCTCAAAATATAACAAGCCTCATCCATGAATTTTCCATCCTGTATTTTCTTCATATAAACATTCAAATTACGTGCATACAGACCACAATTACTTAACTGTTTATAACAAAGTTGAAGTATATCTTTTGCAATGACTCTTACATTGTAAGAATATAACTAAAAGCAAAGTTAATAATAATTTGAAACTTCAAGTGAGGGAAAAATTGATGTTGTGAAGTTTGTATTGTAATTTGATTCCACTTTATAGGGAATAATTGTAAAGTGCTGTTTCTAAACAATACAGGACTATTTAAAATACTGTTCAGTATAAGGCCACTCTACCTTGTAAAATAGTCATGTTTCAAGGATTTAAATTCTTTTTTCTCAAGTAACAAAATTAGTAATGTTACATATTTTAACGAGTTACATGTTCTATCAGCTGTTATTTTCTAAATGCATAGAGTCTTATTTTAAATATCATTCACTCTCAGTTGACATAACATTTCTCTCTACTTCGTATTTGCCTGCCTGTTGTTCATTAATATTGTCAAAATACCTGGGTATATATAAATGATTTGGAGTTTTTAGTGATTTGGAGGACATAGCAATTTTCTGCTTCTACCTGGAGCAGTTTGAGGTAGATGTGACTCTCAGCAGTTCCAAATTGTCATATGGAGCATATCCATGGTCAGGAATGCAAAGCCATAAGTCAATTAGCAAATTTAGAAAAAACTACCACAGCTGGCTACTTCATGTTCATACAAAGCACATTTTGGCAAATAACATAGGTTAAAAAGATGAATTTGGAATGCAAAGGGTTGGACAAGGTTATAATGGAAATTGAAGGATTCAGGTAGGAAGGGTTATTAACATCGCTCAAGTTTTTAAGAAGAATGAGATCCATTTCTCAAAATTGAGGCTCAGAAAAAACCAGGTTTCATCTGCTTTAGCACAGAGGTCTCCTGTGGCCTTCTGACTTGAGCGCTTATAATGCAAATTTTGCATTAAGTCCTTGTTCCAAGTGTAGACCAGTCTACGTGGGAATGGTTACAAAACTCTGGCTAACTTCCTGAAATACTAAACTCACACAATGTGTTTCAGAATTAAATGTAATGTGGGACCAAGCCTATTCCTTATGGTGTTGAGCCTAATAGCAGATGTTCCCCAAATGTTACACGGAGTCAGAGAAAATTGCTGATATTAAAATTAGTCTCAAGGTAGGTTGGGGGAAAGGAAGGTAGAAAGACAAGAGGTCTTTTGTGAAATTTGTATTTCATTGTCAAAACTGCAGGGTGTGCCACTATGAAGGGTAATGCACAATGCGATCACATTATTTATCACATTATTTTAATTTTTATTTTCTCAGAAAATAACATCATAATATTTAATTTACAGGTTTAGGGGTAGAAATACTAGTCTTTTAGTAACGAAAAATGATGTAATAATTCTCCTTGTTTGTAAAATATAAATTTCAAAGATAGCTTAACCACAGAAAAATAACAGACTTCAAGGGAGAAAAAAAGGATGCCTAACAAGTTGATAAATACTTTTGAACAATGAATTACTCTTGAGAAATGAATATTTTTGAAGTGCTTCAATCCATTCAAAAATCTATTTGCAAACATGAACAAGCAAAACTCAAATATGGTCTTCAATAGAAATAATTTCTGACTTCTGACAGTAACCATTTCAACACATAATAGGCAATCACACTTTTAACTTCAGTTGTTCTTTTGAAGTGTGTTTCTAATCAAGTTTCTATCCTGCTGAGCATGGTGAGCATAAGGTTATAACACTCCTTTCATATGTCCCGAGAATGGGACCTTGCCTGATTTTCATAACTGGGGTAAAGCCTACACATTTTGAAAAATTTAAAGGACTTTGTCTCTTGTTCTTTATTCAAATAACATCCCTCAAAAGCAATCTCAGGAACTTTTTTGGTACCAAACACAAAGGTAATATTCAGCATCATTAAAGATACTAAAACACACTTCTAAATTCAAGACATGATTTAGAAAAATATAAGGGAAAGTTACATTTTAGCAACTTCTGAGGTAGTTGAATTACAGTGAAAAAAGGGGTTTAGATCTCAATCTACATTCAATTTGATCTAGTAATAATATGATGATTGTGAAGATGAAGACTGTGCTAGACAACTTGTTAGTAAATTTGGAAATATGGCTTGAAAAAATATTGAAAAAATTGTTCTCTCATTCAAACCTATTTCAGACTCCTTGGTTAAAATATGACAGTATTCTTATAACACTATCATTTTCTTATTTTTGTGATTTCTGCTTTGTGTTTTGACTAGCTCACCATAGCCAAAAATATACCAAAAAAGGCAAAAACATTCAGACTTAAAACCTGTTTATTTAGTTACATCAAGCATAAAAACCAAGTTATATTTACTTAAATTTTCTGAAATAACTTTTCCTTTTAACAGAGAAATTTCTAAAATACTTACCAATAGCATGTGAATCTTCAGCATTCCTCTTGCCTTTAGTGCATGTTTATATGTTTGGTTTTTATGTCAGGAAAATATAAGAAATATTCTGATAAGTTACATCTAATGAAAGAAAAATTAGAAGTAATTTTCTTTCTCTTTAAATTAAAATTTTGGAGTGGGGCAGAGGTTTGGAAGTAGATGATCTTTAAGGTCCCTTCCAACCAAACCCATTCTATGGTTCTATGAATATACAAGCAGAACCAAATAATTTTACTGCATTTTTCTGATGGTTGATGGATTTTACATAAATGTAAATTTTCATTAGGCACCTTCAAAATACAATGAAAAACATTTGTGTAGAGGGTTGGAGAGTTAATTACACACTTTAAACACAAACTGCCAACACAGTGGTAATTGTTTTCCTTCACAGCTCTCCAGTCAGTGATGGTGAGAGTATATATTTACCAAATAATGTTATGTTACTGGGGGTTTTCATTGTTAATGCAATGCATGGGAACATTGCTGGGAGCTTTCTTGTCCCCAGTTAACATCCTAAGGTTCTTAATAATAACCTATGGCAATCCTTTCAAATTACGTATATACTTTTGTATATTAAGTGTGGAGGTTCAATGCCAAAGGACAAAGGGCTCTCCTTGGCATTTGGATTAAAAATGAGATTCACGGTTTCTTCTAATTGTACATTTTGTCAAAAGCTCTAGTTCCAATCGTTAAAACCAGGCTTCATTTTCACGTTGATGTCCCTCATCTCTGTTGTTGAATACAGCTTTCTTTTTCACAAATGTAAATTCCAAATTAGAGTGTACATTCTTATCTGCACAAGGGAAATTGACATTCAACACAGTTTTCCATGGGTTTTTTTGGAAGCTAGCAAGATCCCTACTGTGTTGTGTAGGCTAAAGTGGCATATTTAGCCAATCAAAGGGAAATATAAAAGGCCGAACACAACAACACGCTCTGATCCTTTCTGGAACAAGAGATTAGTATTTATAAGCAGCACATATTTGTGAATGCCCACAGCAATTTTAGAAAAAAAAAGGTTTTCGTCTTGTATTTTAAAAGCTGAGTTGTATTCTGTATCCTTAAAAGTATGCCAAGACTGAATTTGTCAGGTGAGTTTCTTAGAATACGTAGGTACACAGGAGTGGAGGGGGTGAAAGACACAGTTCAGTTGTGCAAAATGCTGTCTTATGAAGTTTTATTTAGGATTCTAAGACATCAAGAAAGCTGGTGCAACTTAAGGTCCTCAGAACATTTGCATGTGTCTGGAATTGTAGGTACAAGAGTCTGGACAGTTAGACTCACGCAATGGATTTCAGACCCAGGTGTCCCAGGAGTCTAAACTGGGGTGCATGAAAAGATTATTTCTGAAGCCAAGAGCTGGCTTAAAAACACCACCTTAAATACCCCAGGGCACGTATTTATTATCACGCTAGTGGATCCACATTCACAGTATCCCTTTCCTGTGGTGCACAGGCTTTTGCAAAAATTAAAGATGCCCTCAAAACTGCCCTTCTGCTTCTGGCCACACTGCCCCTGCATCTTGCAGCAAGAGGCAGCGAGTTCAACACAGCAGCTGAACAAACCATGGGTATCATGGGCTGGCAAGTCAGGGGCACCAGTAGCGCAGCCAGGCTGGGAGCAGCATGGACAGCCAGACAGCTGACAAGCCTGTGTTTGCTCTACTCAAAGTGTAAAATTGCTGGAATAGAATGAACCCACAGGCACACATAAAAAGTGGTACACAGAAATAGAACTGTGTAGTCACAGCAAAGGTGACGAGTTCTAGCTCCAGTAAGATTTTGATTCACGACAGAAACTAGCACAGCAGTAGGACTCAGGAAAATTAATTTTCAATATAACAAAAAGTGATGATTTCTGAAGCAACTAGATGTAAACCAAAAACTGAATAGTAACATTGTTGGGGGAGGATCTGGATCCCAGCGCTACGCCGGATGGAAGAAAGAAGTGGAAATCTCAGTGGTATAAGATAAATTGAGGTTTCTAGGCATTACGGACACTTAATGGACAAAGGCAGTTTTGAGTCTTCCTGTTTTGAGTCTTCTGCCTTTTCGGGTTTTCCTGTGGTGTGTTAATGGAGTTGTTTTAAGTTGGGACTTAAGATGTTGTTTTGAGTTATTTCAAGTTTTACATTAATTCCCATTTACTATAATTGTTCCAAAATGGCGCCCCCTCCTGCCTCATGGCAAGGCATCACTGCTGATTGGCTGGATTTTGCTGGAGTGGGGCACTGCCATAAAAGGCAGAGTCCTCCCCTGTTTTACCCTGTACGGTTTGTACCTCCTCTTGCTTTCCCTATAAGGTCTTGTCCCTCCCACGGACCATCCATGGGACACCCCTTTTCTAGCAAGTTCTCCCCTGAGTCTATAAAGGCCTGATTCTCCCCTCAATAAATGCCATTTTACCCCCATCCTGCCTGCAGAGTGGTTGTCCTTTCATCCTGTCAGGGTTGTTATTATTGGAGTCACCATCCTCTGAAAAAACATGAAAGAATTGACTAAAGAAACTGCCAGAAAATAAAACTGAACTGAGATTTCAGAAGTGCAGAAGTGCTGGCACAACTGAGAAGTTGCAGAATAGCTCAGAAGAGGAAAATGCACAAGGCAGACCAAACCCATTTGGAAAACATGCCAGCGGCTGCTTCATAACTTACCTATCAAGCTCTCAAAGAGAGCTGTCAGAAGAAGTATGGCCCTCACCAAGAACACATGAAAAGTAGATGTGACCATTTTAGGACAATACCAGTGGGCCTTGTCCCACAGTTCCTCATTGCTCATTTTTCTGTAATTTGGAAAATTAGGTGACTGAGCATAGCAGGCAATATGACCTTGCCATAGAAGATCTGCTTGGTCAAACAGGATCCAACATTACTAACCCCATGCTGGCTGGATCTGATCCCCTGGTTGTCCTACATGTGCCATGTGATGGGCACTCAAGACAATCCTCTCCATGACCTTCCCCAGCACCAAGGTCAGGCTGCCTGGCCTGTAGTTCCCTAGATCTTTCTTCTGACCGTTCTTGTAGATGGCCATCTGTCATGATGAGACTCTGTCAACCAGACTCTTAAACAGGCCCATCTTCTGTCCCCAGGGAGTCCAAGGTGTCTGGCCATTCTGCTACTCACTCTCCTTACTTCAATGAGAATTGAAAAATCTACCATTTCATGACCACTGTGCCCAAGAGGCATCGCATCACCCACCAGTCCTCTGTTCACAATCAACAGGTCCATCAGGACTTCCTTTTCAGCTGTGTCAGAAAATTGTCTTCAACACACTCCAGGAACCTCCTGGACTATTTCTTCTCAGCTGTGTTGTATTTCTAGCAGACATCTGTTAAATTGAAGTCCTCCAGGAGAACAAGGGCTAGAAATTGTGAGACTTCCCCCAGCATCTTACAGAATATTTAATCTTATTCTTCATCCTAGTTGAATGGTCTAGAACAGATTCCCACCAGGGTATCTGCCTTGTTAGCATTCCCCCTGACTCTTACCCATAAACGCTCAACCCTGTCATAACTATCGTTAAGCTCCAGACAATGCAGACACTCTCTAACATACCCCACCACGTCTTCCTTTCCTGTCCCTTCTGAAAGGTTTATAGCCATCCGCTGCAGCACCTCTGTTTAGTGAGTCATCCCACCATGTTTCCATGATGGCAAAGATGTCATAGTTTTCTGCTGTGTAATGGCTTCCTACTCCTCCTGTCTGTTGCCCATGCTCTGTGCATTGGTGTAGATGCATTTCAGCTGGATGATTGATCCTACCACCTTTTTGGGTGGAGAAGCCCTAGTTTCTCAGTGACCATTCTCAGGTGCCTTCCTGATTTCTAATCCTTGAATAACCCTTGTGTCTTTGCTGTTGCATGGATCTCCATCCCCTGTCCCCCCCACGGAGACAGCACAGCGAGGCAACTCACTAGCGCATTGTCCCTCAAACACTGGTGTGCCACCCCCATGCTTATTTCTAAAGAGCCTGGTTTTATCTCCTTCCCCTTCAAATCTAGTTTAAAGCTCTTTCAATGAGCCTTGATGACTCCTGTGCCTTTTTCCCATTTACGAGAGGGAGAATTCACTGGGAATCATGGTGTTTCCTCCTTTGCTCCTTTCCCCACTTTACCCCTCTCTCTTCTTTTCTTTCAGTTCTATCCAACATCTTTATTTTTTTCCGTCTACTTACTCCTGCCCTACCTAACATAATTACCACTTTCATTCTAAAAATAATTTGGCATTAACATAGTTAATGTTTGCTGCAGTGACAGATCTAATTTTTATAACCCGAGAATCCTCAAAAGAAAATTTCTTAATAAGTCTGTGTGTTATTTCTGCATGTGCACACCCATAATTCAACTGAGGTTTAAGAGAGCTGTATTATAAAAAAGATCAGCATAACTTATTATAACCAAAGTAATAGCAACAAGACAACACAGAATATGGAAAAATTGCCTATTGCTGTGCAAAGGACAGTGTTATTTTCCTCTGTGTGTGCCTTTCTGTGCTGAGCCTTGGCTGAGCTGTGCCCATCTCTGTGAGTTTGGGATGACCAGCAAGATCCCAGGGGATGTTTACCACGCAAACACAAATGTTCCAGAATTAGGTAGCACATTCAAGTGCTATTTAAAATGTACATGTCCATGGAGTTATGCTAAGTACTGTAACAAGTCTGTACCAGGTTTGCAATAACCCCTGTTGCATTATGTCACTACTGAGACAGAAAACTAAAAGGTGCTGGAGATGGTTGGGATGCACCCTCTTCCATCTGCAAGAAGCCCTAGTTTTCACTCAGTTACTTTTATGATGATCCAATGAGATGATGCAGAAACAATGAATTTCTGCCCCCAGGTCTTGCTTCACGTGCATACTGGTTTAAGGAGACAACATAAAATCAGTTATGCTTAGGTCATATTTGGAAATTTTTCTTCCTAATTCTAAGCAGAAATAAAGATTTCTGCATAACCTGAAGGTGGCATGTGGGTCACAAAACAAGCAAACAAACAACACCAAAACAGAAAACTCCCAAACCAACCAACCAACCAAAACCAGCCCAAAGCAGGAGATGCACCTGATGCTATCTAATGGAAAGTTTTCTTAAAAGAGTCAGCTTTCCATGGAACAGATTCCTTGGAAGGCAGTGTCTTCATGGGACTATGAAGGGAACAGAGAGCCTCTTGTTTCCAACTAGTCACCTCATAACAATAGAGATGAGGGCAGCTAATCTTCACTGTTTTCTAAAAGCCCTCTGGGCTGTTGAAATGATTTGGCAGCTTCTGTGCAGTTCATCATGCCCAAGTTATGAATATTCACAATGTGCTCTCACTGGATCACTCCCCTCTTTAGTGAGGGATAGTTTTGCAGATGCATATTCCCTCTGTCTCATTGAGCTAATCTGTAAATAATGGTGGATTTGCACTGGAAGTCTGTGTCGGCACTAGTTATATGATTACTGTTTTGTGGCGTTCATTCCCTCAGTGATTAACCATTCAGCACTGAACTGGCACAAGCAGGCGCTTAAGGAGATCCCCCTGTGGTTCCTTGGACTAGCTAATGGCAGATAATGGGCAGACAGGAAAAAGAAAAGTGGAATATGAGATACTTTGTATCCATGGCATCTGTCATTTTTAATTGGGTTTTCTTCTCTATCAGAAACACAGAGATGTGAAAACCAGGCTTTTCCCTTTCCATTTGATCTGAAGTAATGGCAAATATTGAACAGTGAGTGTTTGTTCTTGGTTGAATTTTTATTAATAAATTCCAGCACATGGTAGGACAATAGGGTTAATAACTGTAGTCTTCCTTGAAAATATCAGAACAGGCTTTCCTCCCCATGGTATTTTTGTGCTATGAAGCATTACTTACTCAGATCAAGTCAAAGCACTCAGTGAGATTAAAAACTGTTCCTGAAGCTGAGCTATTTACAAACACCCAGTAGAAGCAATTCATGAAAGGTGTGTACCATAAAGCACACAAATCTGCACCTGCACGTTACTCACAGAATTCACCCCAAGCTAAAAGAGGAGACAGAGTTCATAATTAGCAGGCACAGTGCTTGGACTTATGCTCAGAAGTAATGAAACCATTTATAAAATGGTAGGAACATGCAATCGAGGTCAACAATGTGTAATGTAATTCGTCTAGAAATCAGAACACAAGAAGGGAGGAAAAGGGTAAACATAAGGCTGGGAATAGCCACATCTAAGCAAATAGGGATGCTAAAGGTCATTGTGAGTATGACATTCGGCTGAAGTCAAAACAAAGGGCTAATTGAGTGGCAGTAGTTGTCACAGAACTTTGAGTCTGCATAAAAGGCTTTTCACATTTATTTATATTATTTAAACACATTGTTGTGTCAGTTTGAATCAATAATGCTTTGAAGGCAGCTGTTATTTTACAGACAGCATCAAGGCTGTACAAAGACCTTTTCCATAACTGAGTTTACATATGAACAAATGTGGTAAAGGTGTTAAATTTGAGAGTTTCAAATGAAGGCTGGCATCCTATTGTCAATATTTTCCTAGAGGAAAGTTGGGTTTTTGAAGGACAAATGATTGTTGATACAGGATTTATATCGAATCATATTAGGCAAGTCAATCGAACATCAGGAGGAGGTAAAATCTGGGTACTATCTACTACAGGATAAAGGTATGGATCTCCTGTAGAATTAATAGAATCTGTCAGTTTCATGTTGGTCTCTCAGATACCCGATATCCTCTAAAATGTCTCTGGACATTTTAGGCACTCACGTTTCTTGATCACACTCAGATCTTTTCATGTTGGTCCTCTATTCTCTAAAATCCGTTTCAAAGCAAAACATTTGTCCCAGAGTTCCCTCTGCATTGGTAGGGGTTTTCACTACTCCTTAGAACAAAACACATATGAAGTGATACAAAAAAAGGAAGCTACCGTGACCTCAGAAACTGTTCTCTCACCGATGTTGCTCAAAAAATGCTCAGCTTAAGCTGTATGACTCTGACCTGAAAAAGCAGAAAGATCAGTTCACCAAGTATAGTATTGCACATTGTTTTAAAAAGTAAACTCAATAAAAAACAACCAGTAAACTTTGGCAGTAAAAAAAAATCCAAAATGGGATACAGACACAGAATTTGCTTGCTTTGTAGCGGTGACACAAAAAAGCTATGACTCTCAACTGAACCCTTCTGTGATACCAGCAAGTCACAGTCCAGACAGGTATCAAAAAAAAAAAAATCATCTATTTGAGATATGACAATTCAAGCCCTTCGATGAAGCCCTTAAACATCCATTTAATTACAGTCCCATTGATTTCAAGATCCTCTGTGTTAAGCATTTGGGTTAGTGCTTTGCTGATTCGTTAGATGATAAAGTCAATACAAATGTTTCAGGGGAGCAATTTCATCTGTTTAGGCAGACAGAAGCAAAAGAAGAAATATAACTAGAGGTAATGATCTAAAATAAACCCAGACACACTGAAATAAAAAATGGTAGATACATTTTAACTTTGATGGTCATTATGCACTGGCACAAGAATATATGTCTTTTCGCTTTTTAAAGATATCATGTCAAGACAGAAGAAGATTAAATTCTATTTAATCTTATTTCATCTATAATTTTGCTCACAGTTTCGTGAGTCCTTCTGAGATTAAAACCTGTGCATTATATCCATTAATTCTAAATCCATGGTTTAGTTCTGAGTTTTTTGGAATAAAGACTCTTTTTAAAATACTTTATTTCATTAAAATTTTATTGCTAAACATTGCATATATCTATTTCTTAAATGACATTTTTATATTAAGGATTAAATTTAGTACTCTGCACTCAAGTGTATGGAATCAACAGAACTGCAATCATCTGAAACACAAACTGTGCAATTCTGCCTGTGAGTGGTAAAATAGTGAATTTTCAGGTAATGCATTTTGTCTACTCCTTAGTCTGGAACAAACTAGTATTTTGCAAAAGTATTTTCATTCTAGATTATTTGGTTTTCAGTGTGCCTTGTGCAATGTTAATACTGGAGCTATGACTGCAAGTGATTCTAATACTAAACTGTTTTGCACTTTTATATCTTCAGCAGAGGAATCTTACTATCAGTAGAAGTAGCATCTTGGAGAGATTGTTTAGAATATTATATTTTAAAAGCATTTGTGGGAATGGAAGTCCTCATTCTGCTTTATATTGGCATTGGGCTGTCTCTGATGACTTTAGAGTTTAACATTTGGAATTCTATTGGAAAACTATTCCATGCCTTTCACTGCATCATAAGTTGTTAAATTATTTTTATTTTTTGTATGCACTACTCCAACATTACCCCAGAGGAATCTTTTCCTTTAGATCTGTTCCCCAAACTTTGGTTTAAAAAGAGCAGAAGCACATGAACGAATAGGAAGGTGTAGCAGAAGCTACCTCCATAACCTGTATATGTAAAGAACAAGATGTACATAGCCAGTTTTAATCAGATGTCAGCCTTATTTCTGTCAATATTTGCCTAATATTCTTGCATTGCAACTACTCCGCATAAGGTATTGTGTTTATTGACAACACAATATGAAACGAACTACCTTAATATCAACAAATAGTTGTAAGTTCAAACAATGGGAGGGAGAGCATGCAAAGATCTAAGATGCTGCAAGTTTACCAGCTGTGTGGTTTCTTATGTGGAGTAGTAAAATATGTTCAACACTACAAAAACAGATAACACCACTAGGATAAAAGCATGGCTTAATACACCAGAACAGAAAAAGTGATGGAGCAATGGGAAAAGGCATGAACTGTTCAGAGAAGGAGAGTGACAAACAAGTAATTAAATTGGCCAAAAAATGGGGAGGGAAAAAAAGAAAAGAAATTGTTAAAAACGATAGTGTAATTCAAAACTTTTTAAAGTTAAACACATAACTAAATCAGGAGAAAGTTAAGGTTCATCACAACAATTTTTTTGATTTATTTCTGAAGATACATTGCAGAGTATTATAATAATAACTACACTGTCCTAAGCTAGTGTTTTAAGGGTTCTTGCACTTTTATTTCAGTATCTCAAGACATAAAGACTGATGAGATCAGTAATTGCTCTGGGTCTAGGATGCCTGAAAGATTTGTTTACTCAGAACTCAAGTCAGTCCAGAAGTTCACCTATCTGGGAAGCATCATTTCCTCAGATGGTAACATTGACCAAGAGATAGACAACAGGTTAGCAAAGGCCTACAGTGCCTTTGGAAGACTCTATAAAAGAGTCTGGCACAATAAACACTTGAAGAAAAGTACCAAGATTAGTGTCTATAAAGCCATTGTGCTGTCCACTCTTTTATATGGGTCTGAATCGTGGGTCATCTACTGTCGCCATCTGCGTCTCCTCGAACGCTTCCATCAGCGCTACCTCCGCACTATCCTCAACATCCACTGGTCTGATTATGTGACCAATGTGTCTGTCCCTGAACAGGCAGCAGTCACCAGTATTGAGGCCATGCTGCTGAGAACGCAGCTGTGCTGGGCAGGGCACGTCTCCAGGATGGAGGATCACCACCTCCCTAAGATCGTGCTCTATGGTGAACTTGCCACCAGCTGCCACAAGAGAGGAGCCCCAAAGAGGAGATACAAGGACGCTCTGAAACAATACCTCAGCCTTGGCTGTATTGACTACCATCAACGGTCCACTTTGGCCTCCAATCGGGAGGCATGGAGACACACCATCCATAACGCTGCTGATTCCTTTGAGAATGCACGCAGAATCAGTCTGGAGGAGAAAAGACAATGCAGAAAGAACCGTGCCTCACCAACACCCCCTATGGAGACTTTCTGCTGTGCCTTTTGCAACCGGACTTGCCTATCTCGCATCGGCCTCTTTAGCCATCAGCGCGCTTGCAGCAAGCGTGGGTAGAGCCCTTCCCAAATCTTCGTTCGCGAAGCCTAGCCATGATGATGATGATGATGATGATGATTAGTGGAGGACATATTCCACATTGCCCTCTCCCAAGGGTTCCCAAGTTGAGGCAACTGAGCAGCTGAAGAGGCACAGTGTCTGAGGCTTCTGTGTTATTTCCACCTAAAAATGAATTTGTATTCTTTAACTGTTGCTTTCTTAAGTAGAGGAAAAAGAAAACCTCGTCTTTTCCATCTAAAGCTAAAACATTAATAACAAAAAGTACATTTTCCCTTTTTGTATCATTTTTTTTCTCCATCATTGTAAACATTGACCATTTTTGGTATATTTGTTTAAACAAAAAAATCTTGTTCATGCAGAACAGGTCAGCAGCAGTGGCTGGGACAGAAAATCAATAGGGGAAAAGAGCAATGCTTTGGCAAAGGGAATAAAGAGATTGCTAAATATTTTTGCTGTCACTTGCCTTGCTTGTTACTTTCCTACATCCAGGATAAAAACTGAAAATTAAATTCTAGGCATCAGCTCCCATCTTATTTTCTCAAAAATATTTTGACATATTTATCACCCAGGAAATAATGAAAAACGTAAGGAAGCAAAAAAAAAAAAAAAACAACCAAAACAAACCACAAGAAACAACTCCTTTTAATATTTTTTTTCTATAGAATTATGGAACACTATTACTGAAAATGCTGAAAAATTCTGGCCACTGTACTTCACAGAAATATATGTCCAGGCACCTACAGTGGAATAGTGCAGCTAGCATTACTGATAATTTTAAATATAAGTCTTGAAATTATTCAGCTTTTTTTTTTCCCTGTTTCAGAATACAGTGTAAAGAAAATACGTAGCGAATTCCTCACAAACCTTTACATCTGATAGCAGACTGCTTGGAGAAATATTTTTCCTCATTACCCAGGTTCTGCCTCTGCTCTGCCTCATCACTGCCCTTTCCCAGGTTCCCTAAACCATGCTATCAACAGAAAATTTGATTTTGTTGCCATTCATGATGAGGAAAAAAACCTTTTCTTCATCATCCTTGGGGTGACAGAATTTAATTTACCTCATACTCAAAGGAAGATTTGAGTCAGGTCTGCCTTACCATGCCTGCTTACAAACAGCGACAAATAAGTTCCCAGTACATATTTACAGTGGCAAAACCTCCCTGTGGGTACAGTCTGACTTCAATTATCAGCCTGGTTTAAAGTCCAGCAAATACAGGACCCATGAGTTCTTGCACAGAGTTTTATAGAGAGAGAAAACTAAACACTGTGCCAAACAATAGTACAGAATAGTCGTTGATACAACAGAGATTACAACCTTTATTTACATGTCAATTGACTTTTGAGGAGGAAAACGAGGGCTAACATCTTCGGAGATTAAGGTCCAGATCAAAATCACTCCGTACTTTTCAAGAATATCGTGTTATTATTTAAGATTTTATTTTTCATTAGTTGTTCGCAATTCAAATTTGAATATGAATACACTTAATTATATTTTCCCTGGATCATGGAAGAGGAGCTCCTTCAAATTACTACTGCTATATAAATGCTTTTAAAGGTATTTTATAAGCTCATTATTTTTGCTAGATTTGATCACATTCAAATTGTTCAGGATTAATATAATTGTAACACTTTACAGAATATTCATTAATTCTGATTCTTGAACATCTGGTAATCTGGCAATAAAATTACTAAAAGCAAACAGGATTTGTTAGTTAGAGTCCTCAGTCATTAGCATTCAAACAGAAGTGAAATCCAATAAATGCAAATTGAAAAGACTGCTGGCACTTTGAAACCAAAATGGTCTTCTAACAAAAAGTTGGGTTTAGTGCCTGAAACTATCTTTTTATATCTTAGCTCGTTTGTGACCTTTGAGGATTTTTACCATAACATTTATAAGTTTTAAAATTCTACTTTTGTTGCAACTTGAAAGATCTACAGAAGCTGCTGATGAAAAACTGGTTACTATCCGTGTATGTAAGGAATCAGAGGAGATTGATTGTAATCATAGCAATTTCAAGCACAGTTTAAAGCATCAATTAAAAAAAGCTTTCACTTAAATAATTATAGTAAATCTTATATTTACTTCTCATTGTAAATATGCCAATATAATTATGTGATTATGTGCTATAGATTTATTCAAATCCTTAGCTTTTGTACAGTCTAATGATTTGAAATGATGAACAACTTAATTACAGACAAGTGATCAATTTGTTATTTATGTCGAGTTCCATTTGAAGTTGAAACTGGAATTGCATTGTTACCCTGAAAAGCCTTTTCCTGTTTATCAGAACAGATTCTACCCCTAAAGCAGGTTTACCAACCAGGAGTGTATTCCCTATAGTTAAGAAATGTAACTGAATTATCCTCGTTTACTTGCGGTTCCGGATTTTAATGCAATTAGATCCAAACTCTCTTACCTCAATTCATTCATATATTTGGAAGTTTCTGCCCTTCCAAGCCAGTTTGACTTGTGGTGTTCTCAGTGCCTGTAGCTTAATGCAGTGCAGGCCCTCTGCATGCTCCACACCCAAGCTCTTTTGCCTGAAGACAATGTAATATGGAACTAGACTTGAACCAGAAGAGCGGCCAGCACGGGGGCAGCGTGGATGAACAGGGAGTCTAGGTTCCTTCTGCCACAAACATTAAATAAAGAGATGAGGCTTTTATCACAGTCACCTGATTATCATGGGCAGGTCATCTACAACACACAGACTCATCCTGCCACAAACATCACAACCTGGCTTTCTGCAGACCCCAACCTGGTGCAGAACGCGGCTGTCTTGCTTACTCTGCCAGCGATGCTTGATGAGCAGTATTGCCATGTTTGCCCAGAGCAGATCCCATGCCATTAAACCTGGAAGACCAGTGCTGGCTCTGTGCCATAGCATGGAATGGCATTTGTCTTCATGCTGACCCCAGACCTGCTGGAGAAAATTGAATGCAGGGTGGCCCAGAAGCATCTCTGCAGAATCAGCTTCCATTCTGCAAGGCTGGCACTGACTTGAAACCAGAGCACCAAGTACCTCCAGACAGTTCTGGGCAGAGCTTTGGGGCTCAGTCTGTGCCACACACCCACAGTGCTCCAGCTTCCTGTGGGGTGTATTTGCTCAAATGCAATGCCAAGCTTATGGTGGCTCCTTGCACTTGTCTGAAATGTGATGCAGAGATACCCGAGTGACTTTTCAGGGGCAGCTGGAAGGGCAGTGCAATAACACAGCCCACATGGCAGCTCTACAGTAACTAGTCTTCCCGTTACCCAGGGAATCTTAGCTCCCACAGAAGTGCAGAGATGACTACTGCAAGAACAACATGTTTCTAATAAGTGTTTCGTGACTGAACTATCTAACTTTGTGTTATTTATGTGATAGAATCTGTAGGCTGGAAGAGACCTATGGATGGAGATCACCCCGTCCAACTCCCAGCTCAAAACAAGCCCAGACCCCAAAACTGAACCCTGAGCAGTTGGATCTCCTTTCAAGGCATTCAATGCACTGGTATTTCAGTTGTCTTCTATTAAATACATATAAATAGAATATTTATTATTTCAAGATCCAGTCTTCTTTGTGATTCAAAGCACTCCTGTTCTATATAAATCTAAACAGAAATTTACCCTAAACTCACTGACTCATCGCTGTACTGCTAGTGAGCTCTGTTAGAATCCTTCATCTGAAATTCATTTACGGAGCAATATGCACTCATGATAAGAACAAGATTGCAAGCCCTTGCAGATCCACACAGGTTGCTATGATCTCCATATACAGGGAGACACTGGCCTGCGCAGCTTCTCATACAGTGTTGCACACAAGTTAACATACAATATACCGCCGGCAGTGTCTGTGAGATAACACAAATACGTTTTAGAGGAGAATAAGGTAAGAAATCTGGTTGTACATAAACATGGCACAGAAAGCAGTTAATCTGCACAAAAATAACAACACAAAACATTAACTTGACAAAAAACTGAGCCAGTGGTTTAGCTGTTTGTTTTTCAAAGTATTTCTTCCTACTAATATCAGAACGGTTAATGCAAGAGTGCCTAAAATGGATACGACTCTGAATTTCTGGATGGCACAAGCACATATACAAAGTGTCTAATGGACTCTGTCTTGCATGAAACCATACTTTTAGTTATTCATCCTAGACCAAACAAACATGTTTTAGAAATCTCAGTGCATTTTAGAGGAACGACTGTAAACACAAATTTAGGAGAACACTCTGCAGCTTCAGAAAGGCTATGGCATTCTGCGCAGATTTGTCAATCAATACAAAGAATACACTGTCCAACACACACAGAAAAAAAGCACAATATCTCTTCCTCTAGAAATTAAATGTCTGTGAGCTAGAAAAGAATAGCACTACTTTAGCTTAGATTTATTTGTAATAGAGATGTCATTTCAGTTCACTTGTTCACTTTGTCCACTGAAACAGCTGCCTGTGTTTCTGAAAATCACACGGTGTCAGCTGATACCAAGAGCTCAAAAACTTTGATGCAATCTCCTTAGAGTTATCTTGTCAGTTGAATAAGGAGCAATTTCACTTCAAGGCCAAATTGATCCAAAGAAATCAAGAATAATTTTCTCAGATGTCCTATGTCTTTGAAGCCTCATTTCCTTCTCACAGCAGATGCATTTCCATGGGTTGAAAGTATTGCTGGGGCCTGGCTTTCTTTTACATAGTTTCTTCCATGTATGAACATTTTTCAGGGACTGGGAGGGAATATCACCTACTCTAGTCTGGGCCCGTGACAAGAAGGGGTTGATCACCCATTTGATAGTACCCATAGCAGCACTCTGCCTGCTGTGACCTGAGGCTGCTGTATGATCACCATGTGTTATGTGCCTCAGTACGTGGGTGGCTGCATGAAGCAGCCTTGTAGGCTGCCTGCAGGCACTTCAGCATTTCTCTTGGTCCCACCATTTAAGAACAGCATAGGCATACCCAGAGAGGTCTTTGAAAAATATGTTTCTTAATCTCTCATTTTTGTAATGTGCTTGTTAGATAGGAGGGTTTAACCCCTGATCTCCTTCCTGCGTTCTGAGTATTCCACACATAGAAGAGCAGTTTGTTCCAAATACCATCTGGAGTAGCTGCTTGCTTAGCTTAACAGTGCTTCATGTGTGGGCTTGAAGGTTCCCAGGTTCAGGCACCGAAATGCTTTGAGCAGAGAATTTGTTTACTCTGTTTTACTTTGTGTCTGCCCAAGGACAAAGGAGGGACATTACTTACAACTGTGAATCAGACCTGTGACATGGAGCTTTGTTGAGCACCCCAGAAGAAGACAGAGACTAAAGCACTACACTACTTGCCCTACTTTGTCCTACAAAGGGGTGGCACAATGTTCACTTGACTGTTGCACATTGTAACCTTCACTGAATGGAAAATGGCGATATGCAGTGCAGCTGCAAAGCAGACACTGTAATATTTCTTAGTGCCAGACTATAATTGAGTAAGGGCAACGAGGAGAAACAAAAACTCAGTTAGCACTCTGTTTTTCCCCACCAGTAAATCAGCAGCTGGTTTTGCCAGTAAATTACTCAAGTATATGCATACTAAAGAAGTATCCAAAAACAGTATGTGAAAGAGAATATAGCTACAGCTTATGGTAGGAAATACCATATGAATGTAGAAACAAACCAAGAGAAAAAAGATGGACATTCTTTGTATTATATTAGCTAAAAGCTGTCAGGTGCTGTTTAATCAGTAAGCAAGCAATCCAATTTAACCCCTTTTCAGTAAGTAACTTATACTAAAGATGAGAGACTTTTAATCCTGCAGTTAAGTTCTGCACAATATCTGAAGCACGAATTGATTCTTATCTGATTTAGATATGTTACACACTGGTCATAGTGAACAAATTAAAAACTTTGGGCAAAGAAACTGATTCTTATTCTGATATTGGTTTAGTGACCCCCTCAATTATACCTTCTCAACAGGGCCAACCAAATACATCTCGTTCTTTGCAATTCAGAATAGAAATTCATACACACAGGCCCACCTAAGGGTCATGGTCACACAGAGAGACATAGGATGGATTTCGTTCGTTTCCTCTTCTCTGTTACTGGTGCCTCTCTCAGATATAATACTTGAGACTTATCATGCTTGTTTTCCTGTCTTTCGTACCAGTACCTTTCCTTTTTAACAGTGATGCAAATGTAAGATTAGGCTGGTACAGACAACATGCTTATACTTCTTACTTGTAGCTGCATCTCCAGTTCCTAGTGAAGAAGTTTTACTTGAAGAGCTTGGCTTTCCTATCATCCTTAGGTAGGTAATTAAAAACAAGTTTCAAATTAAAAAAGGCCTCCTGAAGAACCCCTGCATCTTAAATCACCATCTAAAATTAATTTCCATAAATGTTGACAAGAAAAGCCTGAGAACACAAAGCTTTAGGCCAATTAAGTTATTTGGTTACTTTTGTCTTGGATTACTTTCCATATATATTAAAAAATCAAATCTGAAAAAATAATTTATTTTGTATTATCAAAACAATGAGGCACCAACAATTTGCAACAAAAGTAAGAGAATATCCCTGAGCAACTAATCGAAACCAAGTCCTTCCCCTGAAAAGGTTAAAAGTTTGACTAATTAAAGTTTTCAACAGAAAGGCTTCGTATAAAATTTTTTCAGTGGGTGTACTTTACATATCTTTGTAAGCATCCCTAATCTTGATGCTTCCAAATAAGACATCACCAACCTACTAGTCCACAGTGCAGTTTTAAAGAAGAAAATGGTTTCAATGAATTCTGACTTGATATATATCATAGACTATTATTAGTATGCAGGTTTATATATTGTAATTAAAGTTTTAAGTGTATTAAAAACTTTACTGAAAAAATTATTCTAATATGTTCTCTCAGTGAGGGCTATCATATATTATTTATTGAATAATTAATCCACACATGGGGATACCATAATGGAAGTAACAAGCTCTATGTTCACTGATTACACTGCTACATGGTAACCTATTTAGCTAGGACTTTAGAGGTATCTTTTTATTGTGAGAGAGTACAGAGACCCCTGCCCCTGAATACAGTGTCAGCATGCTGGGCTATAGTGCTATATTCACAAAGACAGCATAAACCAACCCAGGCCATAAAAAAATGGGAACCTAAACCAGAGAGTGGGGCTGGCTGGGAAGAAGCAGTGTTATCTACACAAGCTGATGTGGACAAGGAATTAATGCACAGAGAGATTAAGGCCATTGTTCAGCAAAACCCTTAAACACAACTCTGAGTAATCCCACTCCCCTTCAGGATGGCATTACTGCCAAAAGGAAGGTCTACAGCCCTTTGCATTAATTCAGGGCCCTGTTGACCTGTTCAAGGGCATACAGTAAATCTGAGATAATGCTAGGATTTGGACTCAAGCCTCCTGCTTTCTATTAGTATGCCTTAGAAAGAAATCCAGTCTCCACCTTTTAGTTTGAGTTTATCACCATTTTGTTGGTTTCTGTTTATATACATATATATACACATACATATATATATAAAAAAGATACATACTCAGGATCTGAAACAAGTAATTACAAAATTCAGTCTCCATTCCAATGTATCTGAAATCTAACTGTCATAAATTTATGAAATAAGTGGAAAATACTAACAGGAATATTATATAACCACAGACATAAGAAAAAAAAAATCTGCTGCAGGGTAGGTATGCACATGAGGTTTCACAAAATTGCCATGAATCCATTAAATTTCCATGACTCGCTATCATATGAGTGAGTTCAGCAGAAACTGAAAAAAAAAAACCAAAACAAAAACATATCTATAAATAAGGTTTTGCTGTACAAATTTGGGAAGCTTCTTTTAGGAGAAGGGAATCTCAGAGTAACCTATCTTACCAAAACCACCCTCATCAGAGAATCATCAGCATATTGCCTGTTTAACAGGAAATTATATCAGACTTTGCTATTATGAAACAGACTTAGTTGTTAAGAGGTGATCACTTAAATTTTGTGTTGAGTAAAGTAAAGAAAATAGTAGATTTTAAGCTGAACTGAATTAAATTTTGTTACTTAAATTAGTTGTTTTCTGTTATTGCAATGCCTTCACCTTGGTTACATCAGGCAATTTTCCAATAACAAGCCCATGCAAATTCACGAGAAGACTATAATGTGCTCAGCAGCCCTGAATACTTTTTAAGCCAGGAGCATGAAAAAATGACCATTACCCCAGTTAATGGAGTCCCATGTACTGTCCCAGGACCATTTGATCAAAACAGCTACAGGACAAGTAACAATTTAACTGAAGTAATGCAAAAGGCTTATTTTTTGCTCCTCTCATCTCACCCCTTTTTCCTTCAGAAGCTGATCGGGAAATGAAGTTATCATCCTTTGTCACATCTCCTGAAGCAAAGTTTAGATTCAAATGAGCTGATAAAATAGATAGTAGATAGAGGTTTGGTTGTGATGTGGAACTTGTTCAACTTCATTGCCAGGCTGACAATGAAAGAGGAAAAAATGGAGAAATTAGAACCAGTTTCACAGATTGTGCTACCAAAACAAATCAAGAACCACACAAAGAACAGGATTGCATAAATAGCCATAGCTTTACTTAACACAGTTTTATGTCTCCAAAGTCAGTAACATAAGCAAAAAAGAAAAATCGTCCTTTAGGTTATGAAGCCTGTCATCTTCTTAACAACAGTGAATGAACAATTTAGAGAGCCTTATAGGCACAGTGCACAAGACAGGCTGCAGAAATAACCTTCACCACCATTGTATGTAGTGGTTAAAGCTCTCAATTTGACTAGTTTGACGTGCAAGGCTTCCCATTAAGCTTGCTCAAGAGTTCTTAAAAATCATGTGATCACTCAATTTGGGAGTCTACCATTGAGCTTCATTTGTGTATGCACACATTATAGAATTATTATTGACCCTTGTGCATATTGGTTGGCATCATCCACTACTAATATTGTCAGACCCCTTTCACTGTAACATCTTGTTTAATAATTTTTTTAAACTTACTAAAACAAATGGGCAGAAATTTTCCAGTCCAGATGTCTGCCTGAGATCACAGTTTAATGGAGAAATTCTGGAATATTTCAGCTAGGAACCAATACAGAAAAAAAATATATTTTTGTTTAAATGTTAAAAGCACTTATCCCTTCTAACTGAAGTTCCATTGGCCTCTGACTCTGCAAAAGGGACATGACATTTGGCAGGGTTGAGCTTTTTCATCAAGAATGTGCCTTCTGCCACTCGGTTGCAAATCATCCCATATGACTTCAGTCAATGCCTTTGCAAAGTCAGAGTTTGCATAGGAAGGCCCAGCAGAAACTGGCCAGTATTTCTGAGGTTTAAAAACAAAAGTTTCTGAAGACATGTCTTTACTAAGAGTGCCTGAAAGATCCCTGGAGCTGTAAGAAAATAGATTCTCTGTTTCAGACAAAGAAGACCTTTCACTTTATTTGCAAATAAACAAATCCACATCAAAGATGAAACTTTTCATCCAAAGAGGAACAATCCCTGAATTTTAGCCAAACAGGAATGAAAACAACTTCTGATTCAGTACTAGTTCCTTTCTTCTTTGGCATTCAATTTTCTGCAGGATACCTACTCTGAATTTTTAATTTAGTTGGAAAGATATGGGTTGCTATTGATCATCAGCTTAATCAGTTCATATAATCTCAACATCAGTTTGCAATACTGTCAGAATTTTTTTAAGCTTTATTAAATTAATGCAATTATTTAGAAAATATGGATACTGCGGAGGCAACCATCAGTCTCTGTAGCTTTTCTTCTTGGCATCCTGTTTTTGCTCTTCCAAATGAAACTCCTTTTGTTTACAGAAGTAGTCTTCTAGTATATCATAAATAAGCATATTTAAATCCTACCATCATCTGAGCAGCAGCTGCTTCTAAGAAGGCATGGGCTGTGGGATTTGAGTGCAAATCCAATTTAGTGCAGTCTCCAGTGGCCACTGCTCGTAAAACTGAACATAATTTGTCTCAATTGGCAACTTCTACAAAAAGAAACTTGCAAGTTCCCCAGTACAATAAAGTATACTGCTGTCAGCGTCTGCTTTCTGCAGGGTAAGGGATGGAGAGAACAAGAGTCAAATACGGTTTTCCAATTCCTTTTCCAGGGTATAGGTATACATATATTATCCTTATTAAAGTTTACTGGGAAACATGAGCAATAGGAAAATCACTGGTATCAATGAAGTCTGAGACCACAATATTTAGGGTTTGCTTGAGAATCCTGGAGGATTTAAATTAAGCAGTCAATTGCTGTGTTACCAAATAAATTAGGATGGGTGAACATACCTAGAAAAGTTTTTGATGAATATTTGGAATCATTTATCCAAAGTCAAGAAATAAAACAGACAAGGGTTTTTTTTTTTCCACGAAGCAAAATAATAATTTACAAACTGTTCATTCCAAAGATGTTGGTAATCTGACTCACCTATAGAGGATACTAGAACAGTTGCACAAAATCAACATTCAGACATAGTAGTCAGTAAAATGAGCTGGAAACAATTCCTCTGATGCTGAGGATGAGTGGCACAGCACAGCTGGTACCTTGCAAGTAAACCTTTTTCCAACCCGCAAATGGTGGTCTCACCTGCAGGAACAATTAGAATCATTACACTACTTTCCAAGAAATGCTCAGATGTCCTTTGTGAAGATATTAGAAGGCAAAAGCCAAATCCAAATGAAGGAGCATATTTACACTTCATCTGTGTGGAGACTAAAGGCACTCAAACGTCTACCTTGTCAAAGGTCCCCAACCATGTTTTGGTTTGCTGAATAGTCTGTTTTGTTAATATTGTGATCTGTTTTCTAATGCAAGAGCCAGCCCTCCTCCATCAGGCACCAGGTGAAGTTCTCACCAGTTACTCCCCAAAGAGACATGTACTTAAAATGACAAGGGTGCCTCAGGTAATCAACACTGCTCTTGATGCTTCATGACATGGCATATAGTCCACCACTGTTTTTTGAAGCACAGCCTCGGTGTTAGGAAGCCTTTCCAAATTTATTACTCCCAAAGTAGTTCTCAGGAATAATTTCCAGAGCAACAAATCAGTAGCCGAATTCTCCTCTCTTTGTCACAATTCCTTCCCAAAGACCATAATAAAAGTAAAAGCAACAGTACTCATAGGTCAAGATTTGTTAGCTCAGGTGAGCATTGTCTAGCATGACCTCTGTGCACAAACATGTAAACACCCAATATTTGCCCAGCAAAGGTCTCTTCTGTTCTGGGGTCTTTGTACCACTTTCCATTTCATGGTGTAGATTTTCCCTGGAGGTGGCAGCATAAGTTCCTTGTGGGAACAGGCAGGGGCACAGGGGGGAAAAATCATCACTTAAATCATTGAAGTTTACAGTATTTTTCCACCTATGTAGAAGGCAATTTCAGCAATTGCTGATTGATTTTTAGGCAATTGCAGCAAGTAGCTTTGACCACTGAAATCAAGAGGGCAAGGACACAGAAGTAAGAACAAGCATTGTGGAGAAAGTGGAAAAAGACTTTGCATGGAAATGATAACAGATCCCCCTGCTGGGTAAGCTTCTTTATTCCCTTATCTAAGTTCAGCTGCAATGTGACTGAAAGCAGGCCTGCTCTCTGCGGGCAAGGTTTCAGCTCCAGCCTGCCTCTTGTGTGATCTGCCCTGTGTCTGTGAGTCCACTTGATTCTCCAGCATTACCCATACCTACATATTTGCCATAGATTCCAGTTTTGAAACTCTTGCCTGTAGCTCGGCTCTCCATGAAAAATGTCTCGGAGGTATTTTTGCCATTTATCAGTTTTAGTGAACAGGTTAAGGACATTCTTTTGACACTGTTTCCTGATAAAAGCGTTTACACATGGAAGCAGCTTCCAGTCTAGACATTCAAGCTATATAAAGAAGAATGTGAGTTAACCGTCATATGCTAGCATACATTGCATTCTGAAACACAACTACACCACCTTTTTCACAAATTCTGTCTAGCCTATTTGAAAAGAGAACACAAAAATTGGCTAAGTAATTTTCAGTTTTCTTATCTGCCTCTAACTCATGTCCAATCAGTTGGTGAGAAATTTTATCTTTGGGACTGCCAGAAGTATCAGCTTAAAAGGCTTTGGTCTGTTTTTCCACTACTCTTCTTCAAGAAGGTATTTATGGAAGGAAACCAAATTTTACTCCCACTTCAATCAACAGGCAGGATTTGAACAGAGTGTTGCTCAGGGTCTTATTCCTACATGTTTTGGACTTGTCATAATCGCTTTATTCACCTGTTGTTTTCTTACATTTGGCAGTCTCCTGCCATGAATTAAACTTGGGACCTTTTTTCCTTACTTTGCTTTCACTAGAATTAAGGCCTGCCATGACACAGTGTTACCTTGCCTTCACTCCAAAGCCTTTAGATAAGCAGGTTCAAGTCACCTTCTGTTTTCCTTCAACTAGATTTGCCTTTTATTTCTTGGTCTGGCAGATATATATATAAGAATCTTTTCTTTCACTTAGAAACATGTTATATTCTTTTTTAATACACTTGCTCTTTACGTATGTTGACATCATACTCAAAATCCAAAGTGAGCATTGATCTAGTGTTAGTTACCTTTTAAAACCAATTTTGGAAGTACTTTCCTTTATTTTCTGATATCTATAATGAAGATCTTGTGAGCTTCTCTAGCCATTGGTCTCTAGCCAGTTAAGAAAAGGCATACTATGGAGTGAAGACAAAAATTACATCCTTTAAATATGTATTAAACTGTTGTAGACAAAACTCACTATTTATTTAAGATATTTACTTTTAATTTATTTTCTTTTCTACTTTTCCCACTTATCCTTTGTACTTCAGAGAATCATCTATGAAACATTGCTCTGGTGTTACCCCAAGGAATTCATATACATTTCATCTCTGCAAAAGTTGCCTAGCTGTTAAAGACTGTTAAGAAATTAAATAAATGCCAAAATCATTCCAAAATGTGAGAAAAAATGCTAAAACTTGAAAAACATGAATATGTACCACTTGAACATTGCGCTGTTAGACATTTTAAGGAGGTTAAAACAAAATCACTTCTTTAGCACTCTTCACTAACCTGCTCTCTTTCTCCCCTCACAGACTGTAGGTGTCCTCCTCAGAACCTCATAATAAAGTAAAAGAACAAATCCATTCTCCCAGGGAGCAACACATTTGTGGTTTCTCTGAGAGTGTTCGTCAATGGCATATTTACACTTAATTAGGATATGGATTTGGATAAGGTTAATGTCTTCAGTGGATCATAATGTTACAAGCTTTCAAGTTTATATGTAGTCTAAGGTCTCTTGATGGCTAAATTGAAGTTGGTAGTACCAATAAAGTCACATATCCATACACGTTTTTATGAGGCTGAAGCCTAAACAACCATCCATGGTGCTTATTATGTTTTTATATGACTAATGAGCTGCAACACAGATGAAGACCTTAGGAAGGTAAAAGTAGTACCAGCCTTCAAGAGGGAACGAACAGAAAGCATCATATAATACGCATAACTTCTTCACTTAATGTAACAGTGGAGAAGATACTGACATGAATTATCAGTAAGCAAGCAAAAACTAACTGAACTGTGTTTCTTAAACGGTGCAAAATAATGAAGAATAAATCTTGCCAGGCAAATATGTCTAGTTCTCATGATAAAATTAAATAGCCACTTACTACTATGTGGAGTATTTGTCTACTAATCAAAGTAGGGAATTAGGGAGGAAATATTGACATAATAGATATAAAGGATTTGATTGCTCAGTAAAGTACTGATACTGGAGGAAAAAACTTTTTCAACATACGAGTTCATCTTAGCTGAAACTTTTATTTGCTTTAATAGAAAATAAAGATAAACTTGCAACTGACAAAGATTTATTGGAACGTAATTGTGGATCTGAAGAGTCAGAATGTCCACAGAAATTTGCCATAATCAGTGTCGAGACCAACATATTGCAGATTTGTTTACTAACGATATACCAGCACGATGAAGTCGTGGCTTTTATTTCTGAAAGCAAATGTAGATTAGCTTGCCAGCACACAGAAATAGTACATGGAGTTGAAATTATTTTGGTAGAAAATGCAAAAAAAAAACCAAGCTACAACTGATGTCTTTCCCATTTTTTTCTGTTTAAATTCTTTTTCCAAATGATTTGGCATATTGTTTTCTGCTCTGTGAAGTTTGACCTTTAAAACTCCAAGGATGACTATTGCTGGTTTATAATTTCTTTTTTAATAAATTTAATTAAGTCTTGATCATTTGCACTTAAGTAATCACTGATTTTTAGTTCTGTGAAAACAAATATGTCCATTTGAACAGGAATTGAGGGCAAAGTTCCTTACCTGTAGAATATGTCTTTTAATTTTTTATTTTTTTTTACTTGCTAGAAAATTCCTAATACTGGCAGCATAAAGCCTCCTGAATATGTTGGCCAGATTAATGCCCTCCTTAATACCAGGTATTTTTTTCTGCTTCTTGTAGATATGTGTTTAAATGATTGATCTTTCTGTTTTCCAGTCTATGCCTTATCTATTAAAACATTGATCTATGCACTTCTGAGATTATTTGCTTTAGAGCTGTCTGCAATTCTGGAATAGACAATGCTGTTTAAACATTAAGTGCCTCTCCCCTTTTCTCTCTTGCCTGTTTTTCTATGAAGTCCTTCCCAGAAAACGTTTATAAACTTTGAGTAATATTCCAGAGATGTTTGAGGAGCTGATGCTTGTCTATAGGATGCATTTTATGCCAACAAAATATGAATTCCCTCTCTGTTTAATGATTAAGCTTGTAATATTTATGAGCAAGTAAATAAAAAACTTCTTCCCTTCAGGACCATCAAAACCTTGACTTTCCTGTGACATCTTGACTTTATTCCCTATCCCCCCTTGGACATAGACAATAGCTCCATAAAATCCTCAACTTCATGACATGTACCATTAATCTATTCCCTTGCAGTCTTCTTTCTTCCATACACTTCCTTCTAACAAGTACTTAAGTAAAGCTGTCTAGTTTTGTGTTAATAATTGTTTCTAACTGCTTATCTATAGGTTTAATTCCCCTCTTCACTAGATAGGTATATTCCAGTGAATGCACTAGTGTCAAGGACCTGAGTGGAATAGTCATTTACTTAATCCTAAATACGGTGAGGTTAATATGCATGTCATGGGCGCAGACAGAAGCAGAGGTGAGCTAAAGGTGATTATAAAAAATCTGGTCTGGCATGGTTGGGTCTGAGCAATTATAATATTCAAAACAAGAGTATAGTGAAAATAATCAAATTTGTATTCCTACTCTGCAACAGTGTTGCTGGTTTTGGATTACAGAAGCATTGTAAATCCATGGTCTCCAAGGTGAAGCACAATGCAGCTACAGAATTACCTGACTGACAGCTTGTAACGCAGCAGCACCAATTGCTGCTCTGTTGAATGAGATGTTGCTTTGCAGTGACGGAAAGGGGCTCAAAGTAAAATCAAACAATATTATAGAGATACTTAAAAGGGATTCTCTGAGTATACAATAATTATGGCCACCTGATAAACTGTAAAATAAAAATAAAACTTGCAACCACAAGATAGAAACTGGTGGTTTGTGGTAGAACACCGATCAGCAGAGAACAAACATTTTATCATTACAGCAACACATTTCCTAATAGTGCTTTACATATTAATTAAAACTAATTTTGCTTGTACTAAAGGACTTCCACTCATGACTAAGGAAAAGTTTCCTGGCAGACATTCTCTCTTGTTTTCAGAAAGGCATGTTCATACCTTTCCTGACACTGTGCAATGAATATAGATTGGAGCTGATAATGTGGGGTTTTTTTCTTTTCCCCACCAATATATTTTTTAAGATATAATTGCCATTTACAATTCAATTTATCTAGAGATCCAAAAACTGAGGCTTCATTCAAGTGATACACAGACAGGAATGGCTTTCAAATCCAGATGCTTATAATGTTGCTATTCTGAAAGGATTTACCCTGTCTTGTCAGCAGCCAAAACAGGCTCACATTCAGCACACTCCCTGGCTTCAGGAGGTTGTTCCTTCTGTGCCCTGAAAGTCTGGCTCAATTGGTAAAACTCTGGGTCTTCAGGACAGGATGTGTTTTGTGGCTTAGCTGTACTTTTCTATAAACAGGATAGTCATTAATAAGACAAACAAGCTTCTTAAAGAAAACAAACTGTGACACCCATGGCAAGGAAAAAAATTAAGACATATGATAGAACTGGACAGGCAACAGGGAGGAATTCTCCCAGGAACAGGAAGAAGCAAGTAGCATTGAAAATAAAAGGCATCTAGCTTTTTTTATTTTTATCTTTTATGCTTAACTACATTAAGAAGATAAAGCAAACCTATCACGGACTGAAAAAATTCGAAAGGTTGTTATAGTAAAATTCACTGTTTTTTAAGAGTATCTGGAAGGTGAAGAACAAAACAAGAGTGAGAAAATGTTCATCACCAGTAAATCAGGATTTTATGTCAGAAGAATTATAAGATTCTTTCACTTCATTCATTAGACTCATTGCTTTTCAAATATCAAATCTTTTTCATAGGCATGAACATTTGGAAAGTTTTTCACATTTTACTGATGATTTTTGCTGCTAATGAATATTTCTGGATGTGTCCTTGCCACTCAGACTTATTTTCTATTTTCGGTGACAGCCAGGTATCTATCTTCCTTTTGTCCTGGCCTAGTCTTTTTCTGCCTCAATTTTACCAGATATTTACTATTTCGTATACTGGTATTTAATGTACTGATTTTTTTCCTGAGATGAAGAACAATAAGCAAGATAAATATTTTGCTTCTAATTTGCTCCTTTTTATTTTCACTTGACAATGCATACTTGCTATATGTAAGCGAAAAAAGACAAAGACATTGAAAAGCAAGGGTCTTGTAGCACCTAGGATTACCTGTTGATTGGTTTGCCTCTTAACATCCTATTGCTTGATCAGAACATTTGCACTCAATATCTGTCCTATATGTGTGTGGTGGGAATTTTTTTGGTGGGTTTTTTTGGATCTGTTTTTGTTTTTTAAATAAAATTTTTATTCTACAGGAAGAATACCAAAACTCTCTCTCTTTGAAAAGCTCTTGCTACTATTCTAAAAAGACTGGATTGAATTCTGTGATGCAAGGTCAAAACTACAGTAGAAAGATTCATCCTCATTGTAAAGAGGTATCTTTGGGCTAGAAAATCATTAAATTCAGAAGATAAATCACAAAATATGTGAGGCTGGAAGGTAACAGACTTGGGGGGGAAGCGGCTCCCCACCCCACAGGCCCTGGGGGCCACAGGAAGCCCCTCGCTGAGGCAAGGAACCACACCTGAGACCTGGAGGTGTGCTGGAACGAGAAGCAGTTTATTCAAAATATATTATATAGCACCTGGGGAGGGCCCAGGGAATGGGGCTGTGATTGGGTAAGGGGTCGGGTGGAAGGGAGTGGTTTGGGGACCTGACTAGCCAATGGGAGAGGGGAAGGATTGATACCCGATAGGAACCTGGTGATTGGGGAAGGACAGTTGAGGCAACCAATGGGATTAGGACAAAGGCGGGGCTGGTTATGAGGGCAGGACAACGTGGCAGCGCCCATGCAGACCACATGGTCACCGTGTGGCAGGGTATAACAGAAAACTCAAGGGAAAAACTGTACAATAAGAACGCAATCTGTAAACAGTTTCTTGCTTCTCTGGTCTGGGGCAGGTTGCTGGAGTGGTAATCTTCCTTCTAAAGTCGTTCCTTCCATTTTTTATAGCCGTGTCTATCTCCCACAGGAAGGGACTACAGTGGGTCATCCTGTCCAACCTTCCTGTTCAAGTAGGGTCATCCCAGAGCACATGGCACACAGTTGTATCCAGATGGCTTTTGAATATCTCCTGTGAGAGAGATTCCACAGTCTCTCTGGGCAATCTGTTCCAGTGCATGGTCACTCACACAGCAAATGAGTTCTTCCTCATATTCAGGTGGAACTTCCTGTGCATCAGTTTCTGCCCACTGGCTCTTGTCTAATGCTTGGCATCACCAAGAAGACCCTGGCTTCATGCTCTTTACACCCTCCCTTCAGATACTTACATACATTGTTAAAATCCCCTCTCAGTTGTCTCTTGTCAAGACTAAACAGGCCCAACCCTCTAAGCCTTTTCTCATAAGAGAGATGCTCCAGTCCCTTAATCATGTGGCCCTGGATGAACTCCATCTGACACAGATGCAGTACAATCATCTTCATGGCCCTCCACTGGACCCACTCCAGGAGCAACGTGTCTGTCTTGCGCTGAGGAGTCCAGAATTAGACACAGCACTCCAGATGAAGCCTCACCAGGGCCGAGTAGAGCAGCAGGATCACTTCCCTTGACCTGCTGACAATGCTATTCCTCATGCACCCCAGGATACCACTGGCCTTCTTGGCCACAAGGGCACACTGCTGGCTCAGGGAGAGCTTGTTTTTCACAGGGCCCACAGGTCCTTCTTCACAGAGGAAAATCAATAGGGTATTTAGTTAGTGAAATGTCTTTCACATTTTTAGGTGAAACATACTGTATTTTCAAGTAGCATAAAAACATATTATGTGTGAAAAAAATTATAATAAAAACTTTTTGTAAGCACAGAAAGCAAGATTGAAATATATAGTATATAGCAATATTGAAATATATAATATATATGTAAAATATTCAAACTCATGAAAAAAACACAGTGTACAACTTTTTTTATTCATATTTATTTGATTTTGCAACCTGTAAGGTACATTGTTATACGGAATTACAGAAATTTATCTACTAGGTTTGTGGAAGCACAGTAACTGCATGAGATAACTGTACCAGGCACCTGACATATAACACAACAAACACGGTAGAATTTGCATTTGCAATCAAAAAAACCACATTTTTTTCTTCCATCTAAATTTATTTGTTGAGCCCAGAAGTATCTGAAAACATGACTTGGTCATTCTAAGAGTAAAGTAAAATGTATGCTAATTTTGAAGGGTAATGGCAAATAGCTGCCAGGAGTGTCTGATGCCTCTTCATGAGACTGGGGCCAACAAACAGTTATTTTGCAGAAGGTGTGCTGTGGTTGAAGAGCTGTGTCACCAGGAGAAGGAGCTACAGGAAGAAGTGAACAGGCTGTGCAGTATTCAAGTGAACAATCAAGAGATATGATTATTTTCAGAGATGCTACAGCCTCTAGACTCTCAGGAGTCTCGAACCTCCATTATAGTGGAGAAGCAGGTGGACACAGAGGCCTACAGGGAAATTAGTCAGAGGAATGGTAGTCAAGGGTCTGTTAAAGACAAAGGCGGGAAGCAGGTCACTGCACGTTCCAGAAGAAAAGTTCCTCCTTCTTCTCAGAATTTGACAGGTAGGACTGGTACCTTCTACAACAGATACGAGGCTCTGGAACTAGAAGACCAGACAACTGATGAAATGGACAAATGTTCTTCTAGGGTAATGGGGCCTCCTAAAATACCACCACCTCTACCCCACATAAAGACCTCTGCAGCCAACAGGAAAAGAAGGGTAGCTGTAATAGGAGACTCCCTTCAAAGGGAAATAGAAGGCCCAATATGCAGATTTCTGACTCACAGGGAAGTCTCATGTCTCCCAGGGGCTTAGGCAAGCAACATTACTGGAAAACTCTCCAGTCTAGTTGGCCCTCCTGGTTACCACTATTGGTCATTCAAACTAGAAGCCTGAGGGCAATCAAAAGAGGCCTTAGGGCCCTGGGAAGATCAGTAGAGGGATCAAGACCAGAAGTAGTGATTTCCTTGATTTTTCCGCTAACAAGAAATAATATTGATATCAATAGGCAAATCCACCAGGTCAATGAGTGGCTCTGAGGCTGGCGTAATTGGAAAAATGTAAGTGGTTTTGCCCCAGAATGTCAGCACCTGGTCTGCTGACACCTGATGGGATGCATTTTTCAGGGAGTTCTAGCACAGGATCCAGCAGGGCTTGTTGACAGAGCTTTAAACTGGCTTGGAAGGGAGAAAGGGACAAAGTGAGGCTCGCCAGTTATGAACGATGGCATGGTGTGTGAAAACTTGAAGAAAGGAGCACTAATGGGATCCCTCAATCTGCATTATGAGGTATTGGCTGCAGTGTACCACACGTGAAATGCTTCTACACTAATGCACGCAATACGAGGAACAAATAAGAGGAGCTGGAAGCTTTAGCCCAGTCCCAGAGGTTTGACATCATTGGCATAAGTGAAACATGGTGGGATGAGACCAGTGACTGGAGTGCCCTGTTGGATGGTTAAAGGCTATTCAGGAGGGATAGACAGGGCAGAATATGCAAAGGGTGGCACTGTATGTAATAGAAGGGTTAGAATGTGTGGAGCTCACAGCTGGCACTGGTACAGTTGAGAGACTGGGTAAGAGTCAAGGATTAAACAAATTATGTGGATGTCATCATGGGAGTCTGCTATAGACCTCCCAGCCAGGACAATGATGCAGACAAATTAGTCATTGAGGAACTAAACGGCCACTTCCAAGTCAACTGCCCTTGTCCTTATGGGGGACTTCAACTTGCCACAAATTAACTGGAAGCATCACACAACCCAGGCCAGCAGATTCCTAAAATCCCAGATGACAACTTGATTGAACAGGTCCTAAGGCAGCTGACTCATAAAGATGGTCTCCTTGATCTTCTGCTTGTCAACAGAGGCATGTTGACTCCCTGGAAGGCAGGGAGGCCCTGGACAAATCAGAGGACTGGGCAATCACTTTCAACAAGGGGAAATGCCAGATTCTGCACGTGGGCTGGAGAAACCCTGCATGTACGGACAGACTGGGGAATGAGATGCTGGAAAGCAGTGCCATGGAAAGGGACCTGGGGGCCCTGGTCAACAGCAAGTTGAATATGAGTCGGCAGTGCTCTGGCAGCCAGGAGGGCCAATCGTGTCCTGGGGGGCATCAGGCAAAGCATCGCCAGCTGGGCGAGGGAGGGGATTGTCCCGCTCTGCTCTGCACTGGGGTGGCCTCACCTGGAATATTGTGTGCAGTTTTGGGCACCACAATATAAGAAAGATATTAAGCTGTTAGAGAGTGTCCAAAGGAGGACAACGAAGATAGTGAAGGGCCTTGAGTGGAAGCCGTATGAGGAATGGCTGAGGGCACTTGGTCTGTTCAGCCTACAGAAGAGAAGACTGAGGGGAGACCTCATTGCAGTTACAACTTCCTCAGGAGGGGAAGAGGAGGGTCAGGCACTGATCTTTTCTCCGTGGTGGCCAGTGACAGGACCTGAGACAAAGGCCTGAAGTTGTGTCAGGGGAGGTTTAGGTTGGATATTAGAAAAAGTTTCTTCCCCCAAAGGGTGGTTGGATGCTGGAACAGACTCCCCAGGGCAGTGGTCACAGCACCAAATCTGACAGAGTTCAAGAAGTGTCTGGATGATACTCTCAGATACATGGTGTGACTCTTGGGGATAGTCCTGTGCAGGGCTAAGGGTTGGGCTCAATGATCCTTGTGGTTCCTTTCCAACTCAGTATATTCTGTGTGATGCTGTTATTTAAGAAAGTATCTGTTAAATCATCTTGTCCATCCAAGCAGTGTTGCTGTTCTGTTCCTTTAACTCCTGCAATTAGCCTACCCCTGCTCCCTTTCCATTAGTGAGTTTCTTGACACTGCAGGATATCAAGATTCAGCATATGAAACATCTTTTTGTTACGAGTAGATCAAATAGTAATCAAAAAAACCTCAAGTACCTTTGCTGCAATGTGGAATGAAGAATGGCTGTGTATAATTGTTAGCAGTTGTTTCAGATAAATCAATTTGTGAAAATGAATATAATTTTCTCTCTGGCTCTGATATTCTTTTTCACTGTGCATCTTTCTTACAAGAGTGTTCGTTTCTACAAAGACAGTTCATTTCTGTATCTGAAAGACTTCACAAACTGTTGTCACAGACATAATTTTAATTACTTTAACAACATAAAAATAAGATCAATACAGCACAGCAGGCAGACACGCTATCTAACCTTTGAGCTAGTCTTGGCAACATTTAATGTCAGCATGCAGCTGGAGAAGGACCAAGCTTTAATGCTTTTATTCACTCTTAGCAAGTGCTGGGAGATTCTTAATGAAGGCAAATGATGTGTGCCCTCTAATATACAGAGCTGAATGCACATCATGATGCCCCCCTTCATAAGCAAATAGCGATGGTTTGCTACGTAATTAATGGAGATTATTTCCTAGAAAATCACAAGTCAAAAAATCACAGTTATCAGCAACAACAGCATACCAGACCACAGACGTCACCCTGATGAAAAGGACAAGACTGGTGCTTGTGGAAATACCTGCTATTTTGAATCCATAAGTCACTTCCAGCCCTTCAGCTCAGGAGTATCTGCCACTGTTGAGACTCGGTGGGGCCTCAATCCATGCCTCGGAAGGAAATGGCACTCTCTCATCTCCACAGCTGCAATGTAGCTACAGCAGTCCAAAACCACTGAAAAAGTGCTGCGCATCCAGTCTTGCAGCTAAGCTGAGAGTTTGGAACAAGGCAAAGAATACAGGAACAGGCAGTACTTTGACAACAACACCATCTGAACTATGGCAAGTGCAAAGAAAAGATAACACGAGTCCCTCTCTAGGAACCACAAAGACGCATCATTTCATAGAGGCTGGACCTAAATCCACCAATATTTCAGCTATATATTACACATTATCCCAGCTTTTAGTGGACCACATAACTCTCTTATCCATTTCAAATTCTTAGTGGAAAAACAGTGCTGTGAAACTCCTATTTGTAGATGAACATTTGCTTAAGTAGTAAAATACCCCCAAAACTCCAAACCTCAGAACAACGTAAAGCTGCATGAGGCTTATTTTGTTCCCTCAACAAAATGAAGGTGATTTGCATCTCTTGTTGCTCTACATGAATATTTGCAGTTTTTTCATTGCTCAAATAATTTTCCAAATCAAAACTAGGCCACACATTGTTATAATGGTAAACATGTCAACTTATTTCTGCAAAATTCACATTTCTAAGGCAAAACAAATCACCATAAAATCTAAGTTTTTTTGCAAAGCAACAAGACTCACACTGAGTTGTTGCAACGATGTACAATATTCCTGACACACACGTTAATTATTTTTACATATTCGAGTTTCTTAAAATTAATGACCAAAATATTTACAGAAGAGAAAAAAAAAGTACACTTTTTTTTTTACCTCAAAACAGGAGGATTTTGATCAGTTTCTAGGATTTCTTGAGCTCAGAAAGGATCTTTGCTAATTTGCAAGCCATTATGTGAAGCCCCAGAAGTGCTCTATTGTGATGCTGAGCACTCCTTCAATGACTTCACAAGTGAGAGGAAGTCTGTATTTTCTTGTGGAAATTCAACTGAATAATTTGGTCCTGTAATTATTCAGGGTTTATTTGAATGACAGAAGTGGCCAAAAGGACTTGTATTTCCTTAATACCTTGTTCTAATCATTTGGTTTTTGCTTCGCATCACCTGTAACCAAATAAATGACATGATGGTGGTTCCCAGAGGGAACAAAAGAAAAAAAAACACCACTTGTCAGTAATTTTGTTAATAATAACTTTGAGCTTTTATACACACTTTTATTCATAAAACTTACCACATCATCTTTATTAGATGATGACTGCTTCTAGTGCAGACACTTTTAGTTCTTTAGTGGCACTATAAGAAGCTGTGCTATGTTAGGCCCTTGTTTTAGGAGGGTCATCACCTGAATTCACTTCAGACAGAAATATTCACTATCTGTTCTCAGCGATTCCAGGTTTTCAAATGTATTTTACTGGTATCATATCTGTGTACCCTGAGCAAATCAAATATGAAGTTGTTGCTGCTGCTTTTGTAATGAAGAAATATCCAGTTTTATTCCAGCCAAATGCATGTCTAAAGTCTTATACAACTAACAGACAAAAAAATAACTGGGTATATTTTTATCAAAAGCTTTGATGATTAAAGACAAAATATGTCTTCCAGTCACAGTTTTCACTTGTAATAATTACGTACAAAATTACCTGTCACCTTCAGCATCTGGCTAGAACAAGGATAAAATACTTCACCAAGTGATATCAATTACCATAGTTTCTTGTTTATCATGACTTAGCTTTTCCTTCACTCAAATAGTAGAGACAAGATGCTTCAGTTAAAAAATGCAAAATCCGTTCATGGAGACATTCTGGTTTGTTGACCCATCTTAAATCAGAATTTGCCTTTGTTAGAACAGCCTTTCAGTGAAGAATTTGGTGACTTCAAGCCCGGTGAAAAACCCAGTGTCTACGTTAGTCATTAAATACCCAGTGTAAATGCTAAGAACCATATGCCCAGTGGCTTCATGACAGAAACTAGGACAGAAAAAAGCTCCTTTAAAAACACCCACTGGGAGAGCTATTTGTCTTCTGCTTTTCATCAACTTTTTTTTTCCTTTCAGGCAATTTTTTAAAAGATGCTGTAAGCTCAAGTGACCTATTGAAAAGTTCTAAACTGCCTTAAGTAGGAAGATTTATCAGAGTCATGATTGACAGATGGTAACAAGCCTCAAAAGGATTTATGGAGCATGAGAGTCTTTGGTTTTCAAGAGCTTCTTATATCTAATGTGTCAAGCGTACAGACTGCAATGTAGGAAAGTCTCTCAATATTTTCATAAGAAGAAAAAAGTTCCTGAATGGGAGCACTGAATGAATGAGTGTGGACAACACTGGAAAGGAATGGAGAAAGAAGGGCATAGCATGCAAAAAGAACTTCTGCAACTTGTGCAGTGTTCACTGCCCCAATGCCTAACTTACAATCTTCTGCCTTTGCAGATGAATATGCAGATGTGATGAAGATACACTCTAAACTTTATCACAGGAGTGGAGCCACAGAGACTACCTAAGAGGGTGTATCCCTCTAATCCTGTCTCTCTCCATGCAGTAGATACTTTCGGTTTCCCACACCTAAACTCCCTCCTGAAAGAGGACATCTAAGTCCTTCACAGAGCGAGTCAGGTCTTTCCTTCAAAGCTGTTTCCCTTTACCCGCTTGCTTTTTTTCATTCAGCTCATGTATGTGAAAGCTTCAATTCTCTACTGATCTCTAGCAGATTTTGTCAAGCATTTCATCTTTCTGGAGGGTGCAATAATTTCGGAGGATAGGGAATATCTGTTTGTTGACTCATGGAAACTACTTCCGCCCTCACAGTATGGAAATGATCGAATACTTCTACTCCACAATTGATGCAGAAGGCTCTCTTCAGGAGGGTTATTAATGAATGAGCATGTCAGTAATTCTGGGAGAAATCAAATATGTTGTAGGTGGACATCTCACCCAACTTCAGTGTTGTAGAAATAATATTGTTATTTGAAAAGACTGTGACATAGATTAGGACATGGTACAAGTTACCGGCAGTACACTGTTCTTCAGACCTCGCTAAATCCTTTGAACATGGAAAACAAATTTCTTCGGTCTTCTGTCAGCAATGGGAAATACCAGACATGAGAATGTGAATCATCTTTTCTCTCTCTTCCTCCACCCCTATAAAGGATATATCTTTATGAGTTTGATGCATTTTCACCCTGCAATTTCCTATGGACTACAAATGACAGGTAGCAAGTGGTCATCAACTGTTTGTATCTGGAGCCAGTGAATTCTGGCCAATATCCCAGTACATAACCCATTAATTCTCAGAAGGGAATAAATTCTAAGCTGCCTAGAAAATTACAAGGAAATGTTAGCATTACTAGATTTTTTTATAAACATTCCACTGATTTCCACCTTTTCCCTAGCTCTCTCAAGCCAAGTAGTGCAGAAACCTTTTGTCCATGACTAAAGAAAATACATAAACACAAAACAGTACTTTTTTTTTTTTTAAATAAAAGAGGCAAAGTCCCTGCAGATTTCAATTTTTCCTCTGTGTGCTGTTTTCAGAGCATAAATATACAGGCAGAAAAGCCTAATTATGTATGACCGTTTCAATCCTTTTAAGGGTCTTTGTTGCTTCCAAGGCAGTGATTTCTGTTAAAAGCTAGTGACTGAACTAGAAGCCAAAGGCCATGTAAATTGCTTATCTATTGATTAGTTAGTAGAAAGTGCACAATTGCAAAGAGTGAATCAGTTTTGCAGGGAGGCACCTTGAGTTTAACAATAAATGTCAAGTGTAATTTGGGACTAAAAACAAAGAAGTGAGTGGCTGCCTTTGGACAAAATCTGACAGCTCAAATACATTTGTCAAACTGGAGGGAGCCTAATGGTAACTTATTCACACAAATGTGACATTATCCAGCACAGAAATATGCTGAAAATGGTTCACTTTCTACAAAAAAAATGTTCTCAGTACTTCACTGATAGTCACTGGCAAATAATGTGTCAAACCTTTCCTTTATTCAGATTTCTGGTTTTTTTCTATTATTGGAATTATATTCCATGCGTGATATGGTGAAATGGTTCTTATTTTTTAGTTGAAATATCCAGAATATTACAGTACCTCTTGTTATACACTCAGTTATTGTGAGAAACTACAGCAGCCAAAAGATAAGGCTTCGATGTGTACCTTGTCATCTTTTTTCTTACACAGAATTCACTTCCCTTATACATGTTTCCAGTTTAATGGCTGATCAAAATAATGATGTTAATTAATTTCAGACTGCATCTGCTCTTTACCTTCTGCCACATACTGTTAATTCCTGGGTCTTTCCTGTCACCTCTGTCAAAATATACAAACGTTGCATTTTATTGATAAGTGTTACGGTGCCATATGTGCTATCCCTGCGTTGCTTCTGTTCCACAAATTATATTGGACCTGTACAATGTGTCTTATCGACTCTTGGAATGCTAAGTTAAAACATAGTTAATATGTTTCTTGTTTGAAGATATAGAAATGGTTGTGAGAGCTACATTGCTGAGAAATACCATATATTGCTCAATAGAGTAGATAGCATTACATTTTTTGATATGTCACTCTGGACTATTCTGTTAAAATAAAACCACTGAAAATCGAGATGAGCAGCTTTTGCTTAACCTTATGCAAAACTTAAAATATGTTGCTTAATTTTCTCCCATTAAGTAGCACTGCTCGTGGCAACTATTTGGATGAAAATCATGGCTGTTGCATGGTTGCACTAATTCAGGTTTCTATTGTGAGCAACAAATGCCTGGGTTTTGTAAGATATTTTACAGATACAAAACATCATTGTCGATACCTAGAAAACTTCATGCCACTATTACATACATGAGTAACAAAATTTTAATTTCACCTTTGTTCAGTCTTGATGTATATCCCCCCATTATAAATTAAGTGATAACCAGCTGAAAATTCCTATTTATCAGCCTGATGCAAAGCCAGAGAGCTCTTGCTTGCACATCAGAGGCTCGTGCCACAAGTTACTTTCAGGTCTTGTGAAGCCCCTTGCTATTTGCCCTGGCAACACTTCACTTCTCCGACTCCTACGAGGCGCTGCTGGAACTGCCTGTTCTACTGCAAGGACTAGCCTTGCCTTCCTGGTGGAGATGGCAAGTAGAGTGATGCAAAATAAAGAGACTATGATAGGCTAGTGCAGCTCAGAGACAAAGTGGCTGTTTTCTAAAATCTAATACCAACGCAGCATCTGTAGGACTCCTGCTGCATCACTTTACAGCCACAAGGTTGATGGGGAGAAACTGGAACTGTGGACTCGTCCTGCCCCATGCCCAGTGCTGCACAGTGCCTTACAGCACCAGGCATTTTTCTCCTCTTGTGCTCGGGGGCCTGTAATTACAGCACCTGTGAACATGATTTGGAAGACATCAAGTACCCCTAATCCTACCAAGTCATCAAGAGCTGTGACCGCTACCCTACCATTCCTCAGACAGCCTTTTTAGTACAGATGGGCAAGATTAAAAGTTTGTCTTAAGAGCAAACATGTTAGGGAGAAGGATTCAGCGTTCAGGTGCTAGGACTCCCTACCTCACATCTCTTTTGCATGGTCACGCTCTCTTATATTTTTCCAATCTGGAGACCAAAGGCAGAGGTTTCAGTAGCAGCAGCTACAGAAAATTATCTCATAGAGGACTCCAGCTACTAGATTTGTGCAGGCTCAAATCACCAGCCACCAGCAGCCAGGTAATAAATAAGGAATTACCTGGATTTAGCTCAAGTGGAAAGGCAATACAGCAGAAAGGACAGGTATAGTAAAAGACATTTTTGAGGTTGATATTGATCACCACCATCATTCCTCCTTGCTTTTGTTTCTATTCAAATGAATTCTAGTAATTTCTAGCATATTGACTTGATTTCTCTCTAGACTTTATTCCTTGCACTCAGATGGGTTTATTATGCAATAACACTGCAATGAGTGCTAGGTGGGATTTAATGATTCATTTAATTATTCGTTTGGCTTTGATATAATAGCATTCTAGAATTTGTGTTGGAACACCATATTTCTCAAGAGTCTTAGCAACTATTTTAAGGTGGTTATCCAGCAGGTGCTCAGATGGGCTGGACTAAGTAAAACATAAACAAAAGCTTGGAAATAATAACTATTTCCATTGTTTAAATATGGAACAAAATAAGCAGTTCTTTCTGTTCTTTTCTCCCTCTGGAAAAAAAATGAAGACCAGTATTTATCTAAATGAAAAGCAAAATAAAAATCCCAAATGCCTCAATCAGTATGTGAAGTTTTAAAATCATCAAAAAATTTGGGGTATAAGAGAACTTTAAAGGTCATCTAGTCCAATCCCCCTGCAATGAGCCAGGACAAAATGAGAAGTAATAGGGTTTTCCTATTCAGCTGTTGATTTCAATGTTACAGCAGACTTTACACAGAAAGTTTCAATTGCAGTCTTCCTGAAGCAGCAGCAGAGAAGCAGCATGCCGTTCCTGTAGCCTTGTAACAGAGCTGACAGAAAGGAGGTAAAGCCCACGGTGTTGGAATCATGAACTAAATGAAAAGCAGGATCCTTCTGGCACGGATTTCTAGTCCTTCCAGCAAGAAGCAGACAACCTCTTAGAATTCAAAATGCTGGCACTGTTCTTTGTAGAGCCAGCACTGCATCTTTGTGTGGATTATCCATGGTCACTGTACTCACTGGGGTGTGAGAAACCCACACTGGACACAATTTCTGACTGCTTGTTTTGGTAAGGAGGTCCCAGTCCCACTCGATGTCAGATGTGAACATCCTAATATTCAGATGAATGGGCGCTCAGTGTAGACACTCTTATCAGAAACACTGTTGTGTGTTTGGGAGTTTTTTATTGATAATTATCTGGTTTTGGAAGGAGAGCATCACTCTAAAAGTGCCTTTCTTAAAATGTTTTGCTTCGCTCACAGTACTTAACACTTTGTTTTCTCTGGAACAGAGGGAATGCCCTCAGAGCTCCTCAGAAGTTCCTTGCACTCTTTCTGCTCAAGACAGAGAGATCATGACCATGTACAATAAGCATTATTCAAAATCTAAACGATAATAAAGATCCTTGTGTGGGTGTAAAGCTCAAGAAAACAGGGTTTTTTCCTTATACAATAGCATGGATGATGGAAGCTACAACAATTTAAAAGTGGATAAAATATCAAAAAACTTACAATATTATGTGCCAGAGAATAGGTAGTAAAACATCAAATTTGCTTGGCAAAATCTGGGTATACATTTTTGAGCAAGTACTAAAGTTTAAGAGACATAAGTAAGTTTGAAATAGCTTAAAATAGCTTTTAATTTTGAATAAGCTAGAACTATATTCATTACATTTTCTTCAGTACAAGACATCATTGTTTTAAAAAGACTGCAATTGCTTTTCATTATGTGAAGAGAATAATCTTCAGTAAGTGGAAAAAACTTGGTAAAAGTCATGTCAGAAAAATTTTCATATAAGAACCATATAACTGGTATCTAAAACTAATAAAATAAGAAGGTGAAATTGTGAGAGGTTAAAATAATTTCACGCTCATCTGAGGAACATAAATGTGTATGGGAGAAATACATGCACTGTCTTTGGGGATAATCTACCATATCATTCTAGGAGTCAATTGTGTCAAGACCTTGTTATTCACAGCGTAGTACTTTTGCGAACATAAACATTTTTTGCAATTCCTGCCTGAAAATCAATGTAGACCTTCACTGCTTAAAAGGCGCTTCATGAGGAACTGGAAACAGAGGAACACATCCTTCCTGTTATTAACAATGTGTTCTCCAGCTTCAACAGAGACAGAGATCTGCACATAAATTTTGGGTTTTCTTTATTTAGTATTAACCTTTGTGTGTATAAACATATTCTGCAGTGTAACATTTTTGTATCTATGATGATACAAGTTTAAGGGGATAAGAAAAACAAGGTTTGGATGTGAAAATAATTTCTTTTAAAGAATCAACTGGCACATTTTTTTAAAAATAAGAGTCTTTCAGGCTCACAATCCCTCCCCAAGTTCTTCATCACATTACGATTGAGGATTATGTAGTTATCACTAATAATAAAAAAAACCCAAACCACAATACTGTCTTTTTTTAATTTCTTCACAGTTTACTAATAAAAAGTAAAATAAAAGAGTTGAATAAGCAGTATTATCAGTATATTGCTGTTTAAATGCTTCTTGTCCCAAAGCATTATCCAACAAAATTATTTTTAAAAAAAGACCAAAAGGCAAAAAAATGAAATTTGAAGCACTATAGCCCCTCCATAGTATAGACTGTCTGTGATATGAACTAAGCTGGACCTTCTCCACTCTAAGAACACAAAACAAGTCCAAAAGGAAGGCTGAAGTAGTTGATTCTCTCTGCATGGTGATACTTTTTTTTAAGATAAGGGTATCACTTGGATTTGCAAACACTTTAAAAAATATTTTATTGTAAATATTTAATTTTGTATCTTATTAAAAATTTATCTTAAAGAAAAATTGTTTTAATTGAGGAATTTAATTTAATTTTTAATTTTAAACTAAATTAAATTAATAATTTAATTTTCTCCAGGAAAAAAAAATCTATACTATTGCCTAAGCATTTCCAGCAAGAAAGAAATTTATACATTTTAACAATGTTAAAATGCTTTCACAATGAAACAAGTTACAAATTCCTGTCTGCACCAGTTCATTTAAATCAGTGTCAGCTAACAATAAGTTCAGTAAGTACAATAGCTCACACAAAGGCAATAACAGTGCTAATTGAGAACTATAGCCTTTACATGAATAAAACAGATAACACTGAAGAAAAACTGCTATTGGTTTGCCTAAAACTATTTACAAATTCTTCTAGAAGTATTTTTAGTATTAACAACCCCTTTTCCAGACAGTCTGAGGTCACAGTCCGTGCACAACTACTCCAGGGAGAGCAAATGGCCACTAAAAGCCTTGGCCAGTCTGAGGCCAGAAACCAAATGTACTTCACACAGACTGGAGTAACTGATGACATCTAGCAGGGAACTTCTCCCTGCAGGACTGCACAGAGCACTGCAACCTGCATGACTGTCTCTTGAGATGTTACCCAAATCAGGATTCCTTTCTTTAGGCATGAATATTAATCTCTACTCTAGTTCTGAGAAACAACTCTGCAAAACACACACCATTTCCACTCTAGATCTAAAAAAAAAACCCTACTTAAATACACACTTAGGTGTCCTTGTTTTAGGAAGCTATTCCAGCAAGGATTCAACTACATGCTAAAGAGGTATACAGACAACAAGGTTTCAGTATTTTCAGCAGAACAGAGAAAACTTGGAGCTCTCGTCAAGAAGATTTAATGTCTAGAAGTTAAAGGTTCTCCTAGGGTCTACCGGATAAAATGAGAATTATATGACTGACATTGAAGACAGCTCATCTTTCGTAATTAAACAGAAAGGTAACAAGCTTGTTATGTGTCATTTTGTTAGGACTGAAAGGTGTTTTGACTAAGTAAAATAAAGTAAACTGATTTGATACTTTTAAATTATTTTCATGAGATGTTGTTCTGATTTTGAAATCATCTCGTTGTAAGGATAGCATTACCTATTTGCTTTCATAAATACAAATGTCTCTACACCTAAATACACAGAATATGACACTCTGCCTTTATCATGGAGTCATAACGGCCAGGTGCTGCCATAGTTTATAAACAAGAGGAATACCTTTTATTTAACTTAGTTTAGTTTCTGCTGCGCACAAGGGATCTCAGGTAGGGCATACATTGACTGGTATTCCAGGCTGGAGAGTTACTGAGTTAGTTTGCCTTGCTTGCTCTGAGCCTAGGACAGACTGATAGCAGCCTCTGAGACACAAACCTAGGGGAGATTCTGTTCAGAGCCATAAGGCAGAACTGCTTGACACAGAGGACAGGAGGGTTTTGGGATCCGCAGGGAATACCTGTGTCAAGATACCAGTGTCTGATGCAAATGTCAGAGAGATCTCAGGACTGTGGATGAGATGGGGCAAGACACTCATTACTCAAGAGCAAATGGAGGCTTATGCAGAAACTCTTTTGTCTGAGTGAACCAACAAGTGTAGGTTTTGAAAACACCTCAGAACTACTTCTCGAGAATGAATCTAATAGCCAGTGGAGAGAGCTTGCTGTGATGCTGACTCAAGTGTAAAAATGATGGAGGCAAACTATTCTATCCATCACCTTTATTTCCTCGATCATAAGAAGTGCCTTGTGGACAAGATATTTCATTTTCAGATGGCTAAACAATGTGAAATTGTTTTTTTCCTGAATAATATGGAAACAATGTACTTTCTATTTCCAGGTTTATCTATTAACTGTGAGAAGCCATAGTAACCAATCACAACTAAGAGATTATTCATCATAAACTGTAATTATGTAGCCATGGGGGAGTAAGTATACAAAAGACTTTGAAACTCTAATTAATCCTCGGAAGTAAAAAAATGAAAAGTGACTGAATGTACATTGTAAAAAATACAGGATAAATTATGCTGCAGTGACAGTTCAAACAAAAGACTCCTTTTTAAGTTAAAAAAAAAATAAAAAGGTACGTTCAAATTTAAACTGAACTCTCACTTTTTGAACATTAGGTTTGCAAAGGGAAATTAATATAGGATAGCTAAGCTGGTAGTGAAATTTCCAGAGCTTTTCTATTATTTTCTCCAGTCCAACACCTTCAAAATCCTGTGAATCCTCCATCTGACAAAAGTTTACTCATCTCTCCTTATTAAGAGCAGAAAGACACTTTGGAGAATTTCAAAGTTTTCAGTTGCAGCAGAACAGCTCACCCTTATTCCTGTTTTCCCATCTACCTACTCTCATCCCCACCTCCCAAAACAGGCATCTTCCACTGCATCAGAATTTTGCTGGGGTTTTTTTTTAATGTCCTTAGTGAAACAAGAGGAATTGCTCTGAGCTCCATCTCCAACACCTTGACAAACTTCCCTTTGCAATAGCTCTCCCATCATTCACCATTTGCTGCTTTTCTATCTCCTGGTTAGGGACATCTGTCTTCCTTACAATAGCATTCCTGCTTCAATCCACGTACTTATGAACAGCATCCTGGGAAAAAAAAGCAAGATAATCACAGCAATTTGGAAATGTTTCTGACTTGTATGGATCCTCTGACCAGGTCTTTCAAAATTCTTATGACTCATGGCCACACCTGAATTCAGTATGAAAAGAAATTTAGTTTAAGCTAAAACACCAAAATTCAAATCCTAGGAACCACAAACAGAGAGAGAAAAATTGAATACAATTTAGTCTCCTGGATCAAGTCACTTACCTATAAAATAGATACGGATACGTTCACTTTTCTGGAGTGCTGTCAATACAAAATTTTTTTGAAGCACTCATATTTTACATTATGAACCATAAAGGCACTGAGAAAATGGAAATTTTTTAAAAATTTTATAAGACATTTTGATTAGCAGGTGGCAAATAGGATATGTATAATATAAATATGCATTATCAAAATGCAAATTCAAGCATATGGAAGTGTGTTTCTGGCCTTAATTTCATCCTAGTTTATATATATGTGTACATATAATATAAAAATAAATATATATGTATTTGTAATACACACACATAAATGTAATCTTAAGGTAAAAAAGCAGGGTTTGATCTAAAATTTCTTCATTTCAACATTCATAATTTTGTGAGAGGAGCATTACTTACTTGAGAATTCTGCAGACAGCACTGAAAATACTTTAATACATGTTCGTTTGGGGGTGGGGAGAAGGGAAAGCTATTCTAAAATGTTGGAATATTTTGGAGAGAAAATGGTTTATGAATATCATTAAACTTTTTTAGCTGGAAACGGGCTTGAGAAAGAAAAAAATCACAGATGATGCATTTCAGGTGTTTCTTTAAAAAAAAAAGCAAAAGCACTCAAACAACCAATGTTTTCCTATCACAAACAACCTTGCTTATTTTTCCATCTTTCAGACAGTTACAGAACAGGAAGTTGCATGGCCTTGCTGGACATCCAGAATATTTTACTGTCAAGAGATACGAAGTCCACATCTTTTACCCCAAAGTACTAATAGATAGATTTTAAGTCACCCCTTACGCATGACTGAACAATGCCATCCTGTATTCAGACCAGCAAGTTTTGGAGGTAAAATTCCTTAGCTGAGGAACAATCAAGTTTCATTTTTGAAAGATAAGGAAGTTATTTAAAGCTGCTTAGAGACTTAGAGCATTAAAATTTTTCTTGCCGAGATAGGTTCATAGACAGAAGAGTGATGAAGTAGATAAAATATTAGAGGCATCACAATTGCAGTTAATGATCTGATCCTGCAATTTATGATATATTTATTACTCTGCCAATAGTCACTATATGTGTAATAGAAAGAAGGAGTCGATCGAGCCAAAATCATAACAAGCCATTAATCTGCATTCAGGGATTATTTAATGAACAGTCTTAAGAACCACAATGTGAAAAAGATAGCCTGACAAGACTGAAAAAGAGAACAGATCATCTGATTCTGTTAGCACAGGAAAAGCCAGTCTGAAAAGCTGAAATTCCTATTCGTATATATAGTTTTTAAAAAACACCTGTTGACCCTCACTGGATATCAGGTGCCCACTGAAGCTGCTCTATCCCACCCCTCTTCAGCTTGGCAGAGGAGAGAAAACATAACCAAAGGCTCGTGGGTCAAGACAAGGGCAGGGAGAGATCACTTAACAGTTACTGTCATAGGCAAAACAGCCTTGACTTGTGGAAAAATTAATTCCATTTATTACCAATCAAATCAGAGTAGGGTAATAAGAAACAAAACCAAACCTCAAAACACCTTCTCCCCCACCTCTCTTCTTCCCAGGCTCAACTTCTCTCCTGATTTTCCCTCCTCGTCCCTCTCAGCAGCACAGGAAATACAGGGAATGGGTGCTGCAGTCAGTTTGTAACAGGTTGTCTCAGCTCCTCCTTCCTCCACAGGAGAGGACTCCACATGCTTCCTCTGTTTCAGCGTGAGGTCCCTCCCAGGGGAGACAGTCCTCCATGGACTTCTCCAACATGAGTCCTTCACACAGCCTACAGTTCTTCACAAAGCGCTCCAGCGTGGGTCCCCCACAGGGTCACAAGTCCTGCCAGCAAACTTTCTCAAACATAGGCTCTTCTCTCCACAAATCCACAGGTCCTGCCAGGAGCCTGCTCCAGTGCAGGCTTTCAGTGGGGTCACAAGCTGTTAGTCACCAACCCCCAGGAAATCAGTGTATGAGGTTCGTTCTGTTAGTCTGGGGGAGAAAGCAAGGAGAAGGTGGTGCATCCTCTTAACGTTCTTTTTAAATGTAATTGGTTTATTTTACACTAGTACCTAGAAGTCGTCATCCCAGACCAAAACCTGTGCTAGAGTCTGGGCGAGACATAATGACAATCAACTTTTATTGCAGCCATGCTTAGGGGTGCAAACCAGACTGAGGGTCTTCATTGCAGACCATGTGATACACATGGAGAAAAAGACAAGATTGTTATGGGCAACAACTGTACGCCTTCCAATGACCAAAGGAAGAAACCAAGATCTTAAGATCATGAAACAACGGGAACACTAAAATAAAAGTTTCATTTGGTACAGAGTCAGGAGTTGTAAAGAAGTCAGGTGAAAGTCAGGAAACAGAAAAGTGAATGAACTGAAAATGAATTGGAAAGAGAAGATAAAATATGAGAAAACATAAACAGAAAAAAAAAAAACCTGAAGGAAAACAACAGGCTCTTCAAAACTGCCTTCAAAGCTCCTTTCACCTTCTTCTATATTATTCATTTAAAATACAGTAAGTTTAATCCTATAATTCTGAAGTACTCCAAAAGCCTCTTTCCCATAAAACTGGGACCATTTTTGCCTCATAAGGGTTCAGTAAAGATGAAAAACACAAGGAGCTTTGGAAAAAGAGGCAGCTTGGAAAGAGAGAAGCAGAAGAGCTGCCACACACACTTCTAAAAAGCTGCTAGGAATGAGGCAATGAAGAAAGTGGACAGGAGTCAGCTGGGGAAAAGGCCGGCCAGCTACAACCTGCAAGAGCAGAAAATACACAGGTTATATACTCAGCGTAGCTGCCATCTGAAAACATGAAAAGTAAGCATTCTGCTGTCAGGATTTGAGCCTAGATTCCATTTTCTTTCTGAAAGCTCAATTTTCCTTCCCTGACCCCTATTGTGGCACCTCAGGAACTTTAAAAACAAGGCAATGTCTTTCGAGTAGTGTGGCAAAATTCAAACTTAAGTTTATTCAGATGATTTTAGTTCTTTTACTCTGCTTTCTGTCTGTATGCAGAATTCCTGCTGATGCAGAGTATCAATTGATATTTAGCATTTATGTTTCTAAACAAATTTATATTTAACATCTTATTTGACGGAAAGAATTACAAGCAGTTACACAGTAACATAACTCATTTGACCTAAGTTCTGATACAGAAATGATGTTATTTATTGACCCACAACTTTTGCCTGTGATGTGTTCTGCACAAGACAACCCTAGCTGTCTCATGCCATGCAAGAGTGCTTCAGCCTGGAATGTGAGCTGCAAGAATCCTGACAGCTAAACACAAGGCTGTCATCTCATTTTAAAAGCCATTTGTCTGGGTGAGCAGCAATCAACAAATTTACAGGAAGGCCTTCTTAAAGCTAAGCACTATGTTAAGAACCACAGCTTATAATTATAAAAAAAGAATTAAAAATTATAGACAAGTAAGCTGCCTATATGTGGTTTTTAATTCTTTGACATTTAGCAGGTCCTGCACCACTTACCGTCATTACCAATTGCATCGTCTCTATAAAGGTGTGTGGGAAACTTCCCTTTTCCTTCTTCTACAGACAATTTTCAACTATTTACCTTTCCCAACTTTCAGACTTACAGATTACCTTGGCAATATGCTACCTTCTGCTATTTGCTCTCTCATGTATTGTTATTTCTCTTCTGTCTCCAATATGCTATTACTAGGACAGACTAACACATTTCATAAAAGAAAATGTAATACCATGTCTGATAATTTCACTTCACAGCCAATGCCATATGAAGTATTCGTAACCCAGAGCAAAACAGCTTTGCATTGCAAAATCACACATTCCTGTCCTGCTTCTCTCCTCTTGCAGAGCATAGTCAATTTTCCCACATAAGGAGGACAATGAATCAAAGCTTTATACTCCTTCAGTGTGAAAGTCTGCATTTGTCACCACCACTTTTTAAGCTGTCCAAAGTGCAGTGCTTTTAAACAAAGGGTACCACAAACCAAACATATTTTCCAGAGGAAAAACTCTTGGCTAAGCTGTTTCCACTACTGCGCCACTGAGATCATGAAATAATCATCAGGAAAATATCTGGCTAATGGGATTGTAGACAGGAGAATGAAGTTCTACATGAAAGAGCACAAGATAAGTTTATTGAAAACTCATGTGCTAGTATAGAAAGAGTATTGTTTTCTGTTTAGTTTGAGATAGGTCATTTACAGATTGAATGTTTTAAAACCTCATTCCTAAATGAGGGAATGGGAAGGGATTTCCTCTGGGAAGGGTGTGTATAGAAGGATGTGTATATGCCAGCATACTATCTGACCTGTTTTAATACTTAGGGGAAAAAATATATCTGTGCCTAAGGCAAGCAGATTCTGTAGCAACAACAGTTTGGTGAACACAGACTTTTTCAAGAAAGTTGATGCAACACTTCAGTAGGAGATAATACCCATGGAAGTCTGTATGCTGCTAGAATGTCTCATAAAGGAAAAAAAAACCCCGCAACCACAAAAAAAACCCAACAGTTCCCTAGTTTCTTTTTAGCATCTTCTTTTATTTAGCCTTTTATTATTGCAATCACTTTTTCATAAATAACTTGTCTAATTGTTTCCATTTTATTACTGAAGAGCGAGCAAATGGGATTGAAAAAAAAAAAAATCAGCATCTTTACCAAGAATCCCCAGACAAGATGGTGATAATTTATGTACCAGTGCAAATAAAAATATTTTTTGTGTAAGTTCAGGTCTTATAAAAATAGCTATAAACAAACTATCACATCAGTTTTAGATCAGATAGGTGTTGCATTAAAAAGAACCTTTCAGATTTTTTGAATATTAAATAATGTTCTCTTAATGATAATAATTTTAGGTGTTAGTGGTTGTTGTTGCTTTTTAAAGAGATAACTTTGTCGTGTCATGAAATCATAACATACACAGCTATATGAATAATTTAATCTCAATTTATTGAAGACAGTTTTATATGTCACATTTATTCTAATCGCTCTCTCTCTCTCTCTCTCTCTATATATATATATATATATATATATATATATATTTTCACTGTGTTCTCCAGAGAGT
>VWZG01003878.1:134094-274570 GCA_013396735.1 Grallaria varia
TTTATACCCCAGGAGAGCAACTTTACCAACAGGTTTCAGTATATTTCTCAGTAAATTTTTGTCAATCCCTCTTCTTGGCACCAGTACTTTTTATAAGAAAGTGTGATCCATATTGCAGTAGAAATGGAGTAGGAACTATTTTACAGGTGATAGAAAAAAAGTCCTAGGTTTTGATTTGGGGTTTTTTTTACTGCAAAGCCCAGGTTTTACTCATTACCTCAACTACAATGCATTTTCTGCGAGTGGAATCACAGGACAGACCACTAGAGATGGCATGCTTGCAATTTACCTATGGAAATTTTGGCCAAAAACAGGGTACAGAAAAATATTTGATTAAAAAGTGCTGGAAAGCATTGCCTGTTTCTCATTTATCTGAAGCATTTCTTCTTCTATACAATCAGAAATATCCAATTCAAGACTCACAATCAGTTTTGCATTAAAATAATTTTAATACCTTAAATAAACAAAATAATCTTAAACTATTTATATCACAGATCAAAATGTCACCCAGATACTTCTGAAAAAGTGTTGTTATTTTGACAGTTGAAGCAAAACACTTTCAAAGCTGGATTTTAAGAAACATATGTTCCACTGTCTTTAAATAGGAAGTTGGCTCAGTACTGGCTCAGATATCTGAAAATATTACTAGTTTTTAGTTAAAGTTTACACTTGAAAAATAACTTGTAAAGGTTTGCAGATGTCTGTCATATTCTGCTGTAATTTTCCCACTTCTCACTTGTTTTTCCTAGTAGACCCATATCAAACAAAACAAAACCAAACAAGAAAAATTCACACATCTTGATCAATACACCACGTTAGCAAAAGATTGCAGTACACCTCCAGATTAATTGTATAACCAACAGAGGCTGCCAAAAATAATAACTTCTATTTTTCTGTTGAAGTGTTGAAAGAGCTGCTATATCGATGAGCATGAATTAGCAGACAATATTTTAACTATCAAAGTGAACTCTAATTCAATCATATGACAAACTTTAGATGTCAGAGTATTTTCAGCTGTCAAAGGGGGCCTGTAGAGGCTGAATAAACCAAGGTAGTGAAATCCCTGAAATAGTCCTAAGCCTCCTTGTATGGCAAAATGGCACAAGTCGGCCATGTCACAGAGTTTTAGGTGGTGGTCCCAAAGGAGTACAGTTTTATTCCAGTGACACTTGGTTAAATGACTTAACTGTACTTCATAAGCAAATAAAAGATGCTTTGCTCACTTCTGTAGCATTGCCTCCAACTCTGGTTTGGTGGGAAGGAGCCAGGTGAGTACCGGATCAGGGCTGTCTCTGCTGGGCTCCTCTACATGACGTGGGCATGCTCTGAAGAGCTGAGGGGCACAGCTTCCATCAACCTTCAATGGAGTTGCCATAGCCCACCCTTGTTTTCTAGGTGGATGTGACTTGGAAGTACTTTTCCATTGGTACCATTTTAGGGGGAACACATGGAATATACACACCCCTTTTAATAGAGAATGCTTCTCAAGGAACTGAAGCAAGTATTAGAAAAGGAAAACATAAGCACTACCAGTTGAAATTATTTTTGACTCATTCAAGAGTGCCCAAAAAGCACAACAACTCACCAAGATCCTAGCAAGACAGCCACCTGTCAAGCCCACAGCTTTTCCAAAGCAACAGACAGACTGTGGTAGCTGCCAGCAGATCCTTGGACTCAGCACTGGCTCCTGGGCAGTGAGCTGCATGAACTTTTACCAAGGGCAAAAATGTCATATTTGCACACTATTTATACAGTAAACTAGCTTCTTTATATTAGCCGTTGGTGCTTGCAGTAATTGAAGCACTTCAGTGGCTCACCAGGCATTTATTTTTAAGCTTCTAGGAGGTGTATGAAGGAAAAGAAAACAGAAATACTGTAAAACTCTAATCCTGTCTCTCAAGACTATGAAATTCATATGGCCACATGTTTTTTGATGCTGATTTTGTTTTATAGGCTATGATCAGGTACCAAGAAAGGAAGTTAACTAAAACCATGATGTCTTCAAAAAAGCATTACATGACAGCTTGAGCGAAACATTAGATGTGAACACTTCTTTTCTAAAGCTTTTATTAAGAATCTGAGTGTTCAAGGGCAACAAATAAAAGCGTTCCTCAAAGTTTATTAAAGAATTCAGCAGATGTGCATTTACCCTCCCAAGCACTTGAGTGTGCAGTATAGGACAGGATACAAGCATAGTGATCCAAAGAGGTGAAGGGTAAGAAAGAAAAATTTTGTTGAATTGAAACAAAAGATTATTACAATTTCTACAACAGTAGATGTCCCTGAGAGTATTGGCTTAATTAGTCCCTAAGCAAACTCTGTCATGGACCACTACTAAGACACTTCCCTTCCAAACTTCAGCATTCCCTGTAACTCTGAACCTCCCATCTCCAATGCCTTTGGGAATGGCTCAAACCCTCAACTTATTATTTCATCATTGTTTATGGTATCTTCAGCTCTTCAAGATCTCCATGTGTACAAATTTAAAAAGACATTTCTGAATTCAAGAGGATTTTCTTTTTTCCAAGGTTCAATGCAACCCTCCTTATTTATTCCCTTTCTACACATAAGGGATGTCACCTTAAGGAAGGAGAGAAAGTTACATAAGAAGAAAGGAATCTGAGATACCTGTGTTACTGGTAAGCCTCTGATCTACTTTTGCAAAGACAAATATTCTGGTTCTGTTGTCAGGGCCTTCTGTGGAAGAGCAGGTGTGGGGAAGAATGCAGGAATAGCTCCTACAGGACTGCTTCTGACATCACCTATATCTGGAAAGATAGGAATGTATTGGAATAAGTGCAGAGAGAGAAATCAAGAGTTGAGGCAAATTATACTCCTCGCTGAATGAAGAAGTCAAAAGACACCAAACTAATCACAAGCAGGTTCCCATCTTCTAGAAGCAAACTAAATAAATACATGTCTCAGACTACAGCTAGACTGCAAAATTACAAATTAATGACGCACAAAAGAATCTATGCTAAAAGAGCATTATTAAAGTTGACATTCAAATTCTGGAATTCAGACTTAGGAAATGACAGAGCTGTCTGCACACATGTCATCATTTCTCATCCTCTCCAGAAATATATAAACTACCACAACATTTTGTTCCATAATCATACTCTGAGTGCGGACCTACCAAATCTCACAGACTAATAGGTAGACAGTGGGCTCTCATCCCGTTCTCTCCCACTTCAGCTCTATACCTTCCAGTACAACTGGGACTTTCCTCTTGCCCTGAGACTTCGCATTAGGTTCCCCCAAGTACCTGGATCTGATTCAGTCTGTGTGCTGGCCACTGAGGAACCACCGGTAGAGGAGTTGTACCTGGTAGGTAATTTATCACCTAGCGACTCACCACTGTGCTCCACTTCATGTCATAGTGTCCAGATTTATTGGCTTGAGTACTCTGAGAGAGAAAAAAATTGAGGCATGCATCATTCCTTCAAATGTAGAACCTGTTTAATTTGATGTGCAGAGCGGACTATGCTCAGCTATTGGGCTTGCCTATTTTCTGCACACTCTCAAACCTTTTTACATAGGCAGTATGATTATTCTTCCTTAAGAGGTCCTCATTAGAATTTCTGGGCCATCTTCCCAAAACACATCTGTGAAAGAGGTAAGTGGCATTAACTTTGGATGGCTGAATCTGAAGTGGAGATAGTCATAGCTTTTCTCACACCATTCCCAGACCTGCCTCGCTCCAGAGATCCCTAACTAGTTACCTTGTTCTGTAAATGGGTTACTGAAGTATTTTGCCAGCCCAGATGATTCTTTAACTCTTTGCTTCTAATTCTTGTTCTTATCATTATGCTTCTGAACAACTGACTCCCAGTTTCCCATGTATTCCCCCTTCTCCAATCCTAACAGCAGGATTTCTGTCATTCCTCACCAAACTATCACAGCAAAATCCAATATTCTGTTTTCTTGTCCTCATTCATTACCAGTTTCTTTCACTAGTTTCTTCACTAGTTTTCTGACGTTTATCCAATCTCTGTCTCACCACACTTTGAGTTTATTCCATTTCCCCCTTCTGCTTTTACTCGACTCCCCACAGCAAGAGCAGATTATTTCCTCTCCTTCAAGAGTTCAGGCTCAACAGAAATCCATTAAGAGAAAGTTTCTGAAGATTCTGTAGCCCTGACCTGGAGCACACTCAAGTAATTTGCAGTTATTCAGCATGGTTATTTCTGAGGCACGTGGACCATGTTCAATTGTTCTATAGGGATGATATGGATGTAATTTGACCATAATTTTGGGATCTGTCTGAGAAAAAGCAGTTTGATGACAAATGGTGTTTCTTTGTCCATTTTACCTACGGAAATTAAAAAATTATCTACCACGTATTCAATCCAATTTCAGTTTTCACAGATATTGAAAATGGTTCTCCACAAAAACAATCAAACAAACAAACTCCCAACAAACAAAAACCCTACACCTTTTCTCTAAATATCTGTGAAGGCTAGAGAACTTGGAAGATATAATCTCAGAACATTACATCATGGGCAAAACAAAATGTGTTTCCTCTTACGATACAACAGTGTGTGAGGAGTAGAGGAGAGAGGATGGTAACAGGAAGTGACTGGAAAAAAATCAATTCACACTTTCCTAAGTTTTCTTTCAAACCTATACTCTCTTACTAACATAACCCTTTTTAGAAGCCTTACCTACACCTACACATCCTTAAAACTACAATTATGGGCATTCACATCATCAGTAGCCTAAAAAAACCCTTTTACATCAGCAACATAGATGGAGAAGCAGTAACTGCTTATGTTAACTGCAACTAAATTTACCAAACTGAGTATTTTGCCTCTAGTCATTTCAGTTACTACAAGCCATTCAAAGACAGCATTGAAGTTAAAAAATCTGAGGACTGCTGAGGCTACGTTTCCATCAGCAAGAGGTAAAGGTGCCAATAGAAACATATTTATAGGTGAAACAGTTATTTCTGAGGACCTGCTGTTGGTAACAATAGACAAATACACATTTTGAGCATTTTACCATGGATTAGCCTTACTCTGGTCCCATAAACAGCCAGTTAGTTAACAGTTGCACTATAGTAGGTGAGTTCCTGAAGTGTGCCTTCTGACTTAACTTGATCAGAAGACATTTAATTAATTTCTGGTCTCTCCAATTGAGAGACTCACTTCAAAAGAACACTCCTGGACAAAACCAGGACCCCAGTGTAGGCACACCTAAGCAACAAGATTTACAAAGTTATTGGACAAACCAAGACTGGCCTTATTGAAGTTAACGTTGCAAAGGGAGGTTAGCAAGATCCAAATCTGGACCCTGTATCAATATTAGTGAGCTTTAAAGCTGAATTAAAAATGCTTGCATAAAGGTTTATATTTGCCTAAAAGGGAAACGGAGGAGAGCAGACACCTTGAGGCTTCAGCAGGTGAATTAGAGATGATGCTCATCAACAAAGAATGGCCAGGAACTGTTATATTAGCTGGATAAGCTAGGTAGCCTGTAAATTCATTACTATCTTAGCTGAACAGATAGACTACAGGAAGAGAAAAATGTACTTCACTTTTTTGGTGGGTCATGCAGGGCTGGTGGACTGTGTGATATGAGGAATTTACAAACTCTTACAGGGTAGCCAGAAGTTACCAATTTCTAGATTCCCAAAAGTCCCTATTACAAATGAATTCTAAAAATTTAAGAGGAAGCTGGAATGTAAACATATGTATTGTTCGAGTTAAAATGCCTGCAGGCGAAGTAACCCTTACCTAAATGAGGCATACAAATTAGTTCCTCTGATGATTAAGGGAGATGCTCTGCTTGTTTATCTAGTGTGGGTAAAGGGACCTGTGTGTGCATGAAAGGGTTTGGGGAGTTGTTTGATTTAATGAGTGTAATTTCTGTATTGAATTTTCAAGCAGACCATTATTTCTATGCAGAACCTCATGGAGGTATATCCTTACAGACCTTAACAAAGAAAAGCACACTAAATGGTTTCAGATATTTCTTCCTTCTGCTTTTCCAGACAAATAAATAAAATAAAATAAAATAAAATAAAATAAAAAATCCAATAGCAAAACCTGCAACTTTTCAAAGCAGTATTCAGAAAATATAAAAAATATTAAAAAAGGGAAGATTCAGGCTCTTTTTCCATGATCAGTTTTTTCATCTTCATGATTCAGGCAGCTAAGGTCAGTCCAGCAAAAAGAAATCAACAATTCATCCAGGCTACACATTATTTCTTTGACACACTCCTGTCTCTGCCAGAAAGGTTTGAAAGATTTGAAAGGTGGGCTCATGTGAACTTCATGAAGATCAGCATGGCTACATGTAAGGTCCTGCACTTGGATCAGGGCAAACTTAAGCGCAAATACATACTGAGTGGAGAATGAATCAATCAAGAGAAGCCCCAAGGAGAAGGACCTGGGGATGATGATGGATGAGAAGCTCAACATGACCTGGCAGTGTGTATTTGCAGCCAAAAAAGCCAACCATATGCTGGGCTGTATCACAAGAAGCATGACCAGCAGGTTAAGGGAGGTAATCCTGCCCCTCTACTCCACTCTCATGAGATGCCACCTGTAGTCCTGCATCCAGCTGGGAAGCCCCCTGGATGCCAAATCATTTATCTTTTTGTCCCCTAAATATTCCCCAGCTTTTCAGCCTACTTTTAGAAGTGAGCTCCAAAGCTAGACTTTAAATGAGAAGTTTAAAATATAGGTTTAAGAAATGTCAAATACAGGTAACATGTTGTTCTGTGAAAGTTGATAATCTAAGTTGTCAAACTAGAAAAGAAAATCTATCACCACTAAAGTCAACCTGTTTATGGAAGTCAGCCAAAGCCCAAGTGAAACAGAATGGTAAAAACTGTATGGTTTAAAAGTTCTCTGACAAATGGGTCTCAAAAGCACCCGGTATGGTTCTAGGTCAGCATGACTAATCTGAAGGATTCTGTAAGCGAAAGGAGGTGTTTAACATTTAGGTATCTTACAGATACCTTTCATGTACATTGCTAATGGACTGAGGCTGCTTATCCCTCCTGAAACTGGTTATAAGGCACACTCTTGTGTGGAAACACAAGATGTCAAAGAGCACAGGGTGCAAGACAGGGTCCCTGTGGAACCCCACTAGTGACAGGTCACCAGTCTGATGTTCCTCCATTCACTATTACCCTCTGAACTCGACCCGTGAGCCAGCTGCTCAGGCTCTGCAGGATGTGTTATATCCCCCACTTCATTCCAAACCTCATCTTCTCCTAACCCTGTTGGCTCACCCACAGCTAACCTTTGCTCCCTCTCCGCTCCATACCCCCATGTGTTCAGACTCAGCCATGTGGGGCCAAGACAGAAGCTTACAATTGCACAATCAGTAGTGCCTTTATATTGCTTACGATTTCTGCTTCATTTGCAGAAGAGGTCACCCACGTGCTATAAGACCTCAGCAAGATCCTGAACCACTGAATCAACTGTTTGCAGTCAGCAGAGAGTGCTGGTGGAGTGCTTCAAGACATATCAGCAAGGGGTAATGACCTGCACCGCATGGTGTGAATGGAAAGAAAAATCTTTTTTTGAAGACTTCTTTAGCCCAGCCCGCTGCAGCACAGCTGGCACAGCAATGGGGACTGAGTTACAGCCCAAGAATGGGAATAAAGCAGGACAAAAAGCAAGAACAAAGCTGCCTCAGCTGGTTTTGCTTTCAGAGACAAATGGAAATGCCTGTCTAGCCCATTTGCGTTGTTGCGGAGAGTGTGGCAGGCGCATCAGGGATGGGGTGGGGCAGGAGAGGTTCACAGCTTGTGCAGCTCTCTGTCCTCCTCACACCCTGATCTGCCCACTGAGCTTTGTGCAGGGCATTCACAGGAAGGACGTCTGGCTCTCAGGGCAGCTGTGTCCCTTCTCTTCCAAGGAAAGAGTCTTACAGACTCGTAAGCATTTTGAAATGTATGGAAAAGCCTGTCCTGAGGCCCACCCGTTTCTTAAACAATGCAGCCTTGCCTTTTTACACATCCACAGTCCTGTCAGAAAGATTTGTTCTAGCAGTTGTTTTGTGAGGAAGAACATTAAAACCACATTTGAAGCTCTCTTCCTTCTTATATCTTTGTCATAAGTACACTGACATGAAATTAATCTTGTCTAAGAGTTTAAATGGCTTAATTCTATATTCTTTTGTGACTGTTATAAAAAAGAAGCACAAGGCAAATTTGACTATAATGTGAAGTTCAATTATTTCAATTACCACCTCCTGACTGAATGAAGTCTGTTCCTTCAAAGACGTCTGCAATTTTACACTCATTTACTCTTAAAATAGCATTAATTATAACAGTTTCACTGGAAATTATAAAATAATACATGAAGAAATTGATTAATCACTTACATACCTTAAAAAGTTGCATACAAGTTTAATTTATAAATCAGTTATTTACCTTACATAATTAATCATGCAGCCAAACAAGTCTTAACAAATATCTCATGAGTGTAACATGAAATTTTCTTCCCTTTTTGACACATAGTGTAAAAGTCAGATTAATACGGGATTTCATTCTGAAGACCAATTCACAAAACATAATAAACAGATATCAAGTAGATGATACTCAGAAAAAAGGACAGTAAAGTGATGTAATTTACAGGGGAAACTATCCTACTATCACTTTGGTGCTTTTTCTGGAATGAGGACAATAGGTGCTGGTGGGACTGTTTCTCTGTCTGGGATTTTGCTAGAGTATGGATCAATGAAATGAAAGAACAAAGAGGAAACAAAAAAGACAAAAAGTGGAGGAGAAGATAAGACAATGAAATATTGCTGCCCAGTAAAAAAACAATTAAGTGACTGCGAAGCTAACAATTGTGCTCAGCATCCCAGGACATCCACTGCAAAAAGCCTGCATGGAAAAACATGGACAAAGGCCCACAAAGGAAGGAAGGCACGTCTTCCTTGCATTTTCTGTAGGAAAACAGTATTGTCGGTAAGGATTTTATTTCAGTTATGCCAAATGAATAAACAGTAGTGAAGAAACAGCTCACGTTGAAGAAAATACTCCCATGTAGCAGGCATACAGGAGTGAAGTGAGTGTTAGTGTTCTACTTACAAACTATCCTGTTGCATGGTTGTTACTGAATTTAGTCAGAAGATAAACTGACACAAAGGAGTACATTTGTGAGAGAGCCACTTAAAATCATAATCACATTTTGTATCTAATCCTAGAATTTTTTTTCTGCTCCCAGAAAAGCCAAGAGCTATCATTTTGAATTGAATCAGCAATAAAGTAATTTAATTTCTCCTTCAACTGGCAGATTCCATTCTACCTTACCTATGGAAATCACCCTCTATGTATCCAGAGAGAAATGGAATGAAAGATGTATAAACCCAGCATGAACAACCTGAATATAAGAAATTTTATTCCCAGACTTCAGTCAGAAACACTACAGTGCACATTGACAACAAAACGAGGCAAGGAACTTTCAATTTCTCCTCTCTGTTTACTGGGCTCCACAGCACAGACTGATGCCACTTCTTTGCTGGGACCAAAGACACCCCTACTTTTTTTCAGAGTACTTCTGTGCAACATAGTGGCTTCCCAAGCCACATGCAGACCTAGGCCCTTGCTGATTCTGCATCATTACCTTCTAAGACTGACTCAGGAAGACAGGGAAGAATATGCTTAATTTCGTTTGCAAAACCTTATTAATTGTCCTATTTAGATCTAACGATGGAGCTTGCAGAAGCAAGTGGGTGTGACCATGTTTAGCAGGATGAATATTAGTAGAACCAAACGCTGAAATTCTCTGCATGATGTTGAAGAACCTGTTGCACTAACATTGTATTAAACACAAGGGCATCATTCATCAAATAGTATTGAATAAGATCCCAGATGACTGCTTATACGTAAATAAAAAATACCTACACTGATTTTATTCTTCATGTGTAGGAAAAAAATCACAATAATTTTATTCTGGAGCCACAGTCTCTATTTTTAGTTACAACTCAGTAACTTTCTGTAGGATGCATGTAAGCAGGGACTTTAAAGAGTAATCCCTGAGTACTGTCAGCAACATCATGGGCAAAGAAATTGTAAATAAACCAGACTTAAAACAGCCAGCACCTCTTCTCTGTTGTTTCAAGAGGTTAACTAGTAAAGGAAGCAGAAAAGCTTAGCTTTGGAGACTCATTTTCTTATTATGAACTTGCTGAAAGAGGAGATTTAGTGCACCAGGGCCAGGAGATTACCCTTTCTGATTGAGAAGTGAGTAATGAATGATATAAAAAGTGAGTGGAAGCACTGTTGAAACTTTTGCTCCTCAGAGATATTCTACCTGAATAATGAGATTGCTAGATAATAAAGGTGCTGGCTCTTGTTCCTTTCCATCTCAAATATTTCCAGAAGTAAATCTTGTAAACTGTAGCTTGCACTGTCTAACCTCTGATCCTTCAGTGCTTCTCTGTCTCTTCATTTGTTGTTCCTTAGTGCTTCTTCTCAGCCATACGTATCACAGTTGCTAAAATTCTGCAAGGATGGCATAATAAAAATACCTAGACATATAGCTAGGGTATATTTAAACCTGAAACACTGCTACATTAAAAATTTAATCCTTTTGTTGATAAGATAGTATTTCCCTGCTTAATTAGACATTGGCAGAAATAGACAATGATTCCAGAAAAAAGAAAACTTTATTAAAATCCAGCACCCACCAACAGACTCGGAACAGAAAGAAACATTATCAATAGTTATTCTTAGAGATTACTATTAACGACAGGAATGGCAGACAAATTGTCCCCGTATCCCTGAGAAGACTTTGCATGGGCTGAGGTGTATGCCAGAAGGCAAGCTGAGACAACTGAATGCCCACTCAGTGTGTGCACAGAACATGGCAGACTAAGGGAGAGGCAGGAGCTGGAAATATATGGCAATTATCAGGGAGCTCCCAGCCTGCTAGATGGGACACCTGAGGCACCTAACAGTACCTATGGATCATATAAGAAGAAAGCTGACCTAAGATCAGGGCATGGCTCATGGCAGAGGGAGGATAAGAGAGTGCAAGCAATGTTTTACACCTTCCTCTCCCCTGTGTCAACTATGGTACCCTGAGGATATCCTCAAGAGTGGTCAAAGTGCTAGACAGTCTGAACACAGCCTCCACGACCAGTTCTGGAGTGCCTGTGACATGAATCACACAACCTGGATATAAAGTAACTAATCACTAGAGTAGTCCAACATATAGAACATGCTATGATCATTCATAGCACAAACAGAAAATACTGATACCATTCATTATAACTCAAATAATTTAATAAATAAGAAGTATTTTAAAAACTTAAACACTGCTGAAGATAGACCAGACATATTATGCATAATAAACTCATGTTTCAAAGTCCACATACAGATTCTAGGCCTTCCTCGAGAAAAGTGGGTACAGGCTGTCATTTCAAGTTGTCTGGAGAAGTCTAATCATTAGACAGGTCTGTAATAGGGTAGGCAACACATCTGTGCTGTTAGAGAGTATTGACATAGACATGGTTATAATATTAATTCAAGAAGTACAGTGGTGACTGTTAACCAGTATTCCCACACACTTCTTAGGTTTCAAAGACCATGAGACATGAGGTTCAGAGGCAAGGAACTCAAACCCCATAATTTTATATGCAGTTTTTATATATTTTATATGCAGTATTTGAATTCATCTAGCTCAATTTGTGGCTTTTTGAGATTGGCCTAAAATAACCCTTATTTCTTAATTGCTTAAGTAGGGAACCTACCACCTGATGATGCTGCTGGGCTCAAAACTTAGCTTAGGCACTGCAATATTTAAAAGTAACTTCAGTAGGCAGAAGGGATTTTAGGTATAGCTCTTTTTTTCCTCAGTACTTTATCAACAAAATAGCAGCACTAGTATTAATTTCAGAGGTGATCATTAGCTGAGGAACAACCAGATACTAGGAAAATGAGGCCAAAAGAACACTTTAAATAAACATGTTTTTTTTTTTTTTACAGCTACAGGTACATACATATGTTTCATTCACCTGGCCTCATGTTTACTATATTATAATCCTGGGTGATTCAAATACAGGTATCCGGTTCCCTGCAAATATCTGTAATGATCCTTTTCCAGTTGAACTTTATGTCAAGGGAGATGTTGACATTTTTCAAAGATGCAGTTGACCCTCAGGAAAGCACCTCTTATTATGCCAATATAAAGCAAATAGATTTCTCCCCATGCTTAATTTCTGTCCTAGGAAAAGATGGTTTAATGCCCTGAACAACTAGGTGAGAAATCTGGGAAAACATATGGAATTTTTAATAATTGTTACTGAATTCCTTCTGCAACTTAATAGCAGATGACTCAGGAATGATCCATCATGACACGTTACAGGCAAGCATCACTTCAGTCAAGAAGGGTTTCAGTTGTTTTACTAAGATCTTTCAGCTGACATCAAAAGCTTCCTTGAAAAAGGAAAAAGAAATATAAATAACATACATATATGTGTATTATGTACATGTATCTATATGCAAATGCAAATAATGTGCATAAACTAGCTGCCTTTTGGCATGGCTTTATGCCTCCTAGCCCAGTTTAGAACAGGAGAGTAAGACTTAAGAAGGAAAAGTCACACAGTCAGATGTGTCTTCCAGATAAACTACAGAAGAGTCTCTATATGTCTGTCTATTGCTTTATAAAATATTTTAAATGGGAAGCTAAGCAACAACAACTTTCTTGCAATTGAGTTTTCTGTACGATCACCTTTTTCTGTATTTCTCTCAGTAGGAAAAAACAACTGTAATGTTTTTCACTGACCCCTTTTATATAACCATCCAGTTTCATAAATTTTTTCCAGTTTCTTTTTGTCTTTGCTATTGCAGGTTTTCAGCATCTCCTCCAAGGCAAAGGAAAACTAGACGAAGATTATAATGAAAGGACAATCCTGTAGTACTGCTGGTGAGCAGATTAGACAAAGAGGAAGCCAGGAATATGTAAAAAATGTTCTGCAGGTATTTTCTGTTTCTGTATGAAATTTCTGAGCTAAAAGCAATCACAGATACACTTCTGCAGAGTATAAGAAAAGTGTTAATATTCTACACTATAACTATTTATAGACATTATGTCTTTCTACCTGTATTTAATTTTAACTCTCCTCTGTGTTTACCTCAGTGAAGTCTTTGAAAAAGCAGCTGTATAGAGAGATCTTGCCAGCCAGCAAAGCCACACAGATTCTTGGTTCGGTAAAAACCACACATATTTGAAGACAGAATTAAGGAAAAGGCTCTTTAGCCCAGCATACTCTATCTGCCCATAGGACAGTGACTGTGCTTAAGGAAAGTGTACAAGGTGACTACAAATTAATCTTTTCCCTTTTGGATTTCCCCAGTTTCCTGAAAAGAGCATGTTGAGGGACTTCTTCAGCCAGAAGTTGTAGACAGATTATCAGATTTAAAAGTTACTTCATAAATGCATAACTGTTTTTAAAGACTGTATAGTATCAGGTCTGCACAGTACCCCAATGCAGTAAATGCACGAGCCTAATTAAGTTTGATCAGCAGTTCTTCTTTCTATTTGTTTTGAGCACAATGTCTGATGGTTTCACTGGATATCCTTGCCTGCTGAAGTGAAGTATTCCAAGGTATTATTTTTCCAAGTTGTGAGTTCATAATATTTAATGTCTTCTCATATAGCAACAATCCTGTGCCTCTGATCATTTCATTCTCCCTCATTGTTTCTTTCGTCCTATGCCTGGAGTGAGCAGTTCAGCACGTGCAGATGGAGCATACCCAACAGGCAGCCAAAGATGGCAAAATTGTGGTTTCAGCCATGCTGCTAAGCAACAACATTCGTAATTCTAGCCTTCACCACAAATGGGCTTAAGTATAAATTTCACACATAAAGTGCATAAATAACGGATTTTAAGGTAGAGAAATTAGGTGCATAATCAAATAATAGATACTAAAATTCAGTCCTCTCCATACCCCTAAGTTATAGAAACATAGTTATGACTGTCAGGGCTTTTGTTTAAACTATTAATTTCAGAACATTCAGAAATTTCAGGTTTTGTGTTTGCTTATTTTTCAGTGTCCTGCAATGTCCCTAGTTACCCAAGTTTATTTGAGAAGCTGTATTCTCTCACAGTATTAGAGTGCAATATCAAACCCAGAAGAATGTGTCTTTCAAGCAACAGCAGAAGGACAATTTATATTAAGCTGTATCTAGGAGGAAAGATTCCTCATTCAAGTACACATTTCTTCAATAAGCACAAGCAGAACACAATGAGAAGTGACTTTTTCTGACTCTTTTTTTCTTGTAGTGAAAGTTCTTCTAATGTATAAAATTTACCAAACAAAAAATAAAAATAAAAGTATTAACTCTCAATAGTATGCTAGCACTTGACCTTCAGTAAAAACGTGTAACTTAGCTGTTAATGTCTCCACCGTATATACTAAATAGCTTCACAGATGTAAAAAACTTCAACAGCAAGCCACTGATCTAAAAATAGAAGCTACCTGATCTTTTATGAGATGAGAGTGGTATGTGCCTCTGTGTTTTCTTGACAAAGTTAAACATATTCAGGAGAATGCTTTCAAATATTTTTCTATTAACTACGATGTTGATCTCCTGTTACTTTCAGGCGAGTCCATTCAAGCTCAGAATCATTTGTATCTAGAAGATAATAACATCACTGCTTCTGCTGTGACCCCTGACACAGAGCAGTTTACACATGAAAGGCAGAAAATCCTCCAGGTTGATCCTTATTATCTACAGTTCCCAATTTGTAAGCTATACTGAGTATAAGGACTTAAAAATACAATACAATGTTAGTGTAAGAAATCATTGAGAATCTCCTCCCCTCTTAATGTTTTTAAATGTGTTTGGATATAAATAACTGTTGGAGAGAAATAAAATCACGCTTTTACCATCTTGAGAGGATAACAGTGAGATTTTATCAATTCTCAGGTTGCAACTAAGTGACTGAGATAAACACATTTATTACGTTTTTCCAATAAGGTTCCATGATTATAAAAAGGCCTGAAGTGTGGCTTCTATCATTTTACCACACAGAATTTCAATATGAATTCCTTCTAACATGCCCATTATTATTGTAAATTCAAATATATTTTATAGTTGCATCATTTAATAACCTTTTGAAAATAATTCCTTCACATCTAACAGTGATTAATTATTACCAAATAATAAAATATGGGACCTAATGAAAAATATGAGCTCTATGATATTGTCTTGGAACTGAAAAATTTGTAAGACAGCCTATTGCTTTCTTTCCTTAGCTGTATACCAGAAATTATTCCTCAACACGTAGCTTCTCTGATGGCTTTGAAAAGATGGCCATAGAAAGGCTCAGTCAAGAGGTGTACAATGACAAATTCAACATTACTGAGAGAATTGCGACCTAGTCCTAACTGGAAAATAGCAGTCAATAGTGCTAAGCAATTACGAAATAAAATCTTAAGCATATTCTATTGAGAGGAAGCCATAAAATTGATCTTCCTATAAAAATGCAACCACCACTACTAAACAAAACAATCAAAGGAATCTGCTTATAAAACATCTAAATTTTCCTTCTTTAGTAAGAAAAACTTTAATTGAATTTCCAGTACTAGTGACATCACTTTAAATGTCAGTGACAGGCCTGCAAAAACTGTTGTAGCTTGCTGCTGTTATTTTGTTATATCCAAGTAGAGGGAGACAACTTTTCAATCAGTTATAAATGTTTCAAGAAGACTACAGTCCCTGGTATTTCAATCTGTGCATTCTTCAAACTAGTTTGCACTTAGTACGTGGGAGAACATAACTAAATCTGTATTTGTCATCCAGAAAGATGAAAAAATGTTTACTTTGAATAGCCTAGGAATGACTTTATCATTTATTTAAATGCTGTTCAAGATCCATACTCATAGCAAAAAACTTTTTCCATCCTGTCATTTCAGAGCATGATATCATTCAACAGTTCAGTTACTGAAGCTTTTAATAGATATTAACCATGAAAAACATTTATAAATCTCTTCAGCTTATGCAATCTCTTCAATTATACATATCCTCAATTTATACATCTACTATCACCTTTAAAGGAAATAATGATCATAATTCAGCTCTCATTTGGATAAGCTCTAATAGCTACCAACTTATTGAAGTTTAATAATTTATTTAACCAACATAGCCAAGAACTCAAGGTCTGATGCAGGGAGGCCCTGTTATGAAAATGTGATCTGCAGTGATACCAAAAAAAATTGCCTGATTGAAATACTTAAAGTAGAATTACTATATAGGCTCTGCAGGCATTCTTCAGAGGATATCCATGGCTCAGGATGAATGAGTTGGTGCCAGAAGGAGTGTCTAAAAGGTCAGGCTCAAACCATTTTGGTGCAAGAATGTACAAGTTAAAAGTCCACTGAATATTGTTTTTCCCTTAAGAGGAAAGGCTTCATGATTTAATTCTTCAGCAGTATATTATGACTTCTGTACTGTCCATGAGCTACAATTGCATTCCTATGCAATAGGAAGTTTGTTGTCAGGACACAATAATTAGTATTAAAGATAGAAAAAGACTTATTTAAACAGTAAGTCAAATAATTGGTAAATTAAGGCCAGTAAAAAAGATGGGTAGGAAAGCAGATGTTTTTAAATGCTGGGTCATGCCGAATGTTTCTTTTTAATGTTTGCCCTGTTTCTCATATGTTTCACCATTGCAGAGTGACAGGAACCTTGTGAAAAATAAAACATCACCTGATCAGTGAACTTCGATGAATTTAAGAGCTTACTAGGAAAAAGAATGCAGCAAAACTGGTTTGATTCTGGCATTAATAAAGTTCAATCAAACCAGATTGATCTGACCTCTGCCACTACACTTATTTTTGCAAATTCTTCTGAAAAAAAAGGCTATGCCTTACATTTTTTAAACTTAGATTGAAGATTAGCAACTAAAAGTAAATTTAAGAGGTGTGAGTCAGCATTCAGAAAAACTTCTCATAACGCTGAAAATTAAAAAAAGAAAGTATAGATTTTAGTTCTACAGCTTCTTTTCCCACCTCATCTAGTAAGTGCTAAGGCGTGTCTTTGCACGTTCAGATAATGTGTATGCCATCCGAAACTGCAAACCTGCAATCAAGTTTGAACATGGTGCAAAATAAGTAGCCATCAAGTCAAATGATTTCTTCTGAGACAATTGCATACTAATAAAATTTTGCCATATTTATATGTCACAATCTCTATGTCCCTTTCATCTATTTCATGAACTTAAATTAAGGAAAAGAACAATAATTTCCAAGTCATCATCTAAACCAATCTGGAATCTCCTAGCAGTAGTCCTTGCCATACCCCAGAGAAATGTCTCATGACCTCAGTCTGTCACAACACCCAAACATAAGGAATGCGAAACAACAGTGCTATTTCAGTGGTCAGTCACATATCTGAGGATTTTAAAGTGTTGTGCCTGAAAAGAAAGCAAGAAAAAGAAGGCAGAAGACAAATATCAAGCAGACTTGACAAATTTCTTCTTCCGTGACATAGAGATCTCACATAAACCCACCACAGAAACACAGAATCTGCCAAGTAGTAAGGGAGCCGCAGGGATCATTGAGTCTAACTCCTGGCCCTGCATAGGACCCTCTCCAAGAGTCACACCATGTGTGCCCAAGAATATTGTCCTCAGAAAAACATTATCTTTAAAATTTAAAGGAAATTCCAATCACGGTTCTTTTAGTCATCATAGTGAGCTAGAATTTGCTTTCTTGGTTAAATAAGGTGATTGCATTGACCAAAACTACACTTTCCATATACAACTGCATAAAGAAACTTTACTCATAGAACCTTTATTGTAAAATTATCAAAAAGGTGTTTTTAAAACACAATTCTGAGGAGACAAAATGAGGATAAGTACTTCATAGGACTCCCAGTTCTCCCAGACGTGGAAATCTTTCCACTTACCTTTAACAACTAGGAAGTGTGCAATGCAAGAAAATAAACAGCCTGAAGCCAAGGATTTGAAACAATCTCAAGAAATTATTAAAATCACACCCACTTGTGCTAGAAGAGATACATTTGCATATTGAATTTTCCTTCAATGGCATGAAAATTGTACCTAATGTATGTATATAGTCTGTATATATGTTATTGGGAAACTGTAATTACAAGAAAAACATGCAGACTTTTTACAGATCTAAGAGATGAGAGGTTTACCATAACGTACTCAGAGAAATTACTTTCAAGTCATATTATAGCTTAAACATTACAGAAGTTCAGACTAAATCCTTCTTTAACAGGTACCAAACAACCCAGCTGGTCCAGAGTCTAAGTACTTCTTCAAAGCCTCAGTGTTTCCACCAGCTGCTCTCCTGCTACAGTGGATTGGAAAAGTTGTAATTTCTTATAGGGATAGGCATGATTCAGATGAAACATGGTGTCAGAGTGTTATATCTCTGTGAGAAACTCAAGTGAAGCCAGAGTGCTGTAGAGCCTTAATTCTCCTCAGGATGTAGCCTACGAAATATTAGAAATGCAAACAAATATAATTAAATCAATTTTAATCCCAGCAAAAACAGATGGAACTAAGTTATTTATTTTCCAGATATTTTCAAGAGACGTAATTAACTCACTGTATCAACCTACAAGATGAATGGTGGAAGGGAAACATCACAGTTAGTGCTCCCCCAAGGTAAGGGGTTAAGTCAGGCTTTGGCTAAGACTAGAAAGTTCTCCAGGCCTATAAAATTCAAGAAGATTAATTTTAAAATAGCAACAACAGTGCCAACATAATCTACTGGATGTATTTTACATCAGCAAAGATTCACATAATTACTTGCACCTGTTAATTCAACAGAGAAAAGAGGACTCAAGAGGCTTCTTATCGGTGTCTACAACTATCTACTGGAAGCGTATAGAAAGGTCAGAGACAGAAGCTGATGGGGAAGAATGAGAGACAACAGGCAAAAACTGCAGCAAGAAAAACTCCAAGATATGAGGGGGAAAAAAATCACCACAACGGTAGTTAAATTCTAGAAGAGGCTGCTCAGAGAGATTGTGGAATCTCCATCCATCCAAAACGTCATTGACCCAGACAGGATCTATTTTGACAGGAGGGCTGGATCAAATAACCTTCAGAGACCTCTCACAACCCCCATCATTCTGTGATTCTGTTCAAACATGTACCAGAGTCACAGTACTAAAGAATTTTAAACATCACGTTAGAGAACTCAATATTAAAGGTGGCAGATTTCCACATAACAAAAATCACTGCATGTAAAGATTGGTAACACCATCACAGACACTGCTCATTCTTATTTTGATGATCCTCATGGATCCCTTCCAACTCAGGGTATTCTATGATTCCATGATTAAACATTTATTTGTACTGAGAAAGAAAATACTTGAGCATTGCCCTAAGTAATTTACAGCTATAGCTGTAACTATATATTTTAAGTAGTGTATTTATTAAATTTATACTCATTAATATATTTTAAGATAATAACCTTTTCTTAAAGTGCTGTAAATATCTAACAGAGATCTTCTTTTTTTTTTTAGGGTAAAGGAAACTTACAAGGAAAGTCTTTATAAGGACTTAAAAGGAAAATAGTTAAACATATGTCACATGGTCTTACAGCTCTTTCGTTGCAGTCATCCTAATTTGACCAACTCAGAACATATATCTGGTTTTGACAATGAAAAAAGCTCAAAATGATAATTATATTTGCATCTGATGTCATTTCTTTTAATGAAATTGGATGCAAAGTCTAAAAATCTCATTAAAGCAAGAGGTCACTTGATTATGAGATACAAGAATAAGATCCATGTTCTCAAGTGTGTGGGAGTTCAAGAGATTCCTAGGCAACATATCCTACTTTGGGTGGTAGCAGAAGAAGCAAATAAATTAGCAATATTTAGAAAGTGGAAGATTTCCTCTTATTTTAACTATTGCAAACTTACCCACTTCCAAGCTTGGGGCCATGAACGGAAGGATGACACAAAGAATGAAACAAAATTAAAGATTATTTTCCAATTTTATTTACAAGTGTAAATACAGATATCTCTAGGCAAAAATCCTTTTGAGTCCATGGGAGTACTCTATCCTCAAGTTCCTAGATCTAATTTTAGCTCTTACTGGATATAGAGCAAGGAACACAGTTCATGTACACATGGAGGTGTCTACCTTTTTAACCAAACTAAGAGTCCATCAGTCTGCTTCTGACAACAGTTATTTATACTTCTCCTTCTAAGGACCAGCCTTTGACCCTCCAGCTTCTCTGCACTAACCGTGATATGAGAAGTATGGATAACTCTACCCATATATAATATGTCTAGCCTGCCTTCCAATGAACACATCCATTTAAGACATGAGACTTGGTGATGTTCTGTGTGTTTCAGTAATATGGACAGAACGACCCTGTAATGGCAAGCACAAGTTCTACAATAAATCTGTGTTACTCTGCACACTGTGTCTGTGCATGTTCCAACTTCTTAACTGAAGCAGAAGTAGCTATTCTATTGTAGCTAAATTTAAATCACTGGTGTTCAGTCCAATACATTCATTTCATCAGTACTGCCAACTGAAACCTGGTTAGCAGTCCCCAGTAACACTGTATGAGGGGGTTGCTGTCAGCCTGCCTCCAGATTTTCAAGTGCTTCTGTCCAAACATATTGCAGAAGACCTGGACCATTTATATCAAGGCACCTTACATAATTGTTCTCAGACATCTACCCCAACAGCACACAGCAGCAAGAATTCTCATGCACCGAGCCATACTAAAAACTGTACTCCTTCCAGAAGATCAAGCTGTGCCCTTGTTGATGACTGATTTACGTGAGGCACACATCCACCCCGGAATTCTAGAACCCTTTGAAGACTCATCCTATTTCACATCAGATTTTTTTTCTACTGACACCCATTTAAGCATTGACCAGGGCCAGTTCTGACTAAGCTGTGTTGTGCATCGTTGTAGCCTCTGAAAGGGTATACACAGGTCACTTGCTAGAGTTTCCATCCAAAGCTAGCCTGTGGATGCACCTCAGCAACAGTCTCCAGAATGCTCCTGCCACATCATGATCTGAGGTTTCAGGCCTGAAAGAACCCAGAATTACCTGCCTGGCCTCCAGCTGGTGCTCCAGAAGGTCACAGGTTGACAGACTTCGTACAGATGTTTTGGATGCCTTTGGGCACTTCCTATGATATAAGATATATCTGGAGTAACCAAATCAAGCCCTAGGGATTTTCTCAATTATCAAATGAACATTTCTGATGCTGCTTACTAGACCTAAATTGATGCTGTCTTAGACACCTACCTCCATATAGAACCCTACACAGACAAACCTGAATTTTTATGCTTTACTCTCAATCTGAATCCTTTGTTTAAGCATGAGGGTAGTATTGGCTATTAAAAAAAAAAAAAAAAAGAAAAAAAAAAAGAAAAAAAAAAAAAAAAGTTGGAAGGCCATAAATAAAATTTAGGAAGTTCAGAAAGTTCTGTGGACAAATACCGCTATTACTAATACCACCACTGCTACTTACTCTGTTTTTGTGCTTTGCCCCTAAAAATTTACCATTTATTACAGTGATAAGAAACAGAGATATCAAGAAAAATATTTATCCTGATCCATTGTCTATTTATATCTTTCTTGGTTTTTTATGAAGAAATGTTGAAAAGTGAAAATATATCCATGTACTATAGAGTTTATTTTGAATACGATAGTTTTATAATGTAAACAAATTCCTCCTTTCAAAACAGAATCTTGGATATAAGTTTGCATTAGAAATTTAAGTTACTGATCTGTTCTTTAATAAAAGGTTTAAAGAAACATTAAAGATTAAGCAGATTTCCCCACTTAAGCAATGCAGTCTCCATTACATAACACATAGTAGTAGTTATTTATGACGGGTACTAGAACAATTAACCCTACCACTTAAAGAAAAGAAAAAATAAAGAGAACTGAAACTCTTCAGAATTCTTTCAAATTGCACTACTAGCTTATAGAAATTATAGAAGTTAATCAGTCATTAAATTATTTTCAAGAGAAACTTGTATGCACAGATAAAAGTCCTTTGTTAAATTTTATTTTCATCAGGTGCCTCACCAAAGATACTACTAGTATTTTATTATTTATTTGTCTTGTTTGAGAGGTACAATTAGGTGCAGGATGAGCAGAAAACTTATTTCAGAGGAATTTGACACCGTGGACTAACATTGCAAATTGATCAATATTCATGGTGCCTCCTCAGGCATTAAAAATCTTTGCCATTTTAAATGCTAATGTGATTTAATAATAACACTCTGCACCTATTATGTCACCTTCCCACAAAGGGTCTCGAGACACAAGCATCCATAAATTAAACCTCAAAAAAATCATCTTTATATTGGATTAGTTTGATGGGAAAAACTGAACTAAAAAAAAAAAAAAAAAATTAAGAAAACCCCTCTAGCAATAAGAAGTGTTGCACAGGAGAGATCGTAGAACCAAACACAATATTCCAGGTTAGTATATCCTGTAAGTTACATGAAAACTTCACATGAGGTGAATTCACATTCAGGATAATTTCTTTTCTATTTGGGGTATTCTCTAAACTTCTCTTAGATTTCACTGAGGTATCAACAGGAATGGTTAGATTTTTGAATCTTTTTGGCTCTGTATTCAGACCCCAGTGAGAGACAGAAGCTCCACTTATTTTTTAATACTGATTACATTGCAAACATCACCTGTTAATTATGTTTACCATCTTATTGCTCAACCTAATTCCTTCAGGAGCTCCCCTAAAGGTTAATTATAGAATCATACAAAAATAGAACAAATATGAATAAAAATGCTGTACAGTGGCAAATATATCTGTTTGTGATGTAAGATGTAATGTGTTGTGATGTAAGATGGTATTACTTCTTTTATGCCAAAGAAATCAAACACATTTACCACTGTGGAGAACTAAACATTTTAAAATTCTAGTCAGGAAAGGAGCATACCATTGCTGTCATCAATTCAACTTTTCTTAGCAGAAAAGAATTAATATGTTGAATCATTTCCTTTTATTTTAATTCATTCATGTCTTTTAATAATCAACCATGTAGAAAAACAGATAGTTATGAGCCATAGCATAAATACACTTCCATACTATTTCTGCTGCTGTATCTATAGATCTGTGTTCACAAGGGTCTAATTATTTTAGAGGGATGAATTTAAAAAAAAAAAGCGCACAAATTGGATCAGCACATGCAAATTTGAACAATCTCTCTGAATCCAAAAGTAAGGTTGCTATTCTAGTCTTATGTAAACAGACTTAAAACAGCCTTTTTCCTTTTGTACAAATAAGTTATCACTCATCCTTCAGGAACTGCTGAAAAGATGATAAAGATGATTCCTGAAAATCTACTTTATAAGAGAAAGATACAGACAGACTGTTCAAAGGCAGGAATTTGCTTTTGTTCCTCAGGAGAGAAATTTTCAAATAGATTTTTATACATGAAAAAGAAATTGTATGGAGAAACATTACATCAATGACTGAAAAGCAACAGAAAGGCCTATAAAATAAAAGAAGATGTCCCCAGAGTCTACTGACATTTCCAACATAGAGAAAATCTGGTTGGGATTCTTCTTTTTTATTATTATTTTTGTGGCCAATGGGAGTTACATAAATCCTGGAAAAATAATAAAATTAAGCAGGTAATGTCAGTCAGTCTTAATAATATCAGACTACCATGGCATTTTTTATAACAATCCACACTAACTGAAGACTCATCTCCCAATGAAAACAGAACTGGCCAGCTAGAAGTTCCTTTGCTAGTGCTTTTTTTCGGACTTAAAGTTTTCTTGTCTGGTATCTAAAAAAAAAACAAAACAAAAACAAAACAAAACAAAGCAAAAAAAAAAACAAAAAACAAAAAACAACAACCACCAAGAAAACTACTTCCACCATGCAAAAAAGACCTATAGACCTATACCATTATGATTCAGCCAAGCACCTGCATGCACCTTTTGAAGATAGAGGTGTGGTCAGCAACTACACACAAGACGGTCTTCCAGTTTTGAAATGTCTGTGGTACTTCTCTTACTATCATAGAAGCACACTGTTTTAACATGTTCATTCTCCCAATACTGCCTTGAGATAGGAAATTTTTGTGGAAATGAGTTAGACTGATCAACAAAGCTCAGGATCATCAAAGGCTTTTAAGCCTTTAAGTCTCCTTCACTGCAGACTTGGCGATCTGACCCAAGGACTCCACTGAAGGTCACATAGTTGTCTGCAGATGAAAACAAAATTCAATCCATCTTTCTAAATTCCCAGAATACTTAGTCTAATTACACTTCCTCAAATCCTTACGCCTTAAATAGATTGCAGAGACAATTCCCCTATGCAGGAAACACACTGATTTTTTTTACGTATAGATACATCCTGTCACTTTAAAATTACAAAAACACGGGGTTATGAGCTGGTTGGTTTCAGGTTTTCTCAGGTAGCTTTAATGCTGCATTGGTCAGGATTATTTCAGTTACAGACTCATTCAGCGTTCCTATTCAAGATAACAGTTCTCTTTGGATTATATTAGCCAATATTTGCATATATGTGAGGTAATTTACTGACAACCTGCTTTGCCTGCGCCCACCCCAGCCTCTCCTTTGTACTCTTATTTCTTACATGCTCAGGTGGCCCCAGGACTATGCTTAGTTGCAGTCTCTGATTCAGTCATTAGATGTCCCTGCGCACTGTGTAGGACTCTGCACGAGGTGTAATCCCTGGTAAACAACACAGAGTTAAGTAGATCAGTTCTGGGAAGTCTGCTTGGTGTATTTGTGTTTGATACTATGCTGTCAACAGGTCTCCTCTTTAAGAATAATTTTGCAAAAGTAATCCAGGTGTTTACGTGCCCAGAAATATCAGTGTGCTAATCCCAGTTAAATAGCATCATTCCCTTTATTCAGGTGGACAACATGCAGTTGGTCTGTCCTTAAAGTCAGCTCCTCCAGTTTGTCTGGTTTAGATTAATAGCTTTACTAATGACAAGATTGACTTGATCATGTTCTACGAGCATATTTATACCTTCCTTTCCCTCTCCACTCGAGTCTGTACCTTTGTACTGCTCTGGCTTTTGCTCTCTACCCATCCTCCTTATGTAATGTACTGATGCTTCAGGGCTTTTGATTTTTGATTTTTTAATTTTGTAGATTTTAGAAGCTGTAGATTTAATGTAGCTCAGTAGCTTAATGTTTACACATACCAACTCCATCCTATATCAATGCCTCAAAATTCCAGTAGCTGTTTAGTCTTCATTTCAAGGTAGAATTGCAGAAAGACACCATGAGGTCTGCACCAGAAGATAAGAACATGGACAGAAGGACCTCCAAATCTAGGACTTTGGAAGGCCTCCAAGGACCTGATGTGCTGCGAGGAAGATGGAGATGTTGAAAGAGAGGCCCCAAACCCCCAGACTCAATTCCCAGTGGGGTGTGCTGGAGGAGGAACGGGGCAGGACTGATGGGGGTGGCAGAATGGGATTGGATGGACATTATTATAAAATCATAGAACGAGGGTCAGAGGACGCGTGCATGGATATGTATTCCTGGGGCCTGGAGGCTTGTTAAAGCTTCTGCTCTCTTTATCTTATCTCCTATTAAATTCGCCTGGAGTTTTGTTCCTCAGTGCTTTAAGGCAACAATGCAGTCCCCTGAATAATTAAGTAGATTCTGTGGGGATGAAAGCCTGATGATTTTCTCTTAAGTTTCTCACTAGATTGAAATTCTGGACTCAGCAATTTTATAACCACTCCCCCTCAAATTGTATACAAATTAGTTAAGCCTTAAACACATTAACAATAAATCATAAAATGCAAACACAGGTATAAAATACTAAATTCCTTTGAGATCATAATTAACTTCCACAGGAGCACTGACTGCAAAATTAAAGTAGAACAGGCCCGTTCACATTATATCAATGTGCAGATATTGTCTGTTGTACCAACAGAAGGAATGCAATTCTGTAGTGCACTCAACAAACAGGAGAATTTTCAGCATCGACCATCAGCATCAAAGCACCCATTGGGCATTCATGGACATGAAATAAGTATCCCAAAAACAGGGGAGAAAGTTGTTTCTGTATCCTGTCATGTGGCAAACTGAATGAGTGCTATACAATATTTTCATATTCGCTGTTGCTTCAGAGGCTGTCACATGAATTTCACAAGGCCCTTTTATATTATTAAGTGGAAATATGTTCAGAAGTATCAGAATCCCCAATATTAAATGTTTTTCTCTGTAACGAGATCACTGTAAATGTAACAAAAGTGACAACTGTAGAAACAATTCTTATTGCTTTCCTATAGCACTGAAAGAAATTATGGCATTTTAATGGAAAGCTTATCTCTGTGATTTAACAAATATGTGTATTCCTATCATTTCCTTTACATTGTTTTACCTATTACAAACGTGTAGGATTGTGTTGGTTTCCCCACCCTCAACAAACACCTCAGCAAAAAGACTTTTAGTGAACCTTTTACTTGCTGCTCTTTTCACTATTTTTATATTCTGTATAAAATCACATAAGTAAGCTATATATTTTAAAAGAATTTCTGACAAGGTGTGTAAGTGCCATGATACATTCCCATCCTAAATTTGCACCAACCTTTTTAACGGTCAGATTTATTAGGATTCTTGTGTAAAAAAAATTATGTCTATGAAACTGCAACCTACTTTTATAATCCAGTCACAATCCAAAGCAAATAGCTAGTTTACCTTGATATATTGTTTATACCATGTCTTTGCCACTTATTTATCATTCTAATATTTCTATCTCTAAAAATCCTTGCTGAAAATCTAAGGAATCTAATACATGTACTATGTTGAAATTGAAAACTATAAACGCAATAAAAGAATGTACCCAGGGATTCAGTCATTCATACATGTATGCTACACCTTTCTCACAGGTTGAATTGGTAGACTTTATGAAACTGATCATGTACTTTAAGCCAATTTAATTAAAAATAACCATTTTGTAGAAGTCAAGCCAAAAGGAATCAAGTCCTTTGTACAGGAGTACACTTGGCAGACTTACTTACACAGGACCCTAGAGATTATAGCTCTCCATCTGTTGTGTGTTAATGGGAATTAGAATAAAGCTAATTTAAAAGCTGAAAGGCAATGCACTTTCACTAAAAAAGCACAAATCCAGTCCACTAAGATGGTTACAAGAAGAAGAATCAGTAATGCAAATATAAGATACTTATCTGCAGTTGCTGGTTCTGAGCAGTTTTCTGGAAGTAGAAGCTATTTTCCTGCTCAGCAAAAGCCCTATCTTCAGCCTCTGCAAGTTTTCAGAAGAACTGTCTGCATTCATATCTGAATTCTATAGAAAAAAATCATTAAATCCCATGTGGTACTTTTCTGTTACTCTTACAAAACACTTAAACTGACAACTATTCTACAGCACACAATTCATTGTGGAAAGTAATGTAATTTAATGAATGCAATAAAATTAAGCATGTAGCATAATACATAACAATTTAAGTTTACGTGCCATTAACTGCTTTTCAACAAGAGAACAAAATGTAATTTGAAAACATTTCTCCTCCATTGTGAATAAAGACCCAATTTTGAAGTAAGGATGATATATTACAGAAACTTTTTTGTAGGCTCTGTAATATTGCATAAGGATCTCTGTATCTTTATATTATTCTTCTCAGCCATCTTCATGGTGGTAGCCAATACTTTGTCTTACAAGTGTTAGTTCTGTCAAGTAAATCACTTATGCCTCTAGGTCTAGGTATATGCAATTAGCATTCTTCCTCAGAGTGAATTCATTTTTATCCAGTCTGTTCCCATGAGACAAGTAGCACATGTGGCTTCAATACAGCTTCTACAGATACAGTAGTGAGATGTTTATTTTTGCCAGTTTTGCTTATTAATCTGTTTTCCAGTGAAATTTGCTGGGTAAGCAGTGTTTCCAAGGTGCAACAGGAAATCAGTGTCAAAAGTCTTGGTAGGAAAATTCTAATGTATTTGAAATTTTTTACCATGTTAGTCAATATATGTTACCTTTGTTATGATATGTGATAAGACTTTGTTACTGCATTTGGAAAATGCTGATAAAAGGCTATTACATATGATGAAAATTTGATCAGACGGTCATATTGTAGCAAAACAGAAGCCTGCTTCTAGATTCAAAAAATTACTGTATGGAAGAACATGGAGTACACTAACTCCCTTTCATAGCTGATGTGGGAATATTAACAGCAGTCCTATTAATGGATTTGTAAAATACTTGCAAGACTGGAACTCAGTCTATGTCTCACATCCTCTTGCCTGGTTTAGCAATTTTCTAAGATATTTTAGGTAAAGATTACCTCTGTTTCCCAAGTGCTTATGCATAGCACCATATTCCCCTGCTTTCCATCGCTGCTATTTTTCTCATTGTTGATCTTAAGTGTCTGCTACTACTGGACTTCCTATTTCTTCTCTTTCTACTTCTTCCTTATTCCATTACAATATCTGCTTTCCATCCTCTTTTTATTTTGTAGGTTTGTTCGGATTTTTACACTTGCTTTTATACTATGCTTCTGGATGAAATCCTGGTCGCTATGAGGGACTTTTGCTAATTGCAGTGGGATTTTTTTCTAATTACTTCCATAACACCAAGAACTCAGTCTTTGTAAATCTATGTAAATAAATTTCTCTTTTCTGACCTTCACTTGTCTCAACTTGGAGATTTTACTGACAGACAAGTTATATTTTATAGCACAGAGTTTAAAAAACCATGTAATATTCCTCAAAAGCGGTCACTGATGTCTCCATATACTAACACAGTGGTAGACTTTCTGTAAAAGCAAGCATCTTACCCTTAAACCCATTATCTGGCATAAACTGTGTCCCACTTCCATGTTGCAAGAGTAGATGTGACAGACATCAGACTCCAAATCCAGACAGTACTAATCCTGAAACTACAGTCCTGAAAATACCAATGTGGGGAAACTGCCCCTCTTATTGCTCAAGAAGTCTGAATATCAACAATTTGTATTCCGCTCTGCCCCATATATCTGACCTGAAACCCTGGCCTGAAGCTCAGATCAGCCAGAGACATCTCACAAGCTCATCCATGAAAGCCCTTAGTACACGCACATAAAAGTTGCTCTTACTAAGTGTTGCTCTGTTTTGAAGTCAGCTGTCTAGCTGATTACTACTATAGCACAACACTGCCACTTCAGGAATTTCGGTTTATTGATCTATTCCCTTGCATTGTGCCCAAAACAGTTTATTCTTTCCAGCCAATAACAGAGAGTCAGCTTCAACGCTAAGACACGCAGACATTTTTTTCTTGCATGAAAATGAGAATATGTAAAGAAAAATGTGAATAACTGGAATTTGACAGTATCTTCAACATCAAGGTAGGACAGAATGCTGCTTTCATCTCATTCTTTTAGTCCAGTCACATGCTTATCCCTTTCATAGGATAAATAAAACAATCTATTAACAGAATTCATAAAATCACAGAATACATTGAGTTGAAAGGGAACCTCAAGGATGATAAAGTCCAACTCCTGGCTCTGCACAGGACCCTACTCAAGAGTCACACCATTTGCCTAAGATTATCATCCAGACACTTCTTGAACTCTGTCAGGTTTGGTGCTGTGACCACTTCCCTGAGGAGCCTGTTCCAGTGCCCAAACACCCTCTGGGGAAAGAACATTTGTCTAATATTCAGCTTAAACCTCCCCTGACACAACTTCAACCTATTCCCTTGGGTTCTGTCACTGGTCCTACAAAGCAGGGCCATTTGACTGATGAACACTTCAAAGGTATTTGAGCAAACAGCCCTCATGGGCAGCCCACAAAAATGGGTCCCAAGAAAGCAGGAGCTTCTTTACATACTATGAACATACTTGCCCATGTGGAGACTGTAAGGCAAGACAAAATAGGTGCTAAAATTCTTCATGAGTTCCCTGTGAGAAATGCTGCCCTCACATTCCTTGTGTTCTGTGCATCAAATAAGGATGACCACACTAGTTTTAAACTAGATAATTAAGTCACCAACAGAAAAGGGTAATATGGACCTTTGCACTGCCTGGCTGTTTGATTTTTAACTCATCTCTCTTTCATGGGTAATGCTGTGTGAGCTGCTACAGTTCCAACACTAGCTGCAAATCAACACAGATGAGCTTTTGGAACTGCTACCTAAGTTACAGAAGTTCCCAAAAATGCACATTCAAACTGAAACCAGAGGCATCTGTGGTAAACAGAAGAACACAGAGCAGTGACATCCCTCCAAAACAGTACTTTTTCTTTCATCCAAACCTATTCAAGCTGTTTGAGGGGGTAAATTGGAGCTGTCACCAAGTGCCATATGTCCCTGAGGCTTCACTCATGAATAGAGATCAGAGACCTGTTCACTTTAAAGGGCTATTCTGTAAAATTCTCCTGGAAAATTTTCATGTAATCTAGCATCCAAGAAAGCATCTGAACTGCCAAAAAGCTTCCAGCCCAATGAGAAGGTGATCGGCTTCTCAAGCAAGACCTGTTTGCAGAAACAGGATTCCAAACAGACAGCAGTAAAATAGCTGTCTCTAGCACCCTCATGGCATGGCAACAGCAGCCTCTGGTAGCCTTCAAATATAGTCTGATAGGAGCATTTTTTTTTTACCACAGTGCTTATGAAAGTGGGGCTTGTACAGTACACACATAGCATCCCTATTCCACAGCAACTTCTTATCTAAATAGATAAGCAAATAAAAGCTAGAGAGAGGATTAAGCATACAAATAGCAAGAGGAATAACAGCCTGAAAATTTCGTGTCAGTTCAGCTACTTTTATTTACTTGTCCTTTGGCTAGAGTTTAATTAGTAAGGGATTAGTTGACAAAAATACGGAGAACAGGGGATATTAAAGATAGGCATGAAAGGAGCAATGCAACGGCCAGAGGGTGGGAAGAGAGACACACAGAAAGCAGCTGGAGTGAGGCTGAGCTCACAGTCTGTAAAAAAGGAAGCTCAGGAGGTTGCAGAGGGCGCTACCATGGCACAGGGCAGCAGTGTTCATAACTGGAACTGTAAAAAACAGGCTGATGTCTGTGGTGTTAACTGTACAGGGACAGAGGCACTATCGTGTCTTGCCTCTAAGAAGTTCATAGCACAGAAGCATCCCTGAACTGGTAACAAGGATACACAGCCAGCCCACAGTGTGTCTCACATGGGTGCTATACAGAAGAGTTGCAGGTTTTAACTTTTTCTGTGCCAGAATCAGCCTTAAGCTGGCTCCTAAAAAAAACATTTGGCTGGATGAGCATCAATGTGATGCAAAAGGCTGACGGACCCCAGAGGGTGCCTGCTCTGTGCTGTTCCAGATCAGAATGCTAAGGCACCCCAGGGACCCCCAGTTCACTGCTCAGTCATCTCAGGGATAAGGCAGGAGGAATCCATAACACAACACATCTTCTTCCATGGGCCATGAGCAGAGCACCAAGCTCAGCTGATGACAGAGCTTGGTTACTGGAGCCTGCTTGGGCTCCAGGAAGGGCCCTCATTGTATTGTGGCATGAGAAAGCTTGAGCTTCTGTGGGAAACTAAAGATAGCAATGAAGAATGAGAAATTGAAATTAAAAAGATATCTGAAAAGGAGCTAAATAAACCCTTGTGTTAACTCAATCCAGTGAGGGGTAGAAATAAGGTGCAATGTTGTTCATTTTTTTCCTTATGAAAGATAAACTATTCAGCCTCTCCAAATTTTAATTCTATGGCAAATTTTGAAGACAGGAACTAGTTGTGTATTGCTGTAGCCATCAGTGAAATGCAGAGGGAAAGAAGGAGGAACTGCCAGAGGATGGTGGTATTGCATAAGATAAAATAAGTAGCTTCCTACTTCTTACCTTGCAGTTATCAATCAGGGGTAGCAAATAAACAAAACAGTTCTTCACTCCACTCAACTTTCAAAATATCATCCAATAGTGGGCTGGAAAGTAATTGAGGCTGAGACACGGAGGGGATGAAAAAACAAATCTGCAGAAAGCAGCAGAATTAAATTAGAAGATGGGATGAAATAGGAAGAACAGAAAGCAGAGAAGGCAGAAGTAGAGAGGATGGAAACAGGAGGAAAAAGAGACCAGACAAGAGGCCAGATTGTCATCAGGGCAAAGAATCAAAAAATGGTGTTTGGACAAATAATTTGTTAAAGAATATTGCTTTTTAAAAATGAATACAAAAGATCAACACAGATTGAATATTTAGGGTTCATTCTGAACTGAAGGGGAAGGAATAACAACATCTGTGTACAGCAGATTTTCTGACCCAGCTTCTCCCTTCCTGGCAATCATATGCACCATCAGTGCTGTGCATGTTATAGAGGGTAACTGTTCTCTAACTGAGGGATGCAGGTTTTAAATGGAAAGTAACTTAACCACCACTGATCCTGTTTTTATTGTGAAAGCATTTTTGAACTCCCATCCTATTACTTTGATCTGTGTATTCTTTTCTGAGGAAGGGTCATCTCTAATTGAACATTTATGGAGTGTTGTTTGAGTTGTTGAAATCTAGCTTAGGAATCACAGAAAGAGCAATGATGAAATAAAAACCTGGACAGGTTATTAACACCATTTCTAACAATAGGCAGAAAGAAATTTCCTGTGTCATCACAGAATTCTGTCCCAGAAATGAACAAATTCTATATTTTTTTAATTATTATTCAGTTTAAAGTTTTCTCTTTTTGAAATATAATTTCAGCTTTCTAGACTCTTAGTTGCACACGAAATAATTCTTCTTGTTCTGTGTTATACTCTGAAATCTCTGTTTGTGAATATATTTGCCACATCAAAAGATCTCTTTGAAAATACTGTTTGGAGCTGTATTTGGCTTATAGAGGACGAAGTGCCGCCCACTCTAAGAGTGCCATAGAATGGATGAGGTTGGAAGGGGCCTGTGTTGATCACCTTGTCTGATCCACAGTAAGACCAGGGTCAACTGGAGCAACATTATGTTGCTGGGGACTGTGTTCAGTTGGGGTTTGAGTATCTCCAAGAACAGAGACGTCACAACCTCTCTGGAGACCACTCTTGTCTTAAAAATTGTTTGTATTTCATTTTGCACCCATTGCCTCCTATCCTTCCACTGGGCAACTCTAAGAAGCCTGGTTCTGCCTCTCTGCTCCCTCTCATCAGGTATTTTTAAACGTTCTTAAGATTCCTCCCTGAGACTTCTCTTCTGAAGGCTAAGCAATCCCACCTCTATTCAGCATGCAGAGTAATCAATGTGTAATACATTTGGCCTTGCAGAATAGTACACTGAAACTGCAAACACTTCCAGAAATAGAAATCGGCAAGAAGGATAAAAAACTGGAAGTGAGAGGCAACTGGCATCTTCACAGAACAGCAAGGTCACAACCTTACTAAATAATATATGACAGCTACTCAAGCTGCTTCATGAAAGTGATAAGGTAATTTTTAAATATGAGAAAAAATTTACAATTACTACTTTTGGAAACAAAAATAAACTCATCTTCGCAGAAGATAGTAAAAAATTATTCAAATTTCAATTTTTCTGTTTGGAATGAACACCAACTAAGAACTCATCTAATTGATATTTCCCTTAAAGCTTATCAATACCAAAATATCAAAATGAGAAAGGACAGCTGAGCAATAAAAACACAAACCATAGCATGGTTTTAAAGAATTAGAGAAAATGTTCCATACCCTTAGTCTGCATCAGCTACATTTCCAAAAAATGCAGCTGTGATATGCAGATAAGGCCCAACTGACCCAGAGCCCTTCAGAAAGAATGGAAAATAATAAGACTTCATTTAACAGTGTAAGGTAAGGTGACTAGTGACACAAGGAACAAAGCATGATCTGAGTAGTGGCAATGTCACACGGATAATGTTACACTAAATAAACCATAAGGGTGTTTATTAGTAGTAACAATAATATCAAAATTAATTGTGTAAGATTCCATAGGGGAATCCAGCAGCTACAGTACTGGGAAAACCAGCTTCTGTACACACAGAGAATAATATAGTATGTAAATAACAGCAAGTATGATACTGTTGGCTGCAAAGAAAAGCGACAGCGGTCCATCAGAGGCATAAAACAAGCTTAGAAGACAGGTCAACACCTGTACAGTTGACAGAAACCTGTTTCTCAAAGCATCTTTGACAGAAGAGGTTTTTTTGCAGCATTTCTCTGAGTTCAAACAGAGTAGGTTTATTACTGAATTTAGATTAAAACAAAATGAAAAAAAAAACCTCCCCCCCAATACGATAAATGAAAGCGGTGTTCAAATTGCTTTGAAAATTTCCAAGCCTTACCAGACCTCGTTAAGTGCAGCCTCCACACACTTCTTCCAAATTTCCTACGTTTTGTTATGAAAATATTGGAATTAAATTTGGATATTTAGTCTTGCTAGACTGCATGTTAGGACAGCCATTACCTTTGTTAATGACAGTCATCATCACACATATAGATCAGGACATTTCAGATCAGGTCCATAAGAGTCCTGCTGTCACCTGTCCCAAGCTGAAAACAAAGGCAACACCCATACCTCCTCAAAAAGGAGAGTAAGGCAGTGTCAATTATAAAAAATATACAGTTTCCACTGTACCAAAAAATTTCCATACACTTGCACGTATTTGAATCTTTCTAGGTAGGTTTTTAGTGTCTCTCCTTTCAGCCACAGCTTCAGTGGTGCACAGCCCTGGTGCACACATTACATGACCTTTTCTTCAGCCAAAACTCTTGCCTACCAGATGAGTCCTGTGCACAGGAAAAGTGGTCATTTCATACTTCATTCTCACATGGTAAAACATAGAAAGTAAAATACTGATGAACAAAAGCAGCCACTGTGGATGGCAAGGAATAACTATAAAGTGTGAAAGAAAAAAGGGTACAGTGCTAGGCTAAGAAATAAAGAGTAACTATTATCTCACACTCAAAGAGGGAAAACTAAGCTAGTGTAAAGATACAAGTGCATGTAACACTTTAGAAAATTCCCTCTTTGCCTTCTCTCTCACTGCTAAATATGTCACGTTATCATCAAAAGAAACTGCTATTCCTATGTTTTCTGTTTCTGATTGGAGAATATATATTGTAAAAGACCTCGCCTTTGCAGGCTTGCTTCATGTACAGACAGATTTGATAGCTTCAGTTTTATTATAGTTGATAACTGCAACGTGCAACTTAACCTACTACACTGCTGGGAACAATTTTGTGAATAGTAAATCCATCAGTTAACTCAGTCAGCTAAATCTAGAAAGATCCTTTCCCAGCATCAAGAGAAAAACAACTTGTCAAGGAAAGGAAGAACCATGTTTCAGCTCATTATGGTTTCCCATATATACTTAAGCAGCTCCAGGAATAACAGAAAGTTGTGTGTTGGTATGCAAGCAAGTGCATGATAATCTCCTTGAGCAGATGTACTGTAGTCTTTATCTCTAGTGACTGGAAGTTAGTGGTCAGCTTGCTGTTTTGCTGTTCACTAGGAGGAAAAAAAAATCCACTTTAATCCCATTTAGATATTTGCAGATACCAAAGAAAGATCCTATCAATATCAACATGAGAATAATTTATCAGTAATCATCCTGAAGCAGCATCCTAAACTCAGGTTGGGGTATTTTCCTCATAATTCTGATGAATTACTCAGTGAATACCACACTTTCTTCATACCGATTGGTAACTCATCATGTAAATGTACACACACAGTAGTTTATCCCATTCTGATTAATAAGAGGTGCTAGGGCTTTATAACTGTGTTAGCAGCAGCATAAGAGCAAAGCTTTTTTAAGACACCAGAGAAACTTGGAGATATCATTCAATTGCAGAAGTCTAGGCTTACATTTGTTAAAGGAGATGAAGAACTGCATTAATGCATCACCTGCTTCAATGTTGAATCAGACTAGAATTTCACAGTATTCTCTGCAAGTGCAGAACAGAAGAACATCATTCTTCTTGTTTTGGAGGAGAGAGGTATCATAAAAATAGACAAGTATGTTGTACCATTCAGTCTGAGCAGGAGTTGTAACTACTGAGTAAGGTTAACTTTAAAGGCAAGATAGTCTGAGATAGGGGTTAGAGCTCCATGCCTAACAGTAGTTAAGGATCAGATCAAAGACTCAGTCAATCTACTGTCTTATCTGTATTTATGGCAATTAAATGGATAAGGAAGAAAAGAACAGGGAAGCAAAAGTGACCCAGTTCCTAGCTTGCCTTTAATGTGTTTGACTGACTTTGTGGAAGGGGTTGCAATTGGAACGACACATGTATCCCATTCCTTGATAGTCCTACTATTTAAGAATTTCTCATATTCTTATATATTATATTCTTATATATATATTTCTCTTATTCTTATATATAGAAGTAATTTTTTTATAAAATCATAATTAAATTGGAAAGTTTATTGTCTCAGCAACTTGCAGAGACCAAAAATATAAAAGGCTCCGGGAAAAAAGTAGACAATGGATGCCGGAAAATTAAATTGAGCATTTTCCTGAATTTGTATTACAAGAAAAAGTAAGTAATTTAATAATTTCCTCAACCTTTCTGTCACTTCTCTTTCAGGCCAAACACTCCAAATCTGTATGATATTTCCTTATATGGAAACCATTCCCTTCCTCTGATAATCTTCACTGCAATGCCATTAAAATTCCCAACTGTACTAGGTATTATTGCTATTGCAGGACAACAGTATAATATACCATTTCACCTTTTAGAAAGTTTGCTTTCTTTCTATCCCTTTCTTAAAAAAAAAAACCAAAACCCGCAAAAAACTTAATGTTCTATTTTCCTTTTTGATCATGGTTAAAGATTGAAAATTATTTCTTTAATCTCTCCTTGCCAAATCATTATTACTGTCTAGTGCTAATAAATATCTGTTCATTGATAGCATTATTTTTGTCCCATTGATACAGTTTATCTGCAGCCTTGTTATCTACATTCAGCAGCCAGGACACAGGTCTGGATCTTTTCACTGTCAGTGTAAATCTTAGATTTTGAGCATTTATGCAACATCAGCAGATTTTGTTACCTTATCATTTCCCTTTGAATGGGATCACATTTAAAGTGCCTTTGTTTCCCCTGTATTTGTCATCTTTTGACAAGCTGTTCATACAGATGATTTTGCTTTTTACTCCCTGACAGTTAAAGAGCAGACTCATGAAAAACAGTTGGGTGTCCAAGGATATTGCATCAGCTAGATCATTCTTGTTACTGTATTTATTTTATTATGTTTTCTGTCCATCTGCCTACTACAGGAGTCAGACTTGCTGAGGTGCAAGGCTCCAGATTTATACCAAAACCTTTCTGAAAACTTTCCTTTGATCTAGAGGCCGATTTAAACAGCAAGTGGCACAGTCAGCAACTCAGAACCTTAAACTGAGCCTCTTTTGAACTCTTGAGTCTGTTATTGCCTATTTCTTGTAATTCAAACTTATAGCTTTATTCTAAACCAAACTATTATTCCATTTCTGGCATTTAATCAGACTAAAATCTATTTTTATTTTCACAGCATTTTCTGCATTACTGTTGTTAGGAGGAAAGGGTTTAAAGTGGAAGATTTGGTGAGGAGGCAGTAGGTTTTGCTCAAGAGATTTTTGCAGCAGGCAGTGCGGGACCTGGGAAAGATCAGTTTGGGAAAATCCCATTTATTACGCCTACTGATGTTCAACATCTCCCTGTTTTGAGAAGTAGAATTCTTGTGTAGAGGTAGCACCTTCCCATAGATATGCTTGAGGCCCCTGCTGGGGAGAGCACAGCTTTGAGATAATGTGTGTGCACTATGCCTGCTGCCATGTAGGCACTCTCTGTCACCCACTGCATGATCCTATGGAGGTGTACCTCGGGTTTCCAACACTGAAATAAACTCATCCTAAATACCTTAGCCATGGTTTGATCATCTGGGTTTACCTGTATATGTGTCACTATTAACACCATGGTTTTATTGATACCCCCGTAGAAATGTAGTGCGTTGGCTCAGTGCTGCCACAGCCTGCGACCACCAGAAAAATTGTATGGCAGTCTTCCAGGATATACTGGCTGAGTTCGGTTTTGAAGGAAGAATGTCAGAATTTCAAGAAGAAGTAGGTTTTAAAGAACAACTGGTTTGGAAAACAAGAGAACATTTGCAAGCACAGTGTCTGGACACTGATCTGTTCTGTCCGGGGGAAAATATTTTGTTTAGTTTCAAACTGGCTTTTCCTGATGTGATCATATTTGTTCCCTGCTACTAAGGGATTGTCAATGAAACAAAAAACAAACAAAAAACAATCAACAAATCATAGGTATTTTTAACTCACCTGAGAGAGATGTATTAATTTTTCTTTTTCCTTTTTTTTATTTTTTTTGTTTGTTTATTTGACAGAATTTACTGGATAAATATAAATCGGGTATTAGCTCAGTAAGAAAATGAAAACATGGTGGTTGGGCAGCAGTAGAGGGCAAAATACAAACGCTGCCAAATTAGAAAAAAATCAAAGAGCAAAAGACATTTTTGTTCTTCATGGCAAAGTCTTTAAATCCACTACAGGGCCACTGCTAATGCCTAACTTTGATATGCAAACCTGAATACCTAAAAATAAAATATTATTTTTAAAATTTAAAATATTACTTTGTGAAATATTTTATCTGCATTTTAATGCTTGAGAAAAGGGTGAAAAAACCACTCTTGCTTACACATATTATCTTGTTTGTTTCTATTGAGTCTCTTGTATCTCTCTCAAAGATATTCCCTTCATTTGCAGCTATGGAGGCTGAGAAACAGGGCTTGGTTTGGTCAAGCTCAACAGCAAAGAAGGAAACAGAAGAACCCAGGTTTCCTTTTAATCAGAAGCCTAAAACTCTACCTGGCATGTATTGGCCGCTAAGTACCAATCTGGCTTTTATGGAAATAGTGAATGTCAGAGACAGACTTGAGGTTATTTAAAATGTATTTCAAAATTTCATAACTCCCCCTTCCTCAAGGTGGAATGCATCTCCCAGGTAAACGCAGCAGGAAAATTATAAAGAAAACAGCTGGTTAAACCACAAGGAGAAATTACTCAGGAAAACTACAACCAGAATTCAAACTTAGATGGTACAAACTGTGATTGATGGCATAGAATCTGACTTTACTTTATCAGCAACGTGAGTTAGGTGGCATCCTAAGAGGTGCACACCTAGGTAGGGCACCTAAAATTCAGCACTGTGCCACAACAACTCCTAGGTCACCTTTATGTGACAATGACTTACCAACGACTTCAGGAGCTCTTGAAGGCCTGAACAGTCACCTTTCTGCAAACAAAGGAAATAGCTTTAGTTGTCTTTAAACAGCCTATCAGTGTATTATTCTAGATAAATACAGAGATTCACCAAGATGACCAGTAGTGAGTCTGATTTAACCCATTTACAAGCACTGATCCTGGGTGAATGGATATTTTAGCATCCAGTTTTGTCATTCCCATATCTTGGTAGTATATGTGTAATGCACTACTGAACTTCAGCAGAATATTTTAATCACCTTTTTAACAATATATAATTGTTGTTGACAGCAAACCAACAAGAAGAAACACTTCTAGATTAATTAAGAGTGACCTACAATTAAACCCTGCGCTACTTAGAGATGGAGTGGTCCCTAGATAATATTGCTCTAGTTTTAATGAGTGTTTATCATTCTTGTTTGCTTCCCCTGTGGCAGTTATCAAGGTTAGTTACAAAATTTCTTAATTAAATGGAAATACATAGAAGACACTGTCTTAAGAGAAAACAGCTTGAAATATTCATGACTTAAACATAATCTCAAAGTGCGCAGACTCCTGCCCCACAAATTTTTAATCACAGTTTATCTATAGAGCTCAATCTTTTCCTTAAGTCACACCTGGACACTAAACAACAATGCTGTATTCCAGGATTGTTCCTGTTCCTTTATCTCTGAAAGATAGAAATATATGTTATTAAACGTTTTTCTTCTCCAACATGTGAATGGCTCCAAAAGGTGTTTTTAAATTAAAGTTTGATATAAGATTTTTGAATCCTGACCCAGGCATCGCTAACTAGTTCTTCAGTAATTAGGTAAATCTCTTTATTGCCCATTTTGAAAATGTACTCTGATGTTTAATTTAGATTTCTAATGGAATTAAAGGATCACATTCCTACCAAATTCCATACAGAGTTTGGTACCCAGAGTACTCTGAGGAAATTATCTGACTTTTACCAATTCCATATTTTCAGATGTCACTAAAAATGGCAAATTCCAGCACCCTGAGAAATATTCTCTACAATTCCTCTTGTTTCAGATTGAAAGATGAAGCTCCCTCCTACATGTTATTTTTGCTTGTTCAGCGTTCAATTATAACATGTTTATAAATGCTTGCCAAAGCTGACCTGGTTCATATAAGTACTATTTCTATGATTACACTATATATAATATGATTACTATATGTAAAATATGTAAAGATAAATATTGGTACTGGTAAAGAATGATCCTCATATAATACTAATCCTGATCATCTTCACTGTCGCTTTGCATTGTGCTGCTGGTAAGGTGTTCTTAATTTTTTTCTTAGAACAAAAAAACAAAGTGCATGAAAGGTTATACATAAAATATTAAAATGAGCACAGACAAAAGTCAGAAAAAAAACATTGTGGGAGGGAAAAAAAAAAAAAAAAAAACCAGATCTTGTTTGGTCCTAGCCCAGTCTCTGTATTAGCTGGTCTGAGTAGTTAAAATCAGGCAATCTTGGGAAGGGAGAGAGGTGACCATTGTTTAAATCCTAGGTAAAAATAGAATACTGACTGGGTTCAAATGAAGGTTGTTCTTAAAGTAACTTGTTCTTACAGATTCTTGCTGCCAGTCTAGATACTTCTTATGTTAAAGCACAGTTACACAAAAATCTCCAAGGGAGACAGATCATTAGAAATGCCTACCTGGTGGCATTTTTAGGTGTAATGCAACAGTAAAAAATGTCTTGAAAAATGGAAGAGTAAGCATGAACCACTTACACGTGCCAAATATGTAACCAGAATAGTTATCTGGGAAACTGGAGCAGAGCTGTTTGAAAAGTGTATTCACTCACTGCCAACTCTTGGTCTCTTTGGAGCTATGTGCTTGAAACATCATTTCCCACAACTCCCTCTTTTTTTTTTTTCTCTCTCTCTCTTGTCCACCATACAGCACTTTCATTTGCCCACTGACAGTTTGGCATCAGATTGTGCCAGCCCTGAGCCCTACTGCAATGTACTGCTGAGTTATCACTCCACCACTGTCACAGAACATCATCATCACCGCTCTGATAGGAATACTGCAACAGCAACCTTTTGGTATGAGAAGGGAGAGAGGATTCCAAGACATACACACTGGAAGAACTAAGCACAGTACATTCTTTCAGAAAAAGCTATCTTCTTCCTCTTCAAAGGAAGTTCCCTGGATTTTAAGATCACAAGTTTGAAAACAGCAGAATTAGCACTCCCCATGCTTTCGCCTCTGCTCACGCGCTGTACCTCCAGAACGCCCAAAGGATCAATGCTCGAAGGCAGTGGGAACTAGAAGAGACTTCCGTTGTTTATCATGGTGTTGCTGAAGTCTTCTGGGGTTGACAGATGCCACTGCAGAAGGTTAATAAGATGAAGAAAGCTCTTCCAGCTGGACCGTAAGAGGGATTATGTCTGAGCAGCAGATAAACAGATTATTCCAGAAACAGACACTGCTTTTTCTTAAAACTTCGTCACTCTTGTCTTACCCCTCCAGTCCCCCAGGCTAGAAGTGTGCGTGTTGGAGGGGGTTGCCCAGCTCTTGCATTCTGGCACCTGTTGCATTCTGCCTAGTTGCAATTCAATGCAGTCCAAGGCTGGGGACACCTGAAAAAAATAATAAGACAAAAGACGTTTGGGATTTCAGTTCCTTAAGAAAAGAGAATTCTTCTACTTTACTAAAATATTCTTATTTCCTGCGTGATTGTTCTTGAAAACTGTGAATGATCTATAGACAGCATGCACTTGAAAACTGGATTAATATTTTTGATCATTTGCCTTGCTCTCCAAGTTCAGGGAAGCAGAGGTAAGTTCACATGTTAAAGGTTTAGATGAATTTTACATTGTATGTGTTGAGAAACAAAGTAATTGCAAGATCAGAGTTTTAACATTACAGAATTTTTTGCTTGGAGCGTGCTGTTTTGACAATTCAACAATAGACCATACAGTTACTGACACTGCTATAAAAGCTGAAAAAGGAAGTGTTGGTGTTATTTCTCAGCTATGTCTCCCAGGCTTTACAATCTCAGTAAGAGATGCCATTTATATTCATTTTACATGCATACGCTCTGTTATGAAAAAATATAATTTCAAAAATAACTATGAAGGTGAAAAATAACCGAAAGAACATCTAAGTGCAGACATTAAGATGGTGTTTCATTCCCCAAATGAAAAGGAAGTAGTAAGTCTATCTTCGCATTTACTAGACATTGTCAGAAAAACCTTCAAAAACTTTTAGATAGACAAATTCTGGAAGAATACAGCATACAGACAAATATACAAAACCCAGCAATACTATTAAGGATTACTGTAATAATAATTGTAAAATTATTTGCAAGAAAGCAGAAATGCAGACAACTCATCTGTACTTAGTTGATGGTTAACTATGTCTCCTTTAAAAATTCACAGCTATTTTAAAGCTTCTTCAACAGCAAAAAAGAAAGGATGGTGATGTGATTTTCCCTGATTAGTTCTATATTCAATATATTTAGAGCTTTGGTTAATTATGTTTTTGGAGGAGGTTCCTTAATAGTGTTTCCATCTATGTTTTGATATTTATATAACTGAATTAAAAGCCAACATAGCAAATGCTTTATGTGTGCCCAAGTCAATGATTTCTATTTTTATGTCAATTAAATGCAAAGAATGTAAAATTATAAAAATGAAGTCTTCCCAATGTTTTCTAAATATTTGTTAAAAAGACTGTGAAACACAGTCTGCTGTCAATAGTATTTGTAAAGTTTTATTTACACCTTTTTTTTTCCAGTCTTGCTTTTCTTTGCACAGATTTTTCTTTAAAAAATATAGACCACAGTTCTTATATCTCAAATTATATAAACCTTCTCTAGTGGACAATTAAAGTACTGAAAAAAATCCCTGGGAAAACACATTGTATTAGTTAACACTAGATTTATATTGTGGTGCTCTTTGATTTTAAATGGCAATATTTACACGGTATTAAAAAGTAATCATTAATGAAATTTTAGAAATGTGGTAAAAATGAGAGAATAAATGATATTTCATGTCTGACAAGAAGAAAAGTTGTATCAAAATGCACTGGTTTTGCATTCAAATTGCATATTCTGTTATGGAAGAGAATGAATTCCAGGCAATTCATGCATGCTTGATGGCATCATTGCAGTCCATATTTATAATTATGAACAGAGAAAGCAATAATCTTAAAAGTGGAGTCATATAGTTTCACCCACTGCAAACTGTGATTGCATGTTACGACACACTTCCATAAAATGCCAGCAAAATGCTGAGAGGCTTTCTTGACAGAGAGAATACAAAACTGTGCATCGTCTCCCTAAGAGATGCAGTAGAAGACTTACTACACAGAAGGTTCATCAGCACTCAGGAAACCATGACCAGTCATAAACTTTACTTAACATCTTGCTTATGCTCAAACTTTCTCATTTTTTATGGCTTTCAGGGGAAATTTTTTTTCTATACATTGATGTGAATGATAACTAGAAATATTACACTCCTTTAGAAAGCACATGTGGTATGCATAATGTCTAATAATTACTTTGTAGTGACATGTAATCCTGCCATGCATAATATTTTTAAACTATGTTATTGCAAATATATGCACATAGATCTCAAAAAACTTAATGCCTGTGTTAAGAAACTTCTTTTTCAGAGCAGAGATGCTTCCAGAACCATTATTTTATGGCTTAGCTTTACAGTCAGATACTTACATAGAATGTTTACCAAAAATACACAGGGTCTCCCAACAGTCTGAATCACTCATTAGTGAACCTAACATATGTTTTGTGGCTTTTATGGCTATTCAAGTTCACAGGGCATGTAAACTGTGACAAATTAGGAAGTAAGAAACTAATATAAGAAAAAGTCCCATCTTAGGCAAAAAACCTCCAACAAATAGATAATTTCTAAATATTTGTAAGGTTAATCCATTGATATTTTTCCTTATTAAAAAAAACCCTATATTAAATTCAAATTCTTTATTTACTCACATTTATATTTAACAAATAGTGGGCTAAGAAATGTGGGGCTTGCTTAGTAAAGGCTTTTGGTTCTTCCTTCCCGTCCCTATTTAAGGACCAAAGAGTGTTTCTCCCAGACCTTTGGAGGCTGTCCAGGAACACCTCCAATTCCACAGTAAACAAACAGAAAACTGAAGGGAGCAAAATAAACCCCTTAGGGATACAGTGTTTAACTTTGGCCATGATTTTGCCGCTGTCCTGACACAAACTGTCTCTAGCAACAGGAAGGGAAAGTAAAGGGGATAAAATCTTTGTGACAGCAAAAAATTTGCACAAAAAATCTGAATAGTAAAGTCCTGAACACACAGACTAACAACCAAAATAGAGAGGAGCTTTGAACACTCAAAACTGTGCCTTGATGCTGTGTTCATCCGAGCATTAATACTGAGAGTGTAAGGGAGCCAGAGCACATTCAGGGCTGTTTTCTGTTATTTTTTTTTTTTCAGCAAGCAAATATTTGCTATTTACTCAGGCATTCCTTAGGACACAAAGGCTCTGTGTGTTCTCTATGAAATCATTTTAATTCATTCTGACTCACCCCTTCCCGCTAGGGTGTTCCAGTTCAGCAATAAATGTTGCAAACCTTCATTACTATAATTGCCCAAGGAAAAAGAAAGGGTTAAGCAAATTTGTTAAGCCAAATGAAAAGGTAAATCAAAAAACATAAAGCTTCAAAGAAAGAAAGAAAAAGACTTCTTTTTGCCTTAGCATTATCTTCTACCTTCATCCATAAATAAGAATTAGCAAGTTAAAGTTAGCTTTCTTGGTTGTGCTTATGAACAAATAAAAATTAAACTTTTTTTTTTTTTACCTTCCCAAACAAATGTAGCACTGCATTCTATATGGGTTTTAATTTTACCTATTTTCTGGCTAAAACCAAAATCTGAATATAAATACTAGAACATTGTCTCTGAATCTTAGAGATTAATTCCAGAAATAGTCACACCCGTGCCACAGGGATTAGTGAACTACATGTGAATGAACAGCAAGATATGTGGGATTTTTTTTTTTCTCTGAAAACACCTGTGGACAAGATGCTCACTAGTAATAATAATAGGTTTTCTCCTTTTACAGAACATTAATTTACAAGCTGCAATAAAATAACTTTGATTCTTAACCTGCTAGAAATTCAGATTGTTAATGCTATTCTTAATTTCTCAACTAATTGTGGAATCCTCGTGGCTTCAGCAGCACACTGATACTGCCAACATGAATCATACGTAGCAAACACGGTGTGTCTTCTTTCTAGAGGAAGACAGTTTTTCTTCACAGATGGAAAACTGTGCATGCGTTCTACCGCATTTTGATATTTTAAAATATTATAAACATGTTTTCCCTCTTCTTTTTTGCCTCTATCCATCCTAGACCCTCTGGGATTTAAATTAGTCTTCTGTTCTTTTTCTACCACACAATTCTTCCATTTTCATCAGAAATTAAGTGCACTATCCTGAACATTCCATGTACTTTGTAAGCCCAGCTGTGTTTCAATTACTTCCCCTTAGGAATGTGTGATATTGAATAACAATCCTCAAAAGAAATACCTGTCTATCTCTCTGCTTTTATATCCATGTATACTGGCATTTAGTCACTGTCAGCTGCTACTTACTGTATAGACACTTCAGAGTAGTAACCTATCTGGAAAACATAAAATTAACAATCATCTGGGAGTACCTACACAGTGTAGGTGTGTTTATATACCCTTACGTAATTGTAGCACACCTCATCATTGCATGCAAGCATACCACCAGCTGCAACCTTGCAATGTGCATAGTCTGACAGAGTAACGCTATCACCCTCATTTCACAAAAGCATGAGGACCTGAGGTATAGCTCAGGAACTGAAGTCCTGATTTGCAGGAAGCATTGCAGTCATAAAAAGCAGGACAGCAGCAGAGTCTGGTGGGCTAATTCTCAGAGCAGGTGACTAGTCACACAGACATGTGTAAATCAGTAGGACCCAGACTCATGATTTAACCCATTACATTAGCTGTACTTAGGCCACTATGCTTATCGTTTCAGTAGTGAGGTTCTACTGGCTTTAAAATTTCTACTTCGCTGCAGAGCCAAAATTACCTTCTTTTTGGCGACTCTGAATCTTTCAATACCTCTCTCAGACTCTACCAAATTGTATATTAACAATCTTGGTAAACCAGTTAGCTGAAACACCAGTTTTAGTGGCTGTGTTCCAGGTATACCTTTCAGACATATGAGTCAACACATACCATAGAAACTCCAGCAGTTTCAGGAAGGAAACAACAGTGCGCTCATCTTTCATTTTGTGATTTCATGGGGACAGCACAAAATGAAGATAGTTCTAATAGAGTTTTTTTCCATTTCTTCTTCTTTGTCAATACTAAATGAATAAGTTGTCATGCTTAAATCAAGAATTGGACTAGGTGTCCTCCAAAGAAAACTTGGTCTATGCAGCTTGATGCACAACTAAGTTAAAGAAGGTTAAGTCCAAGTCACTTCCTGTCAAAATGAGATGGGACTCAACCAGCCAGAGACTGTAGATTGTACTGCAAGATGAGTCACCCTAAACTGTGAGGGAAAATCAAACTGTTCCAACTACACAAGTTGAACAAAGAGATGGCACTGGGGCTTCTGGCACCTGGAAGCTTTCTCATGTGCCAACCATCCTAATTGTCATCACATTTGAATACAGATACCTCAATAAGCTCATCCTGCACCAAGACTCTTTGATTCACACCATCAAAATTGATGAAATGTTGACATACATGGCAAAGTATTACTGGAACTTGAACCTATGCTGTGTCATTGGCTTTCTCAGAGAATAGTTGTACATCGTGAGAGGGACTAATTAGAAAAATAATAGCAGAGGTATTCAATTGAGTGTTTCATCAGATCGGACGCATCCCTCCATGAACTACTTAATTTTAAGTATTTCCTTGCGTCCTTCAATGCAAACCATATCAGTTAATAGAACAGCCTTTCAGGTCAGATGCTTCTAAGATGGCCAAGGGAAAACATAGATGCATGTTTTATACGTCAACATTAAAACAGTTATTCTTCAGTGCTGTTTCTAGTCCAGGTTCTGCACCATAAGCAGACTGTTACAAGATTCGGAAGCTAACAATGAAACCATAGATGGCCTTTGATATTTTCTATAAATTCCAGCAGCAGATGTTAGCAGAGTTGACAAATAACAATTTGTACTTTTCTGCCTGAAAGAGAATGTATAAATTTCTACCTTTAATGAGACATATTACATTTAGGAAAACATTAATTCCTTATGATGTTTTTTCAGATTGGAAGAAAATGTGTCAAAAATCACGTTGATTCAAAGCTTTCAGCACGTTCAATATTTGCGGTTGGTACAGGGAGCGCTTAATGTGAACGTGGATTTATCATTAGAATAGGACAACTATATTCACAAAAGGAGGAAAAACTTATCAGTGGCATATTATGTTTTCTATTCTCATCTATAATAAGTAGATAATTCACCATAATTATTTTGCCATGAGTTGTATAGTTAGCATAATTCAAAAACATTAGCAAATTATCTGCTCAGAGAGGGAGGAAAAAAAAACCTCCACTTGTCTGTTACAAGGCCTATGCATAAATTTCATAAATCTTGCTTCAAATTATCTTAGCTTTTTTTCTGGAGTTGGTTAACAATGGTGTTTTTCCACTTGGCGTAGAAAACCACATGGTTTTGTGTATCTGGCAGGAAGGGAACAGCTGAGGGATTACACCTATTTTATTTTCTCGCTGTCATCTACTTGAAGAAATTAAATTTTTCATAATTACTGAAATCCAAAAGCACATTGGTTGATGACAGCAGTGACCTTTGGTACCGAAATGTAAATTCAAATTAATTTAAAGGGTTCTGAAAAAGAACAATTACCTAATGCCATCTCCTAGCTTTGAAGATAAAACCACTAAAACAAAAAGGTTTTGAGTTTTTACTAAAATCTACACATTTATTGATGTCACTGCTATAACATACATTTCAAAATAATTTATCACAATCTCTTTGAGATTTATTCCCATACATATTCTGAGGTGCAGATTGTTTCAGTATAACCAAACATTTAGTACTTTTAACATAAGGATAACAACAGGAATATATCACTTAAGGATTCATGGGAGCCTTACCTTATTTGAGCACTATGTTAACAGTAGCTACATTCTTATCTTCCATAAATATTTAAAGAAACATGATCATGCATTTCTGACAAGAAGCAGGATTTACGAAAACCCACCATTTTCCTGGATTCTCAAGAAGGAAAATCCCTTGATACAGGTCTAATCAAAAAGATTAACATAGCCTTTAAAAGATTGACAATTATAGAACTTACCTTTTAAGCAGAAGCCTGGAATTTCTCTCCTGCGTCATAGAGAGCTTGAGCACAGCTACTGAATATGTGCAAGGTCCTGTTTAGTCATGCTGAATCCAAGCAGGAGATACAGGGATCAGACCAGTATTGTCTTCACTGCATAAACAGGGTCGAGCACGTCCCTGACGTGTAAGGTGATGCTGAGTCCAGCATGATACAAGATATTGGTTGGTACATGAAGGGTTCTGTAATGCTGAGCATGGACCCACCAGCATTGTGGTACTTACATGGAAGTTTGCTAGTGGACATTGGCCATTTTACCACAGCTTAGCCTTAAACTGGAGGCCTGGACCTGGCCTCCAGATCACTTTGCCGTAATTAGATACCCAGGCCTCATTGCACAGGCAATATTACTATTTAGTCACATTTAAGAATGGAATTCACAAACTCAGTATACCAAACAGGAATTACCAAGCTCATCACTGTCAATACTTATTCTGAGAAATTAAAATTATTCACTTTTAATATAAACACTTTAGACCTCTTCATGTATTTTAGAAATGGAAGCATACTCCTCTGAAGATAAGCATCAATGTCAGCTGCTTATCTTTAATCAAAACTGCCCCACAGTAGTGGATACTGCCCTCTAACCCAGCAGTTCATTGGCTAAATGCACTAAACTTAAAAAAGTGAGATGCAAATTGAGTTCTCTCCTGTGTCTCAGCTATCCCAGTCAGAGCCCTGATAAGACCCACCAGGATGCAACAATGGTTTTGGCTGAGTCTCCTTACCATTTCCTTTCAAAGTTCTTTCACTGTGTGCATTAAAAATAGTTAAATAATTTATTGGACCCAAAGATAACAGCCATATAATCTTGTGTTTAAGGGCACTAAGCTCTTGGAGACAAGACCTGAACAAATTAAATATTCACATTAATTTTTTTAATATAGAATTCCATACTCTGAATTTTTTTTAAATTGTGAGTCTTTACAGTTGTGAAAACAAGTTTGGAAATGCAATGCAAACACAGAGTTACAGTGTCTGACAGAGCTCTGGCAAAGCAGCCCTGAACATCAAGAGTACAAGGAAAGGGCCTCCACTTTCACATCTGTGTAGGAAGATAGAGGTTGTTGCATACTTCTCTGAGAGAAGATAGGTGTTCCTCCTGCTACTCGTTTGCAGGATCTAGACTGCATTGGATGATAAAGCCATGCCATATTTAAATCTGTCCCTGCTCATCTAAGCCCCTTCAACCCAGTTAGACTCTTCACATGCAAATGACCTGACAAAATATGGCATGAAAAAACCCCAAGATTTTAAAAGGAGTATAAGGAGAGAACATGTCATTGGCACTGTCTCTGGCAAGTGCCACTAGAATGTAGGATCTTCACTATTGCCATGACAGGAGGAGACTACCTGTAGGTAAGAGTCCAGGATATTACCTCTCTTTGTACTTTCTACGCTTCATCTGGTGTTTATTTTGACCAACCCTATAAGAAATCTCAAGATCAACTTTCCATGACTAGTCAGTCATGCTTTTCTTACTGGCTCAATTATCAATATGGGGCAGCTGGCCCCACTATATATTTAGCAGCAACATATTTCCAGGATCTTTGCTAAATTAAACTTGGTAAGTTTTCCTCACTGTATTTCAGCAGTTCGTTCCCCTTAAATAAACCTTAAGTTTTAATTAATAATGATTTTATTGTGCAGGCAATATATCTCGTTTGTTAATCAAGCATTCTTCTCCATCCTGAGAACATCCACTTATTTTTCAGACATCTGCTTTTTAACACATCTCAAACCTTGTGTTGATTTTAATGATTAATTATTCAGACTTCAACAGTTTTGTCACCTTGACTTTTTCTGCCAAATCCTCAGTTACCATACTTTAAATTCTTCTTTTTGTATACAATAACATCTAAATTTTCTCAGGTCAAATAAAACTAAAAGTTTATTGTCAAAATAATGCTGTATATAAATGTTTCTACACAGAGACTGTCTACATTGCTGAAAAAAACCCAAACTACCAACACCAACATTGGAGGCTTCTCAAAACTGAGACCATTAACAGAGAGAAATCGATAAAGCTATATAGAGAAACATCCACTACAGTTATACAAAAAGGTATGAACATAAGTTTCTTGCTCCTGTGTTTATAAAAGCAAATTTGAAAAAAACACCAAACAAACAACAAAGAGCCCCAATGCTGACCAATTATCTGAATCACTTTAAACTCTTTTTCTGTAGAACCCAGCTCAACAATGATATACTTTTCCTTTTTAATTATGCAGATTATTAAAACCCTATAAAAAGTCTCACCTTTCAAAACCGTTCCTCCTGCCTTGTTATTTTAGTTAGGGTATAAATTTGATAATGCAGATCTCAAGAGACACAGAGTAGAGTCCTGACCTAATTCTAAGGATTTCAGATTTTTGATTTGTGAAATGAATACTATTTATCTGTCTGAGAACAAAACCTGAAGAACAGTACTATGCATTTGAGAGGTTGGTACAGATATCAAAGCACTTTGATTAAATCCCATATGAATTAGATTACTGTATGATATTTTGAAAAAAAATTTGTTGTATTTATCTAAGGTCGGGACTAGAGATCAGGAACTCCAGATTTTAATAGCAGCTGACAGTGACCCTGTAGGTAACCTTGGTAAAATTACCTCAACATTTTTCCTCCAGTATGTCACCTGGAAAATGAGGACAGTGGTGTAAATTCTCTCAGGTGAGAATAAAAAAGGGGAGTTACAGCTTTAAGACATCTTGGAGATGAAGCTGAAGTACAGTAAATGGTTAGCAGACTTCTACAGTTATCTGCCCTTCTGCCCTAGAACTATCAAAAATAGCTAAAAATCTTAAATATACCTTCTAAAGGTTAAACTGAGACAATCATCTTTGTGAAACAACAGAGTTAAATAAGAAAGTCAAACTGGGCAGGGTTTATTTAAGGCAAACTGAATATTTTATTTTTTTATGTTTATTTTAGAAAAAAAAAGTGATAAAAAATTTACAAAAATTACTTATTTTTAAAAAAGTAAATCAGCCTAGTATTACTGGGATTTTTTAGGTGATCAGACTTGTACCTCTCCATTTTACTTGATTACCACATTGTATGGCAAAAAGAACAGGGACCAGCTAATATATATGGATTCAATTTCATAATAGCACATGTCTTTTTTTTTTTGTTTCAACCCAGGATGATGAAATCAAAGTATCTAAAAAGTTGTAGATGGAGGCATGTTGTAGTAAAAAACCATCTGGGAGTCACAGGTAAAAATTTCTCAGTTCACAGTTTCCACAGACCAAGGGAAAACACGTCTGAAGAATTATAAGCAGATGTTTGTACCAGAAGGCAAGTTTTCTTCCATTCAGAATCAGTAAATACTAGGAAATTAGTATCAGGTCATCATGTAGAGAGAAGGGCTGATGCTTTCCCCAATTCAAAGCATGCTTGAGTTTAGTAAAAAATATAATTTCAAGCAATTATGATAATGAAAGTTATTCTAGTAAGAGAAATATACTAACCACAAGATATAAATTAAGTTTATTACAATAGAGATACATTAGAAACAGACCCCTTGAAAAGAAAAAGAAAAAAAAAAAAAAGGGTGAAAATTAAAGGGAAAGAATGAAAGAGAAAGAATTTAAATCCACCCTGAATAGGCAAGTAGAACAGCACTAACTGAAGGCAGAAAAAGTCTAGTCTCTTTCTCAGCCTGAAAAGCCCAGATAGTGACCCTAATATAAAGGGTTTGAAATCATTACAACAATCACTTGAGAAGAATCTCCTTTGTCAGTCTTACGAATAGTATAGTTCTTAATTCAAGTTAATGACTTAGGGGCAAATCCTGGGGAAGAAGCAAATCCTTCAGGAGAGACCTCTGCTGCATACAAAAGCTATCAAAGAGCTTAGTGACAAAATCCTCTGCCCCAGTCGGTCAGGCTGCCTGGGCAGCTGGTCTATCACAGTTAATATTCCCTATAAATGTAATAAACTTACAACAGGCTATTTTCTATATGGATTTTTGTTTTTTCATTTTAGGGGTCTGCTTTGAGATTTCAGTTGCATTGGATTTTTTTCTCTCATCCCATATATCATTCAAATAACTCAGTGTCTCATCTGATCAAGAGTTTGGCCACTCGTGGTTTCTGATGAACTCAGAGAGTTCTGTTTTCACAGAGGAAATTTCTTTTATGCAGTTTATGGTTCATGACCTGACATTAATGTGGAAAAATTACTTCCATTTCATTTAATGTCAAATGTTATATACTGTATCATCATTTCAAATTACCTTGCAACAATTAGACAGTTAGAGGTCTATAGGTAGCTGCCTCTGGCATGCATTAAAAAACAATAATAACAACGTGTTGCCCTTATTTTATAACTTCCTTTCTTTTAGACAATATTCATCATAATCAACCAGTAGATTTTTTCTGTATCAGAGTAGCACCTATCTAAAATATATATGTTACTACTATGTACACAGTAAACACTGTTCATTTGGAATTTAAATAAGAACTGAGACATATATAGAGAGAGATACACATACATATGTATGTATCCTGACATATATGGTAGAACTTTCCTCATTCTTTATCTTAAGTACTATTCTTTTTGTAGCAGTATGTTTTTCAATTATTTCTCTCTTATCATTTATCTGCCCACTTTTCTTCAAACATTTAATTAACACAGTTCCAAATTGTCAAGATAATGTGTTTTTAACTTTCCTTATTTTCTCTCAATTTGCCTAAGAACACAATAGTTAGTGTTTGTTATATGTAGCATGACATTTCTTCTTTCTCCAGTAAACTCAGAATTCTTTACTCTTACTTTTTTTTTATAGTGCTGCTTACTGAATTTATTCCTTTTTAACCCTGTTATTTCCTTTTCTTCTTCTGTTACAAGTTTTTAAACCATTTTTCAAAGTATTTCTTTTTCATTTGTTTCATCAGGATTCAGGAATACATAAAACTTGCTTAAATTTTTCCATGTCTTTCAAAATGTCTTTTATTCCACTCACATTTCTCTTCATTTTTCATCTGTTATGACAGTATCAAATGTACTGAAAGGCAGCCTAAACAGGTATCTCCAAATTAACTAACCTCTTTATTAATATGTATATGAAATTTTGGAAGACAGTCTAAAAGACACTCATTGGTCTTGTCACATGATCCCGCATAGCGCTGTATTCCAGCTCATTTAAGTGTGTACTTTATATGCTATTTTTATCATTAACATTTTTACTTTAAATTTAGCTGCTATGTCGTGTAATACTGCATCACAAATACCTAGGAAGTGAAACCAAATGAGTCCCAAATTTTTACATGCCTTTTATGATGGGAGTTCCTGTGCTTGAGGCTATTTTGACACCCTAGAAGTATTTCCATTTTTCATAACTGAATGGATTCATAAGTAAAATGTAATCCTAGGTCTTCAATTCCCACTCACTGATTTCGCTTTTTGTGCCAGGAGTTGAAGAACTATTGAAACACAATGCCAGAGCTTTCACAATTGTAGTCTGTTCTAGTTAATACTTCGGTTTTTGAGAGGGAAGTCTAAAGGAGTGCACTGTGGAATAAGGGGGAGACTGGAAACAGCACTTTCTTTCCACAAGGGCAATAAAATTCCTGTCCTACTTTTGAAAGATTCAGGGTCTAGTTCTTTGGATAGGTTCAAGGCTATGAACCTGATGTGAAGGGAAATGTGCCTTGAAACCCAAAGGAGTGATAAGAATATCTTAAGGATGTGCAGATTTAAGGTACAACTGTTTCTCATTTAACTTATCTGCTAGTACAGACATCTATTTACACTGGAGACTGACACAGATATTCTTCACTTTCCCTAAGCTCCAGACCATTATTTATCACTGTACTGTAAAGTTACCTGCAGGTCAATATGCTCACAAATGAGATGATGTAGCACAAAGTTCATGCACTTCAGTGACCTTTGTGGATCTAATCCAAAGTCACTTCTGAAAACAGGATTTAGATCTTCTGAAACTTTTACCCTGTGTGTCCTGGGATCACGTGTTGAGACATAAGGAAATTAGTTGCAAGGTCTCTTAAGTCCCAGGTCCCCCATGTGATCACAGGATGCTTCCCATCAGCATACTAAATTGGTCAGGGCATTGACACCACTATAATGCAATAGATAGAACTCTCAAGTTCATGCTCATTTTCCAGACATGAACTTGCATTGGATACCCACTGCTTATGCAAAGTAAGTTTATGTATATCCTTCTTTTTTATATTTTCCAGAAATCCCTAATAAAATAAACCGTGCTGAAGCCAAACATCTTGCAGATGCCTCAGGCTCAGAAAAAACAGAAAGAACAACAAAGAGGTCCAGAGTATCAACCATAAGGCGGATATTTGACATGGCAAAACACCGAACAAAGAGGTCATCCTTTTTCTCAACTGGTGTGAAAGTTTGCCCACAAGAATCAGTGAAGCAGATTTTAGCCAGTCACCAAGCTTACTATAGATTAAGAGGTAAGATGATTATCGTAGCAAGTACTTCCTTGTTCGAAGTCTTTCTTTTAATTAAAAAAACACAGTAATTTTCAAAAAATTTGGTTCTTCACCTTTAGGTAGTGTATATGTTCTTTGCTTTATTTTTACATAGATAATGTTACAGATGCGTCAGCAGGGTTCAAGATAGACAGGTACCAGAGGAAAAGAAAACAATGCACTCAAAGGACTAATGAATTCAGAGTAACTGCATAGTGTTCTAGAATGGCTATACATCAAGAACAAGTTATGCTTGCATTCTTGTGTAAAGATGTACCACCTTTCTTGTAAGTGCAGCATGTGCCATCATAGCTATTCAGAAATAATTTCACCAGTTTAAGACAAGTAATGAAATTATTAATTGGTCATTGCACAAATTTGTTGGCGTACCTGCAGTAATATTAAGTCTATAGCAGTGTTGACATACAACAAATACTGAGATAATTGTCAGCAGGTCATGAAAAGAAATTAGGTTTATTTTCTAAAGGTCTGAAATAGTTCTACCCTTTCTCAACTAATTTGCTCCCTACCCAGCCCTTTTTTTACCTACCTTGTCCATAGAGAACCTATAGAGTTACCACTCCAGTTCTAGGTCCTCAGAGAGCACAGTGCAAATAGCCTCCTGGTTTTCCCTCTTCATTCCTCCTGCCCTCCCAGTCTTTCACTCTGTGGCTGTTTCAATTTGTGTTAGAAAAATGCATATTTTTGCAGTGCAGCTAGACAGCCCAAAGCTAATTCTAAAACCTAGTCAACATTTCCGGGATGCAAGTATCCAAGGCAATATTTCCTCTCTAAATCACCTCTGCTTATCTATTTTTCCTCTGTATTAGTCTCCATATTCACATACATCTATGCAACTTGACTGCTTCTCAGCTCTCCTTCAGGGTACCAGATATCTCCCTCTGAAATGAAACCTGGATGCAGAGCTGCAAAAATTTTATTTGCTATAGGCAGTATGGAAAAATTACACAAAGGGTTGTAACTATTCCTATAGACACAAAAATATTTGATATCCATTGTAGCATCCAATGGGCATTAGACAGAAACCTGAAATGTGTTAGAGACCCACCCATGACACATTTAGAACTGTAATAGCAATAGCACTGTGGATCATATCAGTCTTCTAGAGACTTTTTCTGCTAAGAAAAATAATACATTTTATTATTTTTTTTTGCACACACACATATATATGAGCATATATATGTATTTATTAGCACACAACACAGAGCAGCTCATATATAGGAGCTCAAACAGTTTCTCTTGGATAACCTGAGCCTACTGTGACCCTATACCAACTCTGAAATAACACAACATAGCTTAAGTCACCAAGAGGACAGTTCATCATGTGGAGCAAACCGGGAGAGCGCACGGAATCACCTACATCATCTCCTCAGCCGGTCATGTGTCACGTTTATCTGGTAACCGGATTACTTAACGACAGATAGTATATCTTTATTCAGCAATTACTGCTCAGAAAAACAGACACCAGAGAATAGCAAGAAAAAGAGGATAGAAAGTAGCTTTAACAGTTAGTCATAATGGATAAATCTCTTCAAAAAGACAGCCTTTTCCTTTTTAATAATCTGACCACATCTGCTCCACACGTAGCTGCTCTACTGGGAGGGTAGGTTGTTCCTGAGATATTATTGAGGGGCCCTAACACAGCTGGGTGAGTACATCCCTACAGCAAGTTTAGAGTACCCCTAGAGAAACTGACTGCACTAATTTCAGGGACACGGATAATGCAGATAATGAACTCACTCTAAGTCAAAGTAGGTATCAAGTACTGAAAATAAATGTCCCATCTCACAGTAATGAGCTTTGCAAAGTAAAGTGCTAAAGGCAACAGCTTTTAAATTGCTAGCAAGTTTTTGTTAAAACAGTTTTTCTAATAAGTTTGAAAATCCCCTCTCTAAAAGTATTTAATGTTAAAAGGCATTTTGAAGTGTGTTCCTTCATTTTGAGTGATGAATGTGTAAATGCGTAAACACCTGATCACTTTTAAGAGACTTTCAAGTTTACTTTTTGGTACAAAACATCCGTCCCCAGCCCCTTTCTTCTTACTCAGTCTGCCAGGAAGCTGTGTGGGAAGCCTTTCGTATTTTTCTGGATCGGATTCCTGATACTTCTGAATATCAGAACTGGGTTACTGCCTGTCAGAGGGAAACCTTTTGCATATTCGACATTGGCAAAAACTTCAGCAATTCCCAAGAGCATCTGGAAATAATTCAGCGGGTAAGGATTACTGACATTTATTTAGAAACTGGGAGAGACTTCCAAGTCCCTTCCCATCTGCTTATTTAAGAGCAAAGTATTGCTCAGGAAGAGGAGGGGGCACGTCTTAGAAGGAAAACATAAAAGTATATTAAACAAAAGAGCTAACATTTCTGCTCTCTCTGGTTTGATACACCCACTAGTAAAATGCTGTTTTTCTTAATCTTTTTGCAGCGAGTAAAACATAGAACCTTCCAGGAAAGGTAAGTAGCACAAGTAGAACCTTGCCACTTGATGTTACTGCCTTTTTTGAAAAAGATATGTGTAGATGTGTGTGGACGTGAACAGATATATATATATATATAGCACTGTGGTGTATTTGGTGTGTGCTGTGAGAGATGGGTATACTCTATGTATCATAGTGCACAGCAATTGAATCACAAATAATGGAGGTGGCCAAATGTCTGAGTTACCTGTTCACTTTGAGACACCACAAAATGTTTTCTCAGACTAATGTGAGTGTTAAACCCTGTCAGAGCCATGGCTTTGCGTTAGACTAGCATTGATTGGGAGTGTGACAAATGTTGCTAGACAATCCAAGAGCTTAACAAAGGTTTCTCTGAGAGGCTACACTGAGAAATAACATGCAAACTTTACATCTTCACTTTAGCTTTCTCCTGTATTTTCACACATCCTGACAGTGTCAACCAACATGATACTTTATTCTGCAAACTCTTCAAAAAAGTAGGCTCCTGGCAACGTTCACAAATTAGAGAATGGCAGGATTAAAGTTCCAATATTGAATTTTCTCTCACTGCATATAAATACAGAAGTACAGCCACACAAATCATTGTCCACAACTTCTCTGATGAATGTTTTCCTTCATGTTTTCTTTGATTTTCAGGAGACTTTAAGGCAAACAATCTTTTCAATTCATAAGTTACACTGTCTCATGATCACAGAGATCTTACATATCTTTATTCATTCTGACATGAGAAATTTGTTTGTTCTTTCTCAGAAATGTATTTTAAATAATGTAGGGCCTAATTAGACTCCCCTGGAAGGCTAAAGGGAGGTCTTTTCATTCAGTCTAGTGCAAACAGCAGCAGCAAGTCATTAAGTGAAGTGACTGACCTCAAAGTTCTTAAGTTCTTTGTTAACAGTATAGTTCTCCCTAGGCATAATTCAGGAGTAAATTCCATGAAATTACTCATATTTTAGCTGGAAATACGGAAAGCCATGATTATGCTTGATTGGACTTCATCTTTACTATTGTGTGGCTTGGGAAACATTCTGTATCTTCTCTAGATGCCATGCAGAGAGACCAGACTCCAGTTAAAGACACAACACATAATTAGCTAACAATGAGAGAACATTACAAGTAATACTTTGGTTCTCACCACATAAGATATCCAGAGGATGTGTCAGATCAGTTGTTGTTCATGTTATGTTATTATAAAAGTTCATTATTTATGTTATTAAACACCTAGGTTGGTTCTGTATAGAAATCTTTTTTGTCTATGCTACCACCTCTAACACCACACATTTGCAGTGCCCTTTGTTCTTTTACTCATACCAGTTTTCACAAATACTCCATCTGTGTGCACTGTGGAAGTTTTGTGGAATTCCATTCTCTTTTATTTCAATGATTGGGTTTTTTATTTTATGCTGTGGCTTTTTTCCACACTCTACTTAGAGCCCAGAACAATTTAAAAGTTTCACACCCCAATTTCAGGAAAGAATAATCCCTTATCAAAAAATCTAAATTTTTCCAAAAACTGAATGAATAAAAATTTGGCTTAAGACAGAAATTATTTTATAGTCTTAACTGCAGGAATCTTTAACACATCTGTTATAAAATGTACTTAGATATACGTACCACTTCTACTTCTCAGGCAAACTAAGAGTCACAATTACAAAATGTATTTATCACATCATGACTGTAAAACTTACGACAGAAAATAATACCAATAACACAAAGCCAAATCCTGTAATGACAACTTTACATCATACCCACAATATTTTTCCTTGAGTTTTCAGCTATCTTCCATGGGGACCGTGACAGGCACTAACCCATGAATGTTACATCCAGATGCAAAAATAACAAAAACTCATCCGGATCCAGGAATCCAACTTGAAACTATAATTATTTGGAAGTATCCCTATGATATTATAATGCAGGCCAACAACTGAAAAACAAGTCCACCCATCCTCTCCTCACACCACACCATATGAAACTTCCTTGGAACCATGAATTTTCCATTGGCTTTAAAATTAGAACCCCAAAGCTCTCACTGAACTAGCTTGATAGGGTGAAATATAGCAAAGGAGACAAAAGCTAGGTTAGATGATGTACAAGACATCTTGCTTCCATTTTAGACAATGGTCTACCATTTGTTAACTTCAAACAGAAACAAAACCAGACCTAGTGCACTGATTTAATCTCTATAATCCCATCCCTCTGGCTGCATGGATAAAATCAGCATGAAACTTCATGAGCAGATTCCTGACAGGAATCTTCCTTGGTGGAAGAATATATCAAATCGATATTTTTTAAGAGAAAATAATATATTGATGAGGAAAGGAAATACATAAGCTGTTGAAGAAAAAAACATGATCTATTGTTCCATTGCCTGTTTAACCTGCTTACAAAATATCCCCTTAGAAATAACTTCACTTATTGTTTCTGTATTTTTTTTCACACTTTTTTCATTGCCAGTACAGTATGGAGTTAATTAAATCACTCATTTCTATTTGATTGATAGGAAAGATGAAATATCTGCAGAGAAAATAGGAGGCAAAAGGGTGGAAGAAATTCCTTCCATTTCTACAGGTAAAATCAACTCTGCTTCTTGTATGTCTGCTCATTAAGTAGAATTGCTAAGGACAGTAATTCTTCAGTCTTAAAAGGCTGCAATTTAATGAATGCAGTAAAAGCACGACAAGTTCAGTGAAGTAAAATGACAATGTTTTAGCAAAATAATCTTTATGAAGCAACCTTTTATCTCTTTATAGCATGTCTGCTACTCCAATGTAGCATTCCAATCTTGTTTCACAGTCTTTAAATGCATGTTTTCTTAGATTCACCTTTAGATAGTAGAGCTAATTTTTTTAAAAATAAAATAGCATTTAGAGTGTCAGCTGCTGCATTTTGTTAACCAAAACAGAAAAGCAGATGCAAATAAAGATAGACATTAGTGAGAAAGTCACAGTAATGACAAGACAATAATTTGATAACATTATTATTAGACCAACCAGCTCTATTGCATACTACAGTTCTTTAAAATAACATTAGAAAACTCATGCAGTGATGCAAGTCTGTAAATATGAACATTTTGGTTCAAGGAGGAAACATCCTGCACATATATTGTTATGAGGGCCAAATACAACAGAATCTTGTTAATTAGGACTTTCAGCATACTAACTTTGCCTCTGTCTGGAAAACTCTGTCAAAGCCTCTTGTACTTTAAATTGAGCCCTCAAGAAAGGTGGCTGTTATAGAGACAAAGATCTCACCTGGCAAAATCAAGCTTAGGCATGTGGTGATATACCATGTGGTGATATATCATGTGGTATGACAGGAAATTACCAAATATCATTAATTCACACAATTTCATTTCAGTCAGTTCCATTTTTGCCTTCAGTCACACACATGCAATGCTACTGATGTTTGACCTGGAAGAAAGTCTGTCTATTGTATAAAATGTAGCAGCTTTACCCATGCCTTAAGCCATGGCCACCTTCCACTGATACAGGCTTGTGCTCCAACACAGCCTCCCCAAGGAGAGCTGCTCCAGTGAGCTGACACCTGACCGGCACAGAAAGGGGAAGATTTTTGACGTGCAAACTTGTTCTTGCCTGACTTTTCTTTTAACCCCCCCTCCAGGCTCCCCTGGCACGCCTATCTCTCCATACGCGCCTAATGGCACGCTGCTCAACGAAATCCTTAACGACACGAGGACTCCTGTGAAGGTCAGGGCAGCCCGTTTCCCTATCCCTCTTTTTCACTCACCTCTTCTTTTCAAGCTCAGCTAGCAAAAAAGGGGAAGGAGCTTTATAAACAGTGCTATAGACCATGAGCGCTCTCCTCTGTTTCAGCCAGTAGGACTGAAGGGGTGTATTAGCATCTGTTCTGCATCAGAGTAGGGCATGATGTTCCTTGAGCATGAGGTAGAAAGTATAACAGTATGGCAACTAGAGTTTAGGGAGAGTCTTCATTGTTTTAAGGAGGAGCCTGTTGCCTGTCTTGCACCGTTTTGTAACCTTATTCTTTGTTAAATAATGCCAAAAAAAGCATACCTTCTGGGCTTTCCATGACACAGGAGGCAGGACTAGCCTTTCCTTCGCAGTTCCTGGCCAGACAACCAGCTGCCAGAGGCATCTCCACTGCTGTCTCTTCAGAGCAGCCACGCAGTGCAGCACTGGGAGCTGCCCGTTCCTCCACAGGCTTACAGCAGCTGCCACTAGTTACCTTCAGAGAGGGGCAGGAGGGGCTGTTGCTCTCCCTGTCCTGCCTGCCCAGAGGTAGCCCTGGTCTCAGCACAGCTGTATGGCCTCAGTGAACCTTCTGGAACCTCCCTCTGAAGGGAGACCAAGGCATCACCTGGGAGGACCCTGCTTCTGAGGAGCTTCAGCTGGCAGCCAAACTCTTACGTTTCCCCTTTGCTTTTTCCAACTTGTAAGAAGTTTGCCCTTCTAGAACAGCTCCTCAAAAAACCTGCATGGGTTTTTTTTGTTGTTTGTGCCTACTGGCTGTAGGAAGAGGCTCATGTCACTTCCTCCCACCTTGGGTGAACTCAACGTGTTGGTGCTGCTGCCACCAAGAATTTAGGGGCAGGAATGCTGGGTGAGGCCTCACCATCACACCCCTGGCAAATCACTACCGTTCCCCATTGCACCTGTGCAAGCTCCTTAGCTCCAGCACAGGAATTGCACTGGCATGATCCCAGGTAAATGCTCGTTTTGCTGCCCAAAACGATTACATTCTCATAATGTAAGAAAGTAAAATAATCTTGAAATTTTCTCAACTATCTACTGCCTATCTGTCTCAGCTGTTGCAGTGAAAAAGCAAATAGAATATGAGGAAAAAGTGGTTTTAAAATAGTTTATTTGTGATGTTTGAGGTGTACCAGGTTATTGGCATTAACCAGTTCCTCCTTGTTACAGATCTCCTTATTCATCCTTCACCCTCTCCTTTGTCACGAGCTCCCTAAGGGTTGGCTCCTCAAAAGTCATCAGCCAGCTATGTAGAAAGTGCATATTCCTGAATCTTCCATTTATATGATAGAATATTACACAATGCTCTTTCTCTAGCTGATTAGTCATATATTTGTATATAACACAAAACATGTGTTTCTCTAAAACTGAGGTATCCCAAGGAATGGTACAGTAGAGCTGAGTTTTGCATAACCAGTGGGTGCAGGGAAGTTCTCTTTCCTGTTTCACTCATTCTGTGATTCTGTTATTAACATCTTACTTTCTCTTTTATCCCCTGACACTGCAATCACACTTATTCCTTGTTCTGCTTATTTTTGGAAGCTATTAAAGCCTAGGTGTTATGTATGGGACAGAGGTCTCTAGCAGCCTCATGTCAGCTTACCTGGCAGCAGAAGTGGAAACCTCACCTCTCTGTGGGATTCAGGCTGATGAGCTTGCTGCTCTTTGGGGCCAGTTTCTCCTTGATCATCTTGTATTTCTTTGTTTATCCAAGGTGTAAGAAGTCTGGCTGAGAGTAGAATTATCCTTGAGCAAATAAAAAGATAAAAAGGTGTTTAAAGAATACCTAAGTGTTGCTATTAAGTATGAACATCCGATGTATATGCAGTCCATTTAGTAAAGAAGAATTTGGTTTTTGTTCTGAAACATTTGTATTTTTAACAGGCTTTCTTTAGAACCCTAAAAGGTTTTAGTCAGGAAAAAAAAAAAGTAATAAAATACATTGGCAGGGACATGCAGGGATGATATGTGTTAACATTAGTAACAAGGTTTGTGAAGAAGGACTTAGAGCTTGGTAGAAGGCAGGAGTTTCCTGAGTGACCTCTCTGTATCAGCTCTTCAGATTCTTGTGTTCCAGGACTCAGAATCTGAAGCTCACCTCTGTTTGTGAATAAGAAACAAGAGATAGTTTCTGATCTTAAAATTTGCAAATGTGTAATTTTATATGCAGGATAACTTAGGAAATCTTTCTCAATGCACGCAGTAGTGACTCTGCTCCTTGTGGGTAGCATATCATAGCCTACAAATGAATTGGCTTTTGGGGTTTAACATTATTAAAGAACAAAAAATAAGTAAATTTAGGGAAAAGCTTCAGATACTGTTGGGAAACTGCAAACAGAATAGGTGTCCTTTTATCAGCAGTAAGGTCAATTGCACAAGAAAGGTGTATCACAGGTAGGGCTTATTCTAGTCTATTATGAGGAAAACCCAAATGCAAACTTCTGAACATGAAACAGTAACAGAGAATCTGGCACTCTGACTGACCATGGGGTTTCTGAGCGTAGGATCCCAACTAGCCTGTAGAATTTCCTTGTCACCCTCCTTGATGTCACACACTGTCCACCAAAGTGGCAAGTAAAGCTATCTGACTTGACGGTGGAAGTAAGATTTGGTAACAGTCCCTATGCAAGAAATGGCTTGATTCTCTTCACCTTCATTTATGCATATCAAAGTCAACTCTCAAGTTGCAATAATAGAAAGTTGTTTGCAAGGACAGAAGAATTAAGCCAACAGATGTGTCTAGGAACTGTCACCTTTTGTAGAATATGGTTCAGAAAGTTATTTTGGGGATGGGAATCTAATCTACCTATTAAATACTGGAATATTTGGGGAGAAGCACTTAGTTTTATTTCTTAACTTTTTTTTCTTTCTTCTTCTTTTCCAGGAGCTGGGAACAAATACAGTCCCTGAAATGCCTGTGGAGCAAATGGTAGAATTCAGTGTGACTCTCACTGATCAGGAGTACTCAGCTGAACTTAGTGATCCCAACTCCCCAGAGTATCAACAACTAGCTGCCAAATTTCAGCTACAGGTAAGGAGGCTGAGTGAATGCAAAAATGTTGATTTTATACCTTGGATGAGGTTCATACTATGAAGCTGCCCTCACCATGAAATAGAATTAGTCTACTGCCCTCACTTTGAACACATCATTCCTATAATCTCAAGACCTTCAGTTTTCCTTCATGTATAATCAGTTTTCCCCTCATTTAAGTGATCTGTTCAGCCATCTAGGTAACAAGCCAACATCTTTGACAGAAGTAGAGCTTCAGATAACTGATGAACAGAATAACTTTAGGAATATCATTCAGGCTTAATCAAGAATTCATGGGCAGTACTTTGTCATAATTTAATTTCTACGATAGACCTAATGAGAAATGTAATATAAATGTTTAAAGCAATTAGCTACTGTTGTCTGAACTCTTCTTCAAAGGACTTGCACTAATTTTGTTGTGCATTGCCATAGTTTCTGTAAGAACTGGAACATCTGTGGTATTTTCATATAATTAATAATACTAACTGAATGTTCAGCTATCAGTTTAACAGATAGCAGATAATTACTTGAGGTTCCCAAAAGGTTTTCCTAGTAAAATTAACTAAAGCTTCTCATCAGTTTTATGAGCATTCCTTAGTGAAAGTTATTTTGCTTTCCTGGTTCAGTTCCAGCTATGCATAGAAAAATGGTGAATGATGGGCTGGCAGAGATGATAAAAATGTTTTCTCTGAAGATTTCCAGTATTACCCTCAAACAGAAGTGCCTGCAGACTTCGTTTACTAAATACATAATGCCTCTTTATTCAAAACCATTTAATTGTAGAATTGTGAACATTAGAATTAAAAATATATTGTTATTCTATTTGTACAGGACAGTTAAAACTGTTTAATTTATAAATAATTTGTCAAATAATCTAAACATATCTGCATTTGGTTAATATTTCTAAGTAATTAACAGTTTTCAGGTGACTTGAATCACAAATTATCCATGAACCAAAACTTCTGAGAAACCATTTGATACATGTTTCTTGGCTTGCTGTCTTATGATCTAGATTATCACTGATTTATGTAATTTCATTGGTAAGGAAAAGCTGTATTTTGTGCTTCATTTTGCCTGTTAGCAGTTAATACAACCAGCATATACAAATTAAATATTGTGTTTAAGCTGAGCAATTATGATACCACAAAGAGGATGGTTCAGACTCTTTCCTAAAGCTCTTTCTCAAATATGAAAAATATTGTCTTGGTAGTCAATCTGTGCTTGCCTTTTTATTACATGTCTTACACTGACTTAAGTTTTTTATGGCTTTCTGTAGATGAAAAAAATATTTGAGAAACTTCCAGGATTCAAAGAAATCCGCGTATTAGGATTTAAGTAAGTAAGAAAACGGGACCCTCTTGTCTGTAGGCTACCACTTCTTGCCCTCCAAGATGAAGAGACCTGTGGAATAGTGTGGTGGGAAGGGGAGGGGAGGGAAGTGTGTTGCTGTAAATAGAAAATAGTTTTATGGGAATACCATAGAGACAACGTGGCAAGAAGTGCAGATACAGTCCAAGTGAGACTATGAGGTTTTAAATTACTATGTAGAAGTAGTTTTGATTCCCTGAGGCGTGAGGGATACAATAAATTCTTTGAATTGTTTGCTAGCACCCCTGAAGGACTTTTTAAAATGGCAAGGTATAAAGAGTTAGTAGTATGATTATTTAGAAGACTACTTTTTTTGTGTATGGACCCTGTGCCATTTGTAGATCACAGCAAAGGTACCTGGGCAAGAGAGGGCTGCAGGAGGATACAAATCCACACATGTAAAACTTTTCCAGTAGTTGTTTTCCAGGTGTTTCAAACAATTTCAAATATTTCATTTTTTTTCAGTACGTTTGAGTTCTGTCTTGCAATTTCTTTTAGTTTTAGCTTCCTTGTAGGTTTCCTACTAATGCAAGCTCTTGTGTACTTTTCCAATAGAGAATCTGTAGGAGAGGGGGAGATAAAAAAAAATGAGTTATGCTTCTAACAGATGAGAGTACATTGTGTAAAGAATCAAACACAAAACAAATAACTAAAAGTAAGAAACTATACGAAATTGAAAAGGAATAAACAGCAGGGAAAAAAAGACATAAATTTCTGTGGGCTTATAGTACAGCATCAGGAACATTCAGTCCTTCTAGTAATATTTAATACATGCTGAGGAACATTCAGCTTGCAATGTAATTTTAGGCAAGAGCATCCTTCTTCCTAGCATTTCTTTCTGCAAAACTGCTGAGGAAAAGGAGAGAGAAGAGCAAAATAGCCTGAAAATTAGTTGCTTATATTTTTATAATTAAATTAATAAAACAAAAAGCTGTCTGCTGCAGAAAAAGCAGAGAAGTCTATAACAACATCTCATAGTTACAATTTGCAGTAACTAACCCCTTTGAGTTGTAACTTCAGGAGATCTGGGATCCATTTTTGCTTAGTATCTTGACTTAGGAGCCAATATGAAAGTATATTCATCAATATGGAAGGCAAGGATTGATTCCCATCATCTAGTAATTTTGTTAGCTCCTGAGAGTTACAGATCAGCAAATACAGGGTTTGCTGTTCATTCTCCCTTAGCACATTTATTAGCAGCATTTCCCACAAGGCAATACAGAAGGACAACACTATAGATATTCTAGACAATTCATCGGGGAAAAATACACAGGGCGTTATATACCTCAGGTCAACATAGGCGTGTCTTCCAGAGGTAATCAATTGTGCCCCTGTACCTGGAGTGTGAGTAGGCACCATGTGTGGTAACAGTAATCATTGCTACTACTGCCACAGGCATTCATCGCCACCATAAAGGCAGAGATTAGCACTGACGGCGCTCAATTTGCACTGTTTGAGGTGGGAAATAGGAAAGCTAATATTTCAAACTATCATGGGAATGTAAAACTCCTCTTTCCCCACACAAAACACGGCAATTGCCCATTGTTTGGAAGGGAGGGTAGGCTGTCATTTTCACACAGAGATTAAAATTGTAGATGACCCGGTGAAGATAAGGTAAATTGTCAAAAGATGATTGTTATGTGTATGACTGAAACGATTTAACAATATACATGAATCTTTGTTTTTCTTTCTCTTTCAATCTTTTCTCACACCCTTTCTTATGTGATGAAATGAAGACAGAAGAAGGAGAAAGACGGGTAATCTTTCTGGAATTCTTAATTAAGATTAATAATTTTATTGTGTAATTATTAATCATTATTATTAATAATAATTTTATGATGTACATAGATACATCAATAAATGTCCTTTATCTTGATGTGACAAATTGAATTGATTGTGTTCTGCCTAAGTACAAAATCTGTGATATGAAGCAGCAAGGACAGCTTTACTTTTATCTGGAAGGTTCATGTAATCCAATTTTGTCAAGATCTCCCTGAAGGAGAGATGTTTGACCTCAGAAGATTCACATTCAGATGGCTGAAGAATTTTATCAGTCATAAACTGAATGTGAAAAATAAATAAGGGAATTGCATATTGCAATTTTCATTTTTGATTTGCTGCTTCCTGGCTGTATGCCCATATACACATTGTTTTCACTAAGTATGTAGAATTTGATTTGTTGTCTCTGCTATCAAGCCAGATTGAACAGCAAGGAGACCACTTACTTGCTTGATGGACTCAGGGAGCTTTTGACTGATAATACAAACAGCTGCAGAGTCTATTGTTGTTGCTTAAAAGTACTACTGGGGAATAATTTGTCTAGTAGTTCCCAAAATTTCCCTTTTAGTCATACTTTAAAAGGAACAATTGCCTAATGCTTTTCCTGAATTCTTGCAATGTCACATAAATTTAAATACACAGTACATTCTGGATGAAGTGAAATTCCTCTCCCTGTATTTACTTGATATTGTAAAAACCAACATAGTATAGAAATGTTTACAAGGTACTCCTTATTTTTCATTTTAATTATGTGAATTTAACATTTATGAAAAGTGATGTATTAATAATGGTGAACATTTCAGACTTCTGTTAAACATGAGCATCTAGGGAGAAGCCATAAACACCCGTTTGGATTTGGAAAATATAACACCTATTGTGAAAAGTGATTTGCTTGCCACATTAGCTAACTTTTTTCCTGTTTGAAAAAGAATAAAAAATTGCCTCAGTTATGATAAGATTTTTGCTTATCTGCAGTTTTATGAACTGTCTAATCACTTTTTGGAGGATCCTGCATAATATGTGATTATGGCTTCTAGTAACCCCAGCATGCATTTACAGCTGTTTGAATCAGTAGTCAATTACTTCAAACTATATTACCAGTTCTATGGGTTTCTGAGCAGTGAGATTAAACTAGGTTATATGAGAATATTTTTACGTTTTTCTTCAATATTGGATTTTTTATTTAAAATTATGAATAGAAGAAAAAAGGTATAGCAAAAGTAATTTGAAGGTGACAGTCTCATTAGAAAGAAGTAAATCTACATTACATTTACAGAAGATTATATGTTATGGTTTTTTGTTTGTTTGTTTGTTTGTTTGTTTGTAAAATTGGTTCTCAGTCGGTAACTGATTTTCCTGCACTGGGCATTTTGCCCTTTTCCCCTTACAGATCGAGCAGCACTGTAGCACGATACGTGGTGAACTTTGAGAGAGATGGCTCGGAAATCAAAGGCACAGCAGATGACATCTCAACTATTGGATCTAACAAGATTGAAAGTGAAAAAATTCCAATTTCTCCAGTGGAAGAGAGGGAGATATCAGGAACTAGACTCACAGTAACAGACCTTCAGCAACTGGTTGCCATTGCACTCCATGAAGACCAGTCCCTGCCAATGGACCTTGGAACTCTTCAGTTTACCGACGGTTAGTAGGCGGGCAGGTGCCAGGCACAGGTCCCAGCCTTGCCTTTCCAAGCTGATGCAATTTCAGTAAGGTGTCCTTAGCTTCTCCAACAGATTGTTTTCATTTGATATAGCCCGTTCTCCTTACTGTTGCATAGCATCCAAAGGATCCAGAGATATAAGCTAAATTCTGTAGCAAAATGTGCCTTTATAATTATCCAGCCTAACTTCCAATCATATTAGAGGATCTATTCTTCATTGGTTTTTGTTTAGAAAATCTGTATATTTTGCACATTAAGAGAATTGAGAGGAGAAAAATAAAAGAAATACTATGAGTATTAACTGTATTGTTTTAACTTCCCAGTATTGACAGTCTCTTTTCTTCAACAAGACAAAATGTGAGGGCTTCCTCTGACATAATATTACCTTTCTGAAAGCTCTATCTTGATTGTAAGCAAGTCACTTAACCTCTCAGTGAAGTCAGAGACAGATGCCTTCAAGAGCATTTGATCCCAAGATAAAATCAGCAAAGGTGTGTTTCACTCATGCTCTGAAACACAGAGGAATGTAGATGACAAACTGGGTGTGAAGAGCTTCAGCAGAAGGTTGAAGGTCTGCACCTTGTTCAGTAATCCAGCTAATAAATATCCTCTTCTAATCCATCAATGATTTTTGTAAAGCTAGTATATTCCTAGCTTTGAGGAGGTGAGCTAAAATGGGGGAAATTATTTAAAATATTTTTTCATATGTGTATTTACTAAAACAATCTTTAAACACATGCCAAATTTTAGCTATAGTGTTTAATTTACAAACAGCAGCACTTTCTTGCCAAAAAATTATTCATACAAACTAAAACTTTCTGTAAGAATAAAATGTCATGCTTTAATGTAGATTAAAAGTTTAAAAAAAATAGATAGAGAACACTTCAATAGTATTTATTTTAATCAGCTTTTCCCCAGTAGTTATTTTTAATAACCAGTTTTAGAAAAACAGCTTGAGTGTAAGTACTTTAAAAGAGCTTCTCTGAGGGGGTAGAGGGACCAACTGGGCACTAAAGCCAAAACATTGACACTAACAATGATGTGGACTCCAGGCAAAACTGAAGTGAATTTAGGCTTAATGTACAACACAATATAATGAGTCATCATAGTCTGTTCAGATTTAACAGAGGGGTTTATACTTCAGCAGATTCTAAGCATTCCTCCATGGTTCAGCTCTCTGCAGACCTATCACATTTATGCTAAAGCATACAAAGAACACTGCAAATAGAATTCTGGTTTTCCTCGTAATTTTCAGTTTAAATGGACATTGATGCCTCTTTCTTCTTAACATGGATTTTAAAAAGTAGTTTTTGGATGGAGAACAGTTTTGTCCTGCTTTTTACTGAGCTTATGTGTTTTGATCATTTTTCAGTGTTCCAGTGCTGAAAAATTGTGTTTTCTCTCTCCCTAATGTTTTTTTGTTTGTTTGTTTTGGGTTTTTTTTGCAGAATCTATTATACCACCCAGTGATTTTGATAATGATATCCAAGGCATGGTTACTATTCCACTGGCAGGCCCTGATTTGGTAGGTTAATACTGGTAGTCATATTTATTTATTTCTCCATGGGAAATGAAATTAAACAGTGCTAAGATGGCCATAAATATACAAAAAAAAAGTTTCTTATGCTAAAATAACATACCTTTCCTACATGCTGTAAGGATGAGTGTTGTGTTTTTATACTGCAACAGAGATAGTGTTTAGAGCATTTACATACGAGTATTACTGCTTGATTACCTCCTCTAGTTTTAATTACAAAGGAAACAAAGTCTTACCAGTTCAGTAGTACAGTGGAAGTGACAGGCATAGCAAAGGCCATCTTTCTTGGACCATTTTTAAAATTACAGGCAATGTGATTATGATCACATGCACATGCCAAACATTTTTTACATCCCATGACTTCATAGCAGCCTTCCAGGGTCTGAAGAGGGCCTACAAGGAAGCCAAAGAGGGACTCTTCATCAGGAGCAGTAGTGGTACTACAAAGAGTAATGGATTCAAACTGAAAGAGGGGAATTTTGGGTTAGATATATGGAAGTAATTCTTTATGGTGAGGGTGGTGAGGCACTGGTGCAGGTTGCCAAGAGAAGTTGTGGATGCCCTGTCCCAGTCAGTGTTCAAGGCCAGGATGGATGTGGCATTGAGCATGGTCTAGTGGAAGGTGTCCCTGTCCATGGCAGCAGGGTTGGAACTAGATGGTGTTTAAGGTCCCTTCCAACACAAACCATTGTATGATTCTACATTGACTTAGCTGTTTGTAAGCTCGTGTGGCTAAAGATTATTGGCCTTTTCAGGAATAAAATTTAAACATAATAATAATGAAAGTTGCATTTTTAAAACTTTTTCAGGAGGAATCCATGAGCATGGAACTGCCTCTAGGTTACCCCAGCCCAGCAACAGTGGACCAAACAGGAGACATCTTGGTTGATGAATTTACAACTGAAAGCCCTGCTCTAAGTGAAGAGATCAGCATCCCTGAAGAATTTAATAATTTTATTACATCTGAACCTGAGTTCCCTACCAAACCCTCCAGGCAACCATTTCAGGACAGAGCTCCTCCGTACACACAAGTTACTGCTACTGATCACCTAATTTCCACAGTGCCTTTCAGTGCTCTGGGTAGCACTAGCAGTCCTCCAAAATCAGAGGATTCCTATTTGCCTCCTCCAGCAGATGATTCTGCTAGCAATGACTTAATCACCGATGGCTATGAGTCTCCATTGGAGCAGGCTACCACAGTGGCAACTTATACCACAGGTAGCTTTACCATGCCTAGTCTGCAAGCTGGGGATGAGGATAGTGAAGCTGAGGAGAAGGCAGAACTGACTGATGTAATAGAACCACCTTTCAAGGAAGCTGACCAAGACATTCCGCCTGAACAAGGTAAGACACAAAAGTTTCTGTAAGAGAATATAGAAGAGATGCAGTTGTTATGACACATACAGTCATGTATCAATACAGTAAGCATTCCTTTATTGTGACAGGTAATTTTTCTGGACCATCAAAGGTGAAAAATTTACATTTCTGATCCTAATGTAACTCACTTCAAGTTCCTCAAAGCCGAAAAAAACCCCAACCTATCCCAAAAACAAATGTCTAAGGATAAGGCACACTTAATACAGAGTACTATGGTAAAATTTCAATTAGGTAGAAAGAAAGAAAGAAGGGAAAAAGGAAGGAAAAAAAAGGTATCCCAGGCTAACCTAAAAAACTTGGTATTTAAAATGTGGAAAGTAAATTACTTTGGGCTCTACAGTCAGTCGTGGATGATAGCAGCAGGCGTATCATGAAATAAGTTATTCAAAGCAGAGTGCCATGGCTCAGAAAAGTTTACATATCTACAGGTTTGATGAATGTGAAAAGCTTTTTAAAATGTCTGGTTTCTGTGTTTATTTATTCAGTTTTATCCATACAGTAGGTTTTTTCAGAGGTATTAAGTTTTATGAGAAAAAAATGCATAATAAATCAAAAACGTATATAGATACATATGTGGAGAGAAGTCTGTATAATGTAGCCTTAAAAAAGAAAAATACCTGATAGACATGTTTCCCACAGTTGACTCTGCAGATGAAAAAACTTCAGGCAAAGAAAGTAGGGTCACCCTTAGGGCAAAGCAAATTGGATTTTTCTCAGAACAGTAAAGTAAGGCTACTGCTTCCATCACCTCCACCAGCAGTTCAGAAAACCATACTAGACACTGTGGAGACTTACGGTGTGCAGGTAAAAGAATTGTGTGGGGAAGCAACTTCCACTGGCCAAACAGCCACGATTCCTGCAGTTGCCGTCTCTCTGTCCCACCTCTTCTCTGCTTCATCTCCTGTCCTGCTCCCTGATCTTGTTTTATCACCTCAGCATTAGGTCAGTAAATTTAAATTTTACTTACATTTCAAAGCCTGTTCCAGCTGTCTAAGATGCAAGAGGTCACTATCAACACACAGAAGGAGTTAGTTCTTGGATGAATATTCATATGTTCTTTGTCTCAGATTTTTGACTGAACCTCTCAACAGAGAAACAGTAGGCAGGTAAGCACTTCATGAGAGTCAGCAGGATTCTCCGATGTCCCCACAAAGACTCTAAGCAATACTAAAAAAATGTGCAGAGAAAAGCAAACAAAAGACAATTTCAGGGCAAAATTCCCACAATATGCATTAGCTCACAACATACTCAGTGTTTCTGGATCCCTGAGAATGTCATGCTCAGAGCTTGCAAGCTTGCTCACTGCTGCAGGGAAGTTCCCTGTGCCTATAGGAGGCTCCACTCTGTCCCTGTTCAGCCAGTTCTGTCCTTGCCCGCTCCTCTGCCTTTCATGTCCCAACCTGGGCTCCAGAAGTCTCTTGAAATGAGAATAATGAACTCTCCTCCGCTTTGAAGATATTCTTCCCGATCCAGCATGCCCAGGTACCGCAAGAAGAGACCTTCCTCCTTGCTGCCCAGCCACATCCTGTGAGGCAGACACTGTTTGCACAGCTGATTGGAAACACCCCACTGCATGTTGGTAACATCCTTTACAATGGGCCTGCACGGCAAAGGTGTGACAATGGGGGATGCCCATGCACCGTACTGTCTATAGCATTGTTTGTCTGGATCCAGCAAATCACAAGATCAGCATTTTAGAGAATAAAGGATGTAAAAGCTGCCACTTGGGGACACACAATAATCAGCTCTAGATTTGGACAAGCATAGCAGATTCCATGGTCATGTTTTTGCATGGTAGTTTATGCACTGAGAACTTCCCATTCTATAGTCTTGCCTTTTTTACACAGTTATGAAGTGAGAGAAAAGCAAATACTTTATGATTAGCAGTGTGACTTAAAGATTAGAAAATCATTTCTTATAAGAATTAGTTGTCAAGTGTTCCTGAAAATAAAGTTTATGATGAAAAGCATTAAATGCAGCTATTTTCAAATTCATGCTGAGATGTCTTGCAGTGCTACTGATAAAAGCACAGAATATATTCAAATAGCAGTCATTATAACTGTGGGAAACTGTTACATTTGCAGGGGAAAGAAAGTCATGCGTTTTTGATTCTATTCATTCACTGTGTTAGGGACTTGATGTCATTAAAAAAACCACATAAAGCCATATATTTCACATATGTTTCCCAATTTGCTAAATAGCTGAAAAACCTTGTTGCCTATCAGCTCCAACTGGCTGAAGAGAAGAAGCAGAGAGTATTTGACTGACCTGCACTGACCCTTTAAACATTGCTTTAAGAAATTACTTGTTGCATATTTGGATTGGAACCTGTCAATCTGCAAAACAGAACTGTCTAGAGCTGCAAAGAAAAGATCCCCCACAATAAGGGACCCTGACATGTTCCTTCTCGTTGAACACAAGTTATGTCTAAAACAAGCACTAGAGTATAAGAATTCCACTGTTACTTCTGCAGCTGAGTAGCAGTGGGAAAATAATTGTCTCCTGTCTAAAGAGAAGGGATGCTGTGTTAGCAAGGACTCAAAGCTGTAGTTATTATATTTTCTTAAAAATATACTGCATGCTTAACAGTCAGGAGACTGGTTGAAATCTATCTACTGAAGTCTTAAAATGTGTACTCTTTAAAACTTTTTCTCTTCTTTAAACCTTTTTTCAATTCTGGCAGTCCTGTGCACAGCATTTCACGTATTCTTTTGTTTCACTATATATTGTATATTTCATAGGAACTGACAGACTTCGATTGGGAAATTCAGGTTTTGTTAAAGTCAACAGTGTTGTTGCTATTAATTTTAATATGGGAAGCGGATTTTGCCAGGTACAGAATTTTTCACACTTTGTTCCTGGATGCATTTTATAGCTGCATTTCTCAGTAATATTTTTTTTTTTTTAAATCTTTTAAATGTCACTGATGTGAAATGGCAGGAACTACTCTGACAGTGCTTTATGAGTCTGAACAGAGGATTAGGGACTAAACAGTTGGCTGAACTTCTAGTGCATTAATTTCCAACACTTCCCCACTGCTGTCCAGAAGATGGAGCAAATTTTCTTCATCAAGTGTTTAAAATTTTAAATTCACTCTTCTTTACCATGAAAGGAAGAGCTGGCTACCTAAAGTAACATATTCTGAGATTCTTTTAGGTATCAGCTCTTTTTATGGATGGGCTTTACTGCATTGGTTATCACTTATGTGCAGCTGGACATTACTACAGACTTCTGAACATAGAATGTCTACAAACCTATACCAACTACTTTAGATGTGCGTACCTGAGGTAGCAAAGCAATAAAAAATTGCTTTCACAGTATTTTCCCAAAAAGATAACCAGACTCAGCCTCACAGACACAAATATATACAAAGTTCTCCATACAACATCTAGAGAAAGGAGAGTAAAAAGAGGCGAGGGATGAAGACTCAAATTAATGAGAGATGTTCTTTTAAGCTGTACAGGATGGGATTTGTCAAACTTGGGAAGCCAGTGGGAGGAATGAGCCGGGAGCATGTGTGAGGCTTCTTTCAGAGTATTGTGCTCCTTCTGCTCAGCGATGTGCATGGTCAGTAGAGAGCAGGTCAGTGAGGATTACACAGCCATGATGGCCAGAGAGTCATGGCAGTCACTCCACCCTTTGGAGCAGCCCAGAACTACTAGGGAGATGCAAAGCTGTCTTTAGAGTAACCCTCCTGTCTTGAGATTTCACAACAGAATTAAAAGAAAACCATGACACAAATTTCCAGATCTTTTATTGAAAAGTTCTGAAATTCCTCCATCAGATATTGTGGCTTAAGCATTTGACTTTTCAAAGCTTTTTCTTTGCTCTAGCACCTCTAAAATTTTTGCTATTTCCATTTTTCATTTACAACCGGTGCAAAAAAAAATAACAAAAAAAAAAGGCTTTTTTCCTGCTATCAGATTTGACACCTGTTCACTGTTATCTAACATTCCTCCTTTTTTTTCATATTTTTTCCCTCTCTGGAGTTCAAACTGATTAATATATCTTCTATATGTTTAAATTTCTTCCTCTCTCTGCAGTCTTCCTGTGACTTGCTAAAGCAGTATGGCAATTCAGAAGGGAAGCCACTCGTATAATGTATTGGGCAGATTGTTAATTCAAAATTCAAACAAATTTCAGCAGTAAAAAAATGTAAACCAATATATAAACAGAAAAAAGAGTTCATGATCTCTGCCACAACAATTACATAGTTCAGCTTCCTAAATAGTAAGAAAAAATTTAATTTGTATTTGTTGTAACTACTACAGAGTTGTACAATCCAAGTAAATGCTTATCCCAAATTCATTGTGACCATTGTGGAGCAGGCATTATTTCCGGAGCAGTTATTCCAGAAGCATCAGAGAAAATAAAGCTAGTATCCTTCATCTATTCAGTTATACTGCATCTCATTCTCCCCAGCCTGGGTCATCCTCAGGCTCTCAAGAAAGGCTTTGAGAGATGAAGACTCTGCAGAGTGTATCACAGGGTATTTTGCTATGAGAAAAACAAACACTGATGAGGAGTAGATGGTGGTCACATCTCTGTATGTGTAACTGATAAAAGCCTCATTAATTGCCATAATTGCTCTCATGTTCGCACAAACTTGTGAGTAGTCCCCTTTAATATTTTCCTCTTACCCAACAGTTCATTCAGTGGTTCCTTCTTCACTCACTGCTATTTCCAAGCAATCTTTAGAAAAAATCAGTTTTCTGTATGTTTGGGGATTCTCTCTGTCTGGTTCATCCTCAGCTGCATAAGCACTGTCTTTGCTTAGCATAACTTTCCATTAGGCATAACCAGCATTGTCACAGGAAATAAAACCCTGCTGCTTCTTGCAAGAACCTCTCTGGATGTTCCCAGGATTGGAATTCACCCATTCTTTGTGTCAGGAACGCTCATCATTTTTTCACGTCGATGGTTATAGAGGGTAAGAACTCTTGCTTTACCTTACGTGTTTTTCTGTTTTCCTTATGTTTTCTTTGACCATAAACTGACAGGATTTTCTTGAAATTATGCCCCATCAGCTTCTCTCTGTGGCCTTTCACTTGTCTCTTACTGCTTCAATGTGCAAAGAGCGATTTTGATGAAGGTGCCGGTTGTCTGGTGTTTGGAGAATTGAACAGGTAGGTGTAGCTAAGTAATTTTCTCAAGCACTATGTATGATACCGATTAGTCTGAAAGCTGTCTGTGAACTCAAGATTAGGCTGAATATGCAAGAGTTTCAGAAGGCCCATGTTAGGATGTGTCACATTTAAGGAAAAGTTCGTGTTCGCTGTTTTGAGAAGTTAGAATTGCATACTCAGAGTACTACCAGTATCCTGGAGAATCATAAACGTATTAGAATGAGTTATTAGCATCTGGTCAGAATTTAATGATAGCCTGCTGCCTAGCTATTTCCGTGCTGGGAACAGCAGGAACAATTTGAATAGAACAAAATCTACATCATGTCTTCAAAACATACTTTAAAACGTTAAAATGAAATGACTAATCCTAGGGAAAATATATGAGAGAAAGAGAGCACGATCTATTTTCCCAATTTAACACATGACTTGTTTAAATTATTAAGCTATCTAACTACTTCAGTTTTACTTTAAGGTTATGCTTTGCTTCCTTTAAATATGATTTCTTATTCACGACCCCCCAGATACACAATATAAATGCACCTCAACCAAAACAAGTGCTAATTTTCGTTATATGCAATTCATAATTCCAATGACTCATTGAAACGACTGTGTGAAGTACAGAAAACAATTTGTATTTCTGCTAAGAAAACTTGCTTATCCAGATGCCAGTCTCCTGAGCCAAATGTACAATGAAAAATTTGTAATGCCTCCTTCTGTACCTACATAGGCAGCAGGAAGATAAACCTCAGTGCTCTGCCACTTGTTCACTCACAGTTTTAAGTCTCTCCCCCATACACAGATGCACATGGTTATCCCATTGTTGTCATATGTGCACGCCCACGAGTGGGATGTAACGTGTAATACAGGTTTTCATGCACTTCAGTCTCAGATCCCATCTTGTGTTAGAACCAAACCTTTCTGTCTGTGTGAAGAGACAAAACCTGAAAAGCTGAAAAATGAGGGAGTTCTCTTGCCTGCAGCCCAGGGAAAGAGGACGAGCCATAAAGGCTGTAGAGATACAGAGGAGAGGAGGGAAGGAGTATTTGCCATAACATAACAGTGAAAACTTCACAAGTTTACAACTCACTCATAATTTTTCTTCATTTTTGTTACTGTGCATGAAGGAGCCCTCCCTCCAGGAGGGACATATTGGTGTTGCTGCATGTGGTCTAATTCCACTTTGTTTCAGCAAATTAATTTTCTTTAGAAAGGAAGGGATAAAAATGTGTTTGAGGCAGTTTACAGTCTTTAGAAATAATCACAATAAATCTAATTTCCTAAAGAGAATATAAAAAGGCAGAAATCAGCTCAGAATTTGAAGAGCTAGTATCACAAATAACTTTAATATATTAATGTCCTGGATAAAATTATCTTAAAACATCTGACCTATGCAGTGAGAAAATTAGAAAAATATTTTACAGCAAATAATATAGACTTTTGGGCTGGAAGTGTAAGACTAACCTTTGCCAGGTCACAAATTAATGAAACGAAGTTTATGTGTCATGAAGTCTGGTTGGAACAAATATCAGGTAAAGTGGCACTGCTGAGACTAGCCTGCCCTCACTCAATAAAAATCATTGCTCCTCCTAGAAATGCTGGCTTTGAGAAATAATGTGTTAAGATCAAATGGCATTAAAACTTCCATTTTCTAAAAATTATTACAATCCTCTCTTTGGAGGATTCAATATCCTTCCCACATAAGAAAGTCCATTTGACTTCAGCTTGGAATTTTTAATAGTCTGTTCCTTGTGAGAGAAATCTCGTGGCACCTGCATCGGACTGTTACAGAAAAGTTGTAACCTGGGTGCTCCAAATCATCTTAGCTCCATCATCTGCACCATATCTGGATGCAATTTTGTACCTTTGCTTGCAGAGAGAGCTTGGCCTTCCAACCTGGATTTTCTCAGCATCCTAAGATGCCTCACATAGATGGCACTGATGACCTAAGCTGCTTGTTAGTCACTTTGAAAGATCTCACAGTATTTAAAAGTAACAAACAAAAATACATAAAAATCTTAAATGGAGGTATATTTGCAATAACGTTTATACTGAATTTAATGGCTTCATATTTATGAAAATCTATAATCTAAAATCCTGCCAGGAGTGTCATGTATCTGCACGTTGTTTAATAAAAAATTTTTTTAAAAAGTTCTGACTTCTGGTTGAAGATAACATGCATTTTTTCCAATAAGTTCTTAATATTTCTTTTTTAATGCAACTTGATAGAGAGGACTAAACACAATCTCATACAACGATATCCAGGTGTAAATTAAAAGGAGGCAGAAGCTTCACTTTGATTCTACAAAGCGTGAGATCATTACATGCATCAGTAAGAACATTATTAAACCAAGACTGGATGCTAAAGATTTCATTTCTTGTTTGTTTCATTGCGTTTACAAGTTTAGGTTTCTCTTTCATTCTTCCACAGTTCGTAAACTTTTTAAAATAAAATTATTGTAGAATACAATACTGGTAGAATAGTGGGGCCAATATCAGTGTTTTACAGTCAGAATTTTATATATGGTCAAACCTGCCTTTAACAACCATCTGTATTGCCATGCAGTTTGGAATAATGGGCTTTGAAGTAGAGAGGGAGGAGAGTATTGTTGGCATAGAAAAACCTGCCAGGGGTTGACTGAGAAAACAAGAAGTATTGTTCATGGGTGGTACCCTCATACATGAGGATTTCATCTCTTAAGCTTTATCTTTCAATAAAACTTGCCTTTGTTTTGATTTTTTTTAAATCTAGATATAAGAAAGGAGTTGGAAAAATACTGCAGCAGTAATACATCTGGAGGAAAGGACTGAAATGTATATGTAGCCTAGAGCAGTGGCTGAAGCCCTGGTTAAACTTGACTAAGATCATTAATATAAGCCCTAAGTTCCATTCTCATCCCTATTGTATATCTATATCTGTCCCTGTATCTTATCCCCCAGTTCAGAATCAGGCACTAACTGACGCTCTAGAGTGAAACAATAAAAATCAAAATTATGCTGAATAATTCTTGAAGAACTTAACAGTATGTCTGCATCAGTAAAGAAAAAAAAAGTACTCTGGTTTGAGGAGAATGCATGCCTGAAAGCACGGGGACAGACAACTTCACATGGCAGGGCAAAGACAATACACTCAGCATCAGTTACAAAAAATAGTAATCTTTTCTTCCCACAGTCCAGTTTTCTTCCCTCTCATTGACTAGTCCTTTTTAAATTATTGCAAGAAGGTTAGTGCTAGTAATACTTAACAGTTCTCTCATGTGGAGGGAGGAGGATATTTCATGGGCTGCTAACTAGTTACTTTTTCCTCATTTTAGTTTCCCAATGTATCTATAAGTTCTATAAGCAGTTACTGTTTGTCATAGCAGCAGTTTCACATTCTTATTATCACTGCTACTCAATAACAATTAAAAAAGTTAAATGAAACTCATGTACCTTAATCCAAACATTTTATGTGAGAACAATCCCAAATACATATTTAAATGTCTTTTTAAAAAAAAAAAAAAACAAAAACATATTTCATAATACTTCTGCAGCCAGTGTTATATGAAGGTCTCTTAAGGAATTTCAAAGCAAATATACAGCTAATGGCTGTGTGGATCCATTTTACTCTACCGTGTGCCTATTGCTGGTTTTAACAGTCAGACTTCCTGCTCCCTGGCCCTTGTGAGCTGCTCCCATGCAGAATTCAAGCATGATGCCAGTGCTATGGCATCTGGCCCAAAGTCATTTTCAATATCACTAAAATTGAAATGTGTTCTTACAATGCAATATAGAGTAAAACGAGCAGGATTTTCCCAGTTAAATAACCCCTATCTCTCTCTCACAGAGTCATTTGCTCTATTTCAAAACTATGAGAAAAATCAGATCGCTTACATCCGAGGCACGATTTAGAACAAAATACTCCTCGTTCTGTGACTTATTCCATGAATTGTTTTCACATACAAGTGACTATATATGCAGGGGAGAGGGAGAAAGCGTATTCAGTGCTTTCGTTTTTCTTGGCAAGTTCTGAAATGCTCCTCTGATGATGATATTTTAAGAGTCACCAGTTTTAACTTTCTAATTTCATGTTTTGTCTTTTCTTTTTTAGGTCCTTGGTCAACACATTACTTGAATTTATATTATGTGACTCCTATTTTGTTTTTACCATTTTACAAACTAATAAACTTCAATACCACAAAACTGTCTGATGGTCCCATCATCTACAAAAATTTGGTCTGTTTTTCCCTATTACACAGTTGAGAACAAAAAGAGAAAATGGGCAGTAATTTGGAGAGTAAATTCAGTTCCGAAGTATAAGTATTATAACCTGTCAGACTTTTTTCCCAAACATACAGTAAAATAAAACAAAAATAGTATTCCAGGTTCTCCATTTGGGGTGCTCCAAAATCATTACAGTGGCATGCAATACTTAGATGCAGCAGCATTTAGATGGATGCTTCTTTATGTTTCCAGGTGTTTGTAAAGACCTAGGCTGTGTTCACATAGATCTCATTATTTTAAACTCACGAAAGAAATTTTTCAAATTTAATTGAGAGTATTCAACAATGGGAAGAAGAGCTGTTAATCCTCCTGAAGCTATGGTTTTAAACGAGATGGTTTTTATTCAGCTTTGTTTCTGTTCCTTTGTAGAAGTGTATTATTTGAGAATTCGTTGCTGCTTGGTTTTGTTTCTCTGATTAATTCCCTGATATAAATACTCATCAAGTCCAGGCTTCCAAGATTAATATGGTAACTTGCTTGTTTAAGATATATTTTAATAGGATTTTATTATGGTATCAAGTAGTGCGGGACTTCAAAATAGCTTACAGTAAATAATATTATATATAATGGCCTTTTTAAAGTGTTTTCATTGCAAATGTTCTTATTAATCCCCTTACTTCACAAAAGCATTTTAGTCTTGGTGAAATTGGTTTTTAGCAAGAATTTTACTCAAAAAACTGACTTGTGGAGTGCTTGAGTGCTAGTATGTCATTTTATCTGGCCATCTCAGTAGCTGATGAGGAAAAGGTTCTGTAAATGGTAAAAGTGACTTGTCATGTTATTGAAATAACCTACCACTGATCTCCTGTCCATACAAGGTATCTGATTATACACCTCACCTCTGTGTGTGGTATTATAAAAAACACAGGAATACTGTCTCAACATCCAACTTTATAATCTTTTTATTGCAAGTGTGAATAGTGTTAACTGTCTGAAGCAATTAATGTGGAAATGCTGACTTTTCTTCTGCTGTAGTCAGAAGAGTGCTGAGGCAAATAGTTTCTGCATCTTTTCAGTCTTTGCTTAGAGAGGTAGAACAGTCACCATAATGAGGTGCAGCATCTCTTACAGTCAGTGGAGAGATTGCTGTGGGATGATGGTTCAGACCCAGGTTTAACAAATTGACTGCTCTCCAGTCTCTTTTCCACAGCACTTTCATTGCATTGTTTCAGTGCAAAATGAAGTCAAACACTGCTACTCAGAGCTTTGGGGATATTTTAAAAAACTATGTCTGTATTGTTTACTTTTGTGTTTCTGAGATGCTTAATCCTCTAAACTGCTCAAGCATGAGAATGCCAAAACAGTTGTTAGGGTTTAGCAGTCCGGTGTCCCAGCATATTGATTTGACACAGTTCTACAAGGTAAGCTTGCCCAGTAGGGACCATTCACTTATGAGTTGGACTTGATGATTCTTGTGGGTCCTTTCCAACTCCAAATATTCTGTGAATTGACTGTACATCTATTGTATTTCCACTTGTTGTACTTAAATGATTAGCTTGAAGTTGAAACATTTTGAAAATTATATTAAATATGTTCATTGCATGACTTCAAATCTTTAAAGAAATAAGCTTATTCAGAAAACTTTTAATTAAAGTTCTCAATAAAACAGAAAACAGCAAGCTGAATTACTATTTTTCATCCATCCAATGGCAGATGCATCTGAAAATGCTAATCAAAGAAAGAATGAATTTGTAATACCACAAGAAATTGATATTTCAGAGTGCTTTGTACAGTGACCAAACATGAAATTGCTAAAGGCAGATGTGCCTCCCTTTTGCTACTGACTGACTTTCGTAAAAGCTAAGGGAGTTTCCATTTCCAAAGGAGAGATGGATCAGTCTAAATATTAACCCTCAGACAATCCATAAAGGGAATTCTTTCTCCATACTGAAAACTTTGTGTGAGTTTAGTTAGACCAGTTAACTTGCATCAGTGAAAAGTTTATGGACAGTCAGACTGTTGTGAACTGCATCATTCTGCTTCTCTCAGAGAGAATTGTCTGAAATGAAGGAGAAGTTGCAAAGCAGTAAAAGTAGCCAGGGCTTGGCTTTGTGCTTAATGGTTTGCTCTAAATCTTCATGCATCTTTGAGGAACAAGTGAAGAGTTCTTTGCTTTTTATTTCTTCAGTCATTGCAGAACTAAACAATACTACTGGCCACCTCCCAAAAACGAAATCATGGTAAAGATCCCAAAGAGAGATGAGGGCCATGTTACAACTCTGTGAGCAAACATTGCAAATCAAACACAGAGTCCATTTCCCTGAACAAATTACTCAGCTAAGCAGGATCAAAACAGGGTCACCCAGTTGGTACCAGGTAGAAGATTGGCCTTGATGCCAGTGTGTATAGAGCACAGCTGAAGAAGCACCCTTGAAAGGTTCATTCCTAACGAACATAGACAAGATTAATCAGCTGCAGTTGATCAATGCCCTGAATTCTGTAGTGGTGAAGATTTTCAGGTTTTGGGGTTGCAAATTTTGTGTTACCCTTTAAGTTTTCAGAGTGTCAGGTAGAGCTGAATTGTCTGAGAATAATGAGAGAAGATTATTATTATTATTATTACTAGCTAGTATTTTATTAGGATAGAAACTACTCCTCTTGAGACATCATGTGAGAATAAAATTTATTTGTGTCTTTGGTGCCAAGACCATTGATAATGAAGCACAGGCAAGAGGTATGAACATTTTCAGAATAGACTGAAGTCTTCTCCTGTGAGTTACACATAGTACTACATAATAGTACTGCTGCATAGAGATGCAGCTCTTGGGCTGTTTTGTGAAAAGCTAGACTACTCAATAAGTTTTTGCATGAGTGCTAAGAAAAAGGTTAAGAGAGACAAGATTTTTTTAGGACTGAAGATGGAGAAGAGATGGGGTTCACTCCCAGTGAACTGAGGTTCACTGGAGTCAGTGGAGAAGTTCTGTTGGTTTTACTAGACATTGAACCGGGCTTCTGGAGAATTCATACAGAGAGACAAAATGACAGCCTTAGACCATTCTGGCTCTTCTAGCTTGCCTTTGCAATTAAAAAGACAAACGTAATCAGTAATTATGTGCTGCAAGACACTTGTTGTGACACATTAGGTTAGTGATCCTCTTCTCTTAATTCTCCTAATCCTCATCTTACTTGTGCCCTAGTTAAAAATTAAAGGCCTTAAACATAAATTCAGCACTTTGTCTGTACACAACAGTCCTGCATCCAGGGACTTAGTGGCATTTCAGGCATCAACAAAATATGTAAATTTGAATGCCTCTACTGCTGTATCCATCTGGTGTTGATATAAGCAGAGCTGCACATAAGGTGATTCTCACTCTGCATTATGGATTGATCTCTTAACTGAACGCTTTTTCCTTCAGTAGTTATTTTCGTCAGCCAGCTAGTATAGAAATGTATAGATATACATTGTAATACTGCAACTTCCATATACAGAACCTATACAGAATACCCATCAGTGGACTTGGAAAATTTGTCTACTGCCAATAGGAAATGTCAGTGCTTATTAAGGTCATGAATGAAAGGAAATGCCAGGACTTCTTAATGTAAAAGCTTCTGGGCCTGCTTATTAATGAAAACCCACTAGCAAAATGTCTCATGACAATCTGACCTTTCTCAAACAATAACTCCTTATTCACGGTCAATTAGAAGTATTTTCCTCATTTAAAAAATATGAGGACCAACTAATTAGATACCTATAATAAAGTTGTTGAAATTGCAGTTGATTTTTTTTTCTGATAAGTCAAACCTATGTATTTTATTCCCTCAGCAGGGAATAAATGTCTGCATGCAACACTCCTTTTACAAAGATTTAATACAGCATGGGCCCAGGAAATGGCCTCTTAATTTAGCATTTACACATCTTTGCCAACAGCACTTTAATTTTAGATCTAAAACTCGCAGTACACTACTGCCATGCCTTGTCCATGTAATAAAAAAAATATCTGGAGAGTTCAGTGAACATCTTTGTGGGAGGATAAGCAGTGGCTGAGAGTCTGAATTGCAGTTTTTATTGTTGACATCAGTTTTTAATTGCCTGACACTGTTTAACCTTCAATATGGTTACTCTGAGAGTATATCTGAATTCAGCAACTTATTTTGTGCCCTCTGTGGGTTCCCCACATCTGAATGATAGTGTTTAGACCAAACTTTATGTTGAAATTAGATATGCTGAGATTGTCTAAATCTTCAGAGTCTGTACTTCTAGAGGTATCATATAATCATCTAGCTCCCACTGTAAAAATCTACAAGGCAAATTGGTGAAGTTTTACAAATAATTGTTTTATGATGAACAATGTAAGTGTATTTTGTGCTCTGTGGCAAAATTATATATATATGTATGCATAATAGAATCATAGAACAGTTTCTGCTGGAAGGGCTCTTCAAAGGACATGTAGTCCAATCCCTTTACAATGAACAGGGACATCTTCAACTAAATCAGGTTGCTCAGAGCCCCATCCAACCTGAACATGTTTCCAGGAATGCGGCATCCACCACTTCTCTGGGCAATGTGTTCCACTATTTCACCAGCCTCATCATAAAAAAAATGTCTTCTTTCTATCTTGTCTGAAAACCAATATATATATAGATGTTATATTTAAAGTCAACATTTCAAATGCAAAGAATTGTGAGGTTTTTTTCTCACTTCAGTGACCAGCAGGTCAAGGGAGGTGACACTCCACCTGGAGCACTGCATTCAGCTCTGGGGCTCCCCAGTATAAGAAGGATGTGGACCTGCTGGAATGAGTCCAGAGGAAGGCCATGAAGATGCTCAAATGGCAGGAGCAGCTCTCCTATGCAGACAGGCTGAGAAAGATGTTCAGCCTGGAGAAGAGAAGGCTCCAGGAAGATCATACAGCAGCCTTCCAGCATGTAAAGGGGGTCTGCAAGAAAGTTGGAGAGGGATCTTTCACAAGAGCATGTAGTGATGGGACAAGAGGGAATATCTTAAACCGAAGGAGTTTAGATTTAGACGAAATATTAGGAAGAAATTCTTAATTGTGAGGGTGGTGAGGGACTGGAAGATGTTGTGGATGCTCCGTCTCTGAAACTGACCAAGACTAGGTTGGTTGGTACTTTGAGCAAGCTGATGTAGTGGGGGAAGGTGTCCCATTGAAACTAAAACATCTTTAAGGTCCCTTCCTACACAAACCATTCTATGATTCTGTAGGTCTAGGTCTTTGTTTCATCCATAGTTTCCAACTTCTTAGGATTGAATTTTATCTAAGTCTCATGCAAACAGATGAAAAGCTTGGTAAAAGCAGTTTCAAGTCATTTTACTGCTGAATTCAACATATTGTTTGCGCAGGCAAGTCACAGCGGTAACATGGCACCAGTTAGACAAAATGCATCCAACAGCACAGATGAGTTATCCCTGGGCTCGAGGCTGGTGCTGTGCTACAGTACGTGCTCAGCAGCCTTTTAGGTGAACCTGGTTATTTTCACATTGCAAGGGACTAACACAACCTCTGTGGTCAATCACCATCTGTCTCTTTCAGCTGGACTGATAAGAATTGGCAGCTTATGAAAACAGGTGATACATGCACAGAGATCATCTTGGAATGCCCTCAAGGCCTTTTAAGTTACTTTGCTTGGAATAAGAGGATGCCTGAAGACCTTTGTAGTCTATGTATAGACCTTACGTGTGTGTGTGTGTATATATATATGTACAAATATGCAATATATATATATGTTTATTCTGCTTCAAACTTGCTGCAATTTCAAAGTCATTTCAGTACTTCTTTCTCCTGCAGTTATAATTCTAAAATATAATCTGCCTAAAAATTGCTATTGCAATCATGTCCTCGAGTGTATGCCTTCATGCTGAGAGAAGGTTGGTCTGTGCAGCTGCAGGCTCATCCCATCAGTAGATCATCCTGCATTAATGCCTCAAGCACTAATTCTAAGAAAGCTGTTCTGAGTTTTCTTAACTGATAAGTGACTCTCGCTCCTTATCAGCATAACAAGTAACAGCAAGAGCTTTGTACACAGAGAACATCACTAGGATTTGCTTTTCAAATCTGTCCATATCCTTGATCGCACAAGAAGCATGAGGATATAACAAGAGAAAAGCATCCCAAGGTTTTAATGAAATATTATGGAATTAATTTAAAAGCAAGGAAACAGAAATGGGTGCAAAGAACATCCATGGGCAACTCCTTTGCTATGGCTAGGATAGTTGCCACCTTCTTCAGTCAAGGATATTCCCAATATAAAAGTTTGCTCTCCTTTCATATGTTCATTGGCCACTGGGAAGAAATTAGACTGTAGGGAATGGAAAAGTTCACCAGTTGGAAAAAAACATCTTTCTTAACAGCTGACAAGTGATTTTGCCTGCAGGGGGCTGGTAAAACTTCTTTATGAAGAGTGGCATGTCACTGGAAAAGGACAAAGCCATCAGCTTGGGCAGATGTCAGTGGCTTGGAGGCCACCATTTTCTGTGAAGTCACTGTGGCCAGGGAGCTGCAAGCCAAATCCAAAGAGTTGCATTCATGACACTTTAGATTTGGATTTCAGCTACAGCTACCACATATCCTAGATCAATGCCAAGCCCCGATGGGGACCTCACAAAAGTTCTAGTTCAGGTGCAGCAGATGATTTCTTGAGGTCTGAGTTTGTTTTCACTGATGCTGTCCCGTAAATCAACACAAGCTTGCATCTGAAGGGACTCTACTATTTTTTGTAACCACGTTTTATGATTACTGGCAAGTAATAGCTTTAACTTCTTGCAGAGGGGAACAGAATGACTCTGGCATTCAAGTGATCTGAGCAGACAGCTCAAAGCTGCAATCTACTCTTTCAGACAATATAAACTGACAGTGTGATTATGTGCCTTCAGAACAAGAACGTGCTTTAGAGGCTCAGGAAATACTTACCAAGCATAACTATTAAACACAGAACCCTCAGAAATCTCATCACTCAAACACGCATATGAGGTGTTTTATTCCAGTAAGTCCTTCCTTGGTGATGGAACATTTTCATGTTTAGATAGTGTTAAAGCTTGGTTTTAAGAAATGAGGAAATACTATATACCTTTTTTCCTTATGGTTTTTATGCTTGCTTTTCAACATAGCTATTTCTTTTTACCCTGTTTTCTGCAGCAGTGAAGATCATGGAAGAACCAGAATCATCAGGCGATGATGTTTTTGCTGCAGCCAGCACCCATGAAATGCTACCTTTCTTTATTGGTTCAAGTGATCTCTCCACCATGCAGCCTGAAGGTTTTATTACAGATGTGCTATCATCAGACCAAATAGCACCACTGCCTGCAGCAACCAGCCCGTCCTACAGCCCCTCTGAGATCATCGAACAGTCCCTTGAATTACCAGATTCCTCCACACCTACACCCGAGAGCGTTCCTCCCGATGGCACAGGGATGGGAGTGCAGGATATCGCTGCCGAGTTAGATCACATCGGTGGGCTGAGCACAGCAGCTCTGGATGAAGGGGAGCACGGCAGTGGTTACATCTCAGTGCTGACAGCTGAGCCTGCAGAAACCACCCCAGCTCCTACGCTGAAGTATGTAACTACCAGCTCCATGACAACTGCAGGCAAAGGCAAAGAGCTAGTGGTTTTCTTCAGCCTGAGGGTAACCAACATGCACTTTTCTGATGACCTCTTCAATAGGAGTTCGACAGAATACAAAGCACTAGAACAACAGTTCATACAATTGGTGGGTGAAAATCAACTTCAACAACTTATGTGGTAGTTGGGTACTGTTGAAAAGAATGCATTGAATTGCACAGTATTTTAACAATATCAGACCCTACTACAGTCAGTCTGATAAGCTGCATTTTTAAGGGATCCACAAACCTCACACAGTATGAAGACAGAGTTTGTGAAGTCAGTGATGAAAGCTTTTATTTGCTCAAGAATCTCCAGACATATGCTCAGCCTGTTATTTATTTGGCTTCTTCTTAGATTCACGTCAACAGCATAGCAGTGCTGATTACATCTAAGGCTTGTGTCTGCTTGCTGGATTTTAAAATAGGCCTTTAAAAATATATCATAGCTTAGCAAGGGGACTATGATTAGATATGGATTTTCTCTATGGGTACAATAATGCAGCAGGTCAGCTCAGTAACATGTCTATTATGCTATGCCCTAACCTGCCTGGATTGAATGTTTGAAAATAATTAAAGTTGGCTTTTGAGTGAGGCAATTTTTTTCTCTTCCAGATGAATAAACTCCCCAGCTGCTATGCATTTCATTACAGGGGAAATTTCTGCCCATCCATCTCAATGTATTATTGAGAAAGATGCAGAAGTCCAGAAGAAGATTGTGCTAAACGGAAAAGTTAATTTGTTCATGGGGTTTAACCATTGCATTAAATTCAGGGAAATTAGTGTGTGATGTGTGTACGTGATAATGAGGAGTGACTATAGGAGAGATTAATAGCGGGTAGACACCGACAGTAAGTTAAAATAAAGGCAATCTTCTGTTTTGCAGCTACTTCCATACCTTCAGTCCAACCTTACAGGTTTTAAGCACTTGGAAATACTTAACTTCAGGAATGGAAGTGTGATTGTGAACAGCAAAATGAAATTTGCCAGGACAGTGCCATACAATATCACAGAAGCAGTACACTGTGTTTTGGAAGATTTCTGTGATGCTGCAGCCCAACACCTCAATTTGGAGATTGACAGCTATTCCTTGGATATTGAGCCAGGTAAGATTGTGATACTAATGTACGTGCAGAGTCAAAACCAAGCAGATAATACTTTTCAGATTGTTACAGCTCCAGAAGTACGACTGTATTGGAAATAACCATATTTGCAATAGCCTCCCCAGTGATTGGGAGTAATAAAAACCAAGATGTTGCAAATCATCTGCAGACATATTTTCATATTATAATGAAAATCTGGGTGGAGCTGTTGGTCTGTGCATGTTCACCAACTGCTTTTCAGAGCCAAATATGATGACTCTCTCAAATAAGGGCTGAGTGAAGACAGGTGTAAGAAAAGCTCATGTGCAATTTACGGGCATGACATGCAAATTGTGCACCTGAGTATGTAAACAAAATTTCTGATGATTATTGCAATATTTTAAGCAAACCACAGTTTAGAGCATCATTAAATCTTTTTTAAAGGGCTACAGAATTCAAGACAGAAGGAAATAATTTTGATTCTACAAATATTCATTAATCAGAGTATGACTATATGTAGCACTCCATAGATTTGCAATTCCAGAATCCCTCTTGACTTAATACCTTTCAAATAAGTCTGTTGTAGAAAGTCAGTAACAACAAAACTGGACACTTTTGTTATATCAGAAGCTTAATATTTTCAAAATCTATATTGTTTTATAAAAATTGAAGCCTGAATCTATCTTCAGGTTCTGGTAACTATTTCAGGGCTGAATTTAATACATATATGACAATAATGATACCAATATTTGAGTAAGAAGATGCCTTTAGACATTTTGGTTACGCTGTCTTTTTATGTATAGATCTCTGACAATCCCATAACAAAAGTCCATTTACAATTCATGTAGACAGTTTACAAAATCACTTATTTCAAACCTTCAGATACTGCCAAGATAAACTGATGTTTTGATGAATGAATTATCGAGTTAATTATAAAAAGTGAACTTTGGGCTACCGCATGTTCCCTGCTTTATTAGTATAATTTCATTAAATAAAAATTCAAATGAGAAAATTGCTAAAATGCAAACACATAAAATTTTCAAATCTCTCATATTCATCCATATTGGCTGCTTTACTGATGTGGCATTTCGAGAAAACAGTATTACAATTGCTGAGAGAGCTGTTCTTTCAAGGCAGTAGTAAAATGCCAAAATAGAAGAAACTCTGCTTAGAAAGACAGCATATTCACATACAGGTATTTTAAAATCTTACTGTGTTTTCATTTCAGAAAACAAATAAACAAACAACCCCCAACCTGTTTAAGAAATTGATGTAATGTAAGCAAATTCCTACTATTGTGAAAGTAAGAGCCATCTAGTGGTAATGATGTTCTACCAATTTGAAATGCTGATGGGAACTGACAATTCAAAATACGGATCAAAATGCAGCAGTTGCAAAAGGCTGACTACTTTGGTCATAAATAATACCCTAAAGAAGGGCTTTTAAAAACACCTGCATGCATTATTTCTGTAATGTAAACACAGGGAAACCAGAAAGTATAACAAAGCATGAGAGGTATGTATTAAGGAAAATGGAATGTTATCACAAAAAATACCCCCCAACACAGCAAAAATGCTCATGCCAAGTTCTACTTGTTGTTGGAGTTTACATGTACACACACTCACAGTCCAGGAGCAAAGCACGTATCAAACCATCATGAAGGTTGTATATAGAAAGGGGAACTTGCACATTTACACTCACTAGTCTCAAATTCCAAACAGGAAAAAGCCATAGAATTATAAAGAGGTTAAAAGTGAACAGCTCTGATGGATTTATTTCTATGACTGAAGCATAGCCCAGTGTGTGTCTGAGATTTCTAGTACAACTACAAAGAATTCAATGCTCATTTTTCATTGAAATTAGTATTACTGAGCATCTAATACAGAGCGTGAAGTAGATGCAGAAGAAATTTCTCAGCCCAGTTAGTACCTACAGATAGCAGCTGCAATATCCAGTATAAATCTTCTTTCTAAATTACATAACTATAAAGGGCCACACAGTCCAGCTCATACCTGTGTATCTGCTCTCACTCCCTTCTTTGCCTTCTCCTTTCCCAGTTTTCTGCAATTATCTTTTTTTTCCTCATTCTGGATTCACACATCTTACTGAAACTGTTTGCTGATAAGTACAGAATTTGTATCCTCTGGCCTGCTTCACATCTTTTACCTTCTAAGGGTTTTACCCCATAGTGTGCAGGAAACAGGATCCATGAGACAAGATTAGTGCATGCAGCCCTGCTCTTCATTGCCCCATCAGCACACGTTGGGCTGAGCACTGGGTTAAAATCACTCCTTCTAGGTTTTGGGGTGGGTTTTTTTTTTGTTTTGTTTTGTTTGCTTTTGTTTTGCTTGCATTTCTAGTAAGAAGCAGAGAATGGAAATGAAAGGTAGACTATTGTGACAGCTGGAGTTAGGACTTTAAGCTGTCTCTGATTTAGGTCTTCCTGTGAACATCAGCAGGGTCCTTTTCACTTAATCTCACAGAGTAATCCCTTACTAATATTTAAAAAACAAAACAAACAAGCAGGACCTGCAAGTGCGTATTTTCTTTAGACCATGACAAGATTTCTAGGTTGTGTATCTTAGTATTGTGCAATATTTAATAACCTAATTCCCTCCCTCTATCATGTCCTAAATTATGTGTTGAGGATCATTGCAGCTGAGGCTATTTCTCACACATAAGCAAGGCTGTAGCACAGCATCCAAGAGTACAAAACTAGCACTTAAACAGTAAACACAGGATAAAAATATCCAAAAGTGAAAATCCTTGTCAGTGAGATGAAAATAAAATGACAGCTTAACAGTGATGGGGTAAATAAATGCAGAAGTCAGTATAAGCTTGGATGCTTGCTGTGTCATCTACAGGAAGAAGGATATGTGCCCTTTTATGCTAGGCTATATTCTCCTATTAACATAACCAAGTGGCAGGCCAGTAAATGTGAATTGTTTTCTCTATCTGCCACAAAGCCTGCCAAGTTACTTTGCAGTAATGCTTCAATTAATGATTTACTCATCCTTTACAGCTGATCAGGCAGACCCATGCAAATTCATGGCATGTGACAAGTTTTCTGAATGCATAATGAACGAGTGGACAAAAGAGGCTGACTGTCTTTGTAAACCCGGTTACACCAGCCAAGACGGACTGCCCTGCCGGAGCCTGTGCGAGCTGGAACCACAGCTTTGTGTCAATGGTGGGAAATGTGAGTTAGTTCCAGGAAGAGGAGCTGTCTGCAGGTAAAGAGATGGTGGTCACCATGAATCTTCTTAACAGCCCCCTGATAATGTCTATAGCATGATGAAGTATATACTGAGTATGTACTTTTCAACAGCATAAACTAGGCTTATAAGCCAAAATCTCAACATTCAGATGCTTTAAGGTACATTGCAATGCCTCTCTAAAGTATAAATAGTCTCACCATGGATAAATCCATTTCAGCCTGTTAGTACACACAGAACATCATGACCTAGTTATTCTTTAGAGATGGTTTAGAAATTTATTGGAAATTCAGCGTCACTGGCAGAGATGACACACAAATCCATGCATTCTTTTCAGATTTCCAAATACCTACTGGAAAAATGAAGTAACACATTCATGGTTTGGCTATTACATTTTCCTAAGAGTATTAAAAAGGAAATGTGTATTTATATAAACATACCTACAAGGACTACTCTGATTCCAGACCACCCAATAGAGCACATGAAGGCTGAGGCTGCTTTCTGGGAAAGACTTGAAGATTAGCAGCTCCTCCTAACTGCAAATATATTCCATAAGGATTTTCACATGAAATTATCTGAAGTCAATATTGAGAGCTACACAGTACTTGATCATATTAATTCTCTTTTCAAAGCATCAAGTTTCTTCTCATTTTAAGACTAGACAATCCAGAGCATTATGTAAAACTATACTCAACAGGTACACATTAGCTGACCACCCAAGTGTGTCAGCAAAAATACAGTTAGAATGCATTTGTTTATTCTGTCTTAATATTGACTTGACTAGGTTAATGATGAGTCTCCTAGCTTGGTTAGGATTAACATCAAAATATAATACCACTAAGCAAATTATTCATACGATAATTTCACAGTAACAATACTGCCATAATCAATTTTCTTCAGGGGGTATCATAGAAAGAATAATAGAAGAATTCACCACAGCTACTGCCAAATTCCTGGCTTGGAGAGTCACAGTAGCACAGCTGCAGTATTTTGTACTAGAGATCAGCCTGTGAGCTAGAAAGGTCCTCTTCAAACCTTGCTGAGGCAGCAAGGGGTACAGCCTACTCCTCCAAGAGTGATGTAATAAGGAAAATAACACTTTTCCCTTTTAGAAAAGCCCTGACTTGATGTACGGTAATAACCAAACCATCATGTGGAATTATAAAAGTATTAGAAATAATGAGCAATTATATAGCAAGTTACAAACTTAGCCCCAGTCTCAGACTGACAGCTTGTGCAAACTTGCACAGTCACAGAGAAAATTATGGCCTCCTATTTTCCCTTGTTTTGTAAGTGAATTCACTCAGCACCATGATAGTACGTCCACTTACTGGAAGCCCTGTGTTCTCACAAATTATGGCAACCTTTTCCCTTGCTTTAAAGGGAGCTATTTCTAGAATCATAGAATCATTAAGGTTGGAAAAGACCTCAAAGATCATGAAGTCCAACCTTTGACTGAACACCGTGTCAACTAAACCACACCACTGAGTGCCACGTCCAGTTGTTTCTTGAACACTTCCAAGGAAGGTGACTCCCCTTCCCTGGACAGTTCATTCCAATGCTTGACAACCCTTACAGTGGAGAAATTTTTCCTGATGTCCAACATGGAGCAGCTTGAGGCCATTTCTTTTTGTCCCATCACGAGGAGTAGTGTCTACTTGTAGTAGAATTCATACATCAGACTTTGCTATTCCGAGTGAAATCACCAGTAAACTGACCACAGGCTTGAAAGATGTGTTCAGACATTACCCTAAAATACACCTGAGCTCCTCAGGTTCTAAACTGCAAATGTTATTTCAATTTCACCTCTGGGGTTAGAAATTTGTCAGAAATGTTTAAAATGCATGACTTCCCTAAAATCTGTAGGTTGACAAAGAATATATCAGTGTCCTTTTTAACACTCGCTGTCATGAATGTATGCATATTATCTTTCTCTTATTATCAATCACATTATTCTCATGCAGACACATAAGAATTAACTGTAGTGGAAATAATGTGCTCAGATTTTCTTTTGTTTTCATTTAAGGTACTCTGCATTTTGTGCCTTGAATTTCTTTACATTTTTTCTCTTCCTCCTTATTTTAGATGCCCTGTACGTAGACACCAGCTTTACCAAGGACAGCGCTGTGCAAAATTTGCTCCAGAACCCACACAACCCTTCAGTTTTAAACCTCTCATTCTTGGCATACTAAGCCTTGCTTTTCTTTTCATCATTTTAATTATTAAGTTAAGAAGGAAATGCAAAAGAAACTCTAATTTGCAGTAAGCTGCTCACAATCTTTTTTTTCACAATTCAAAATATTCCTTTTGTTTCTTTTGCAATTTAAAATCTTACCTAAACAAAAATGTTCTGCATTGTAGAAGTCCTACTCTCAGCAGCTGCAATTCAGAAAACGCTGTAAGGATTAATCCTGCTTTTGAACACGATGAACCAATATCTAGCTTTTGTCACACGACTTGCAGCGTAAGTGCTTGTCTTGGCTCCCCAGGGATCATTGATCACGAACCATTACACGAACTTGAAAACATAATTCAGCCTGGAGGTAAAATGCATGAAACCCCTTTTCTTACCCCTCAGCAAACACCCTCACCTGAAATAACAGATCCATCTTGGTGTATTAACTCCACAACTAAATCAAACTTGAATCTATTCTCTTGCTTGGCAATTTCAGAACTACCAGAATACTAACATATTCATTGCTTTCCACTTTTACTGCTGTGCAGGTTTCATAACAGGACCATAGAACTGCTTTTCTTACAGCTCTGTTGCATGGCTCAGGCAGTCCATCTTCTTTGAGCGCTTTTTATGATTTAGTGAAATAATTAGTGGCTTGAGGATTTATTTTTTTTACTCTTGTAGGTTGCCAGACCAGTTTACAAAGCCAAGACTGACAAGCTAGTCTCTGAAATTCTTCGTTTCCAGCATCAGCCAGACAAAACCAAGGTTTGTGGAACTTTAAAAGTTTGTTGTTTTCTGTTTGTCAATATTATCAGGAAGCCTCTTCATAGTAATTCCATACAAAGAAAAATTCAGATTTTCTGGATGCTTGATCTGACAACAACAATTTCTTCTAAGTGTTTTTAATGCAACAGTTCTATTCTGTATAACCGTATACTAACGTGGCAACCACTGCAACATGAAGGAAGAAGTAATATCTCAAACAACAAAGTAACACAAAATGCAAGCCAAAGGGGAGATTTAAATAGCAGTTTAAAAATTAATTTTAAAAATTGATAATTTTAAAATAATTTGAGCTTGGTTAATCTACATAGAGTTTGAACAAGTAGGAACTCTAATTTGAGCTGAATATTACTCACATCTTAACTATTATTTCAAGTTTTACAACTTGAAACCTCTTGTGTCTTTGTGGTGGTGAAGTGGGGAAGTAGACAGGAATGTGAAAAGCTGCCAGACTTTTTCTTACTTCTGATGTATCTGAGTATGTACTCTTGAAAGCAGACAAAAAGCTTTTACCTTGCCGTTTTCATCTTTCCAAATCACAGTCCAGTTAGGAACTAAAAAGTTTTGCTATAACTGTTAGTATCCATTGTCGTTGTGGGGAACATCAGTACAAGACTGCCCTGGTGTTATGTAGACATTATGGGAGACAGGATACCAACTACATGAATCTTTGCCTCGTTACATGCTGTAGATATGTATATACATATGTAGATAAAGGAACAAGCAACAATACCTTACAGATTTATTTTCATTGATCTTCACCATACCCAGGTCAGGTCTCTTCAAGTACTCCAGGTCACAGTTACAGACAGAGCTGAAAACGGGGGGACTGGAATGCAGAGATAGAAGTGAACCAAGCAGCAAGGAGAGGCACTTCGGAAAAGCTCAAGAATGAACTAGTGTCATGGCTTATAAAAAACACAAGCACAGATGTTTGCAATTAGTATTTTATACCTATCTTAAAAGAAATGTTCCTGTGGATAATTGAGACAAATAAACTTTCATACGAGCTAAACTACTTAAAATTGCTACATAGAAAAGAACTAAATATTTTATTAAAGTAGTAAAATAGCACATCTGTGAAAGAAAACTAGGCCTGTGTCATCTAGATTATCTGAATTGCCAAGAGTATACAAAGCTCTGCTCAAGATCTAGTTAAGTTAGTTTAGTAAGAAGTTGGGCAATAAGAACATTGAAATGGCTTCAAAAAAATTAGGTGGCTATTTTTCACCATTATTTATGTTCACAATGAGTGTTTACGTCACTCATATATTCAGCACATTTTTAGTGATTTGAAAAAGTCAATGGAGGAAAAGAATGTATGAAGAATACCTTTCATGAGCTGAAACTAAGAGGATCACTTCAACATCACAATATAAAATGTCCTCTGGGGTTAGAAATTTTAAAACAGAATATGGCCCTTGAACTGAATTTTCAGGAGGACATGGATCGCTAGAGCTCACAGGCCAAATTGAGATTTCCAGTATTTAAATTCTGTTTTGCAATATGTAATGAAAGCAGTGACAGCTTTCTGGGACTTATTACCTACAATACGTACAGCTCTGTATTTATAAAGGCATATTTGAAAATAGGCAAAAAGTTCCAGCACAAGCTAAAATAACCTTCAATTCCTTCCCGAACATGAAAATTTTTTATAGAATTTATAGAATCACACAGAAAATTACTGCAAAACTCAGTTATCAGAGGTGGTTTTGGTTGGGTGGGCTTTTGCCCAATTAGTAAATAGTCCAATAACCAACAAACTTTAACACTTCCAGGGACTGGGCATACACAGCATCTCTGGGCAACCTTTTCCAGGGCCTCTCCCACCCTCACAGTAAAGAATTTCTTCTTTACATCCAGTCTAAACCTACTTTCTTTCAGTCTGAAGCCACTCCTCCCTTGTCCTGTCACTACATGCCCTGGTAAAAAGTCTCTCTCCATCTTTCTTGTAGGCCCCCTTGAGGTACTGGGAGACCACTAGAAGGTCTCTCTGGAGCCATCTCTTCCCAAGGTTCAATTCCCCTTACAATGAATGTGGAGATAATCTCTATCTCCACAGGTTTTAGTGTGATCCTCCCTATTAGCACTCGATAAATGGTACATTTTCAAATTCAACAATACTTTTCAAATGTCTTACGAGAGTTTCTGTTACAGGTATTCAAAAAAGAACATCCATATTATTTGAGACTGGACTTCAGGATGATTATGCACATGAAAAAAAAAAAAAAATCAAGGATTCCTAAAGATATAACGTTTTGGCTTTAAAATCAGTACAAATTACCAGCACTGTTTTACTGAAGGAAAGCAACATGCCCAAGTTGAGCATCTATGTCTAAAATTTGCCTGGTGGGAAGTCACCACTGTGAAGATGCCTGCATTAAGCATCCAGTGCTTACAGGTCTTAACTGTTTTTTTTAAGAGCTGAGTGCTAGAAACAGATTTTGATGAGATGTGACATTTTTCAGTATTTGTCAATGAAATTTCACCACATTTCTGTACCCTTTTATTGACCTTTTTTACACATATTAATATAAGTGGTGAACAGAAATAAGAGCTGTCATTGACCCAAAGGACACATCAAAAGCCTTTGGGAACTTCTTCATTCTCTCCCTACAAAGTTCACATTGCATATCACACAGAAGTTGGAATTAATTTTTTTAAGGGTTTCTATGAGCATTGTTTATACACATGTACATATACACTTAACTGTTTAATTTCTGGTAACAGTGAAACTATCAGGTCATCGTAAGACTTCAAACTCTTTGCCTAGGCACAATACCTGGAGTTTCATCTTTTCGGAACAATATATTTACATTCACAAGCACCCTCCCGGTAACAAGTAGACTAGAATCACACATAAGCATGCACATTTTAAACCCAGTAAGCACACAAATAATTTTATAGGTTACTATTAGTTGTTGTACAAGAAATCTAAGCAGACAACGGGCAGCCATTAAGCATTTTGTAGGCTTATTAATTTGTGCACTATGAATCCACACTTCTGATTCAAGTATGAGCGCTATTTTACCTTAAGCATCTTTTTCTTGAGTATATCTATATCCTGCACCAGTGTTGTAAAATATTCAGGCACTGTTGCTGCTTGGTGCACTCCAGAAGTCGTACTTACAGCTCAAACTGAGCTTCTACAAAGTTCATGACTATACTGGATGACAGCTCCTCATTCAGATGTGAAACTTTTGTGTATTCAGGACACCAGCTGACTTCAGTGACAATTCTTCTCACTTCGCACCGTGCTGTTACCACAGCAAAGACTGAACTTTAGTTTACCTTGTTATGTACACTCAAAAGAACTGTTTACAAATTCCAAACAACCAACTGCACGGATTTGCCTGCAAAAACACCGAGATTGGTGACAGTGTACGAATGAAGGCAATGCACCAAGAATACAAAGTTAAGTTTCTACAGCTGAAATAGTATTTTCACTTTATTTAAGTAGGGAAAAAAATAAAGAAGAAACCTAAGATGTGGCTTTACACTTCAGAATAAAACTACTTTAAAAATACTTCTTGCAGGGCACTGGAAGTCGTCCTTGCCAACAAATGTTAGCTTTTCACTACTGCTCATGTAAGCTAAGAATGCATTAAGAATGCTGATAGCATTCCATTTTTTTTCCATTACAAATGTATTTTTGTATGTGTTTCGTATAATTCAAATTACACTAGTTATCACTAGACAGATTGAAAAGTAAGTAATTTTAAAATGTGTATTTTAATAATGATTAATCATGATTGTATTTATCACTCTCAATTATTAATTACCAAATATATTTGCTGGACGTAAGCCTTTTGTATTTCAATAAAACATAATAAAACTATTTACTTGAAAATTTCACCAGGAATTGAACCAGTACTTAACCTCAAACTAAAACACATCACATTATCTTAAAACCGATGTAAAGTTACAGTTGGAGATAAAAATCATAAAGAAAGTGAAATTAAGTTACATTTCCTAGATAAAGTCTGAATTACTTGAATCTTTTTACATTAAAAAACTACCACTCTGATTTGGCCCTGACAACAAGAAAGTTTCCTACGACTCTTTTTGACGGGAAAACAAACAAACAAACACCACAGAACATCTCCACCTCAGATATAAAGCTTCCCCCGCAGTATATGAACTCAAAGAAGAGAATTTGTTTCACTAGTCACTGACTGCCATAAAAAGTGTAAAAGATGCAAAGAGTATACAGCATAGCAAATGATGCATATGTTGGAAGAGACAGCAATAAATGTTAAAAAAGTAGTAATAAAAGTAAAATGATGCTTGTTTTGATAAATATTGAAAAATTAGGGATGAGACTGAGAAGTAACAAAATCAGAATTTTTTAATATCAGAATGTTATTTTGGAGAAATGCTTGCCTTAGAAAGTAACAACAAAATCTTTATTAGAGTAAAGCTTTAAAAAGTAAGCACCAAAAACATCTGATAGAAAAGTAGCAGGCAGTTCCAGCATGGAAATCCTTTTATCCTTCTCATAACTTAATTTAACCTTACTTACTAGGCTTTAAATCTTCAAAGACAAAATGGTAAAAGATACAAGTGAGATTTCAACATTGAATGTGTTTATTTTTTACTTTTAATTTACAGTACAGTATTAGGAGGTCATTTATTACTTTATTTAAAGATTTTTGAGAAAAACCCAAAGGATTAAACTAGGTAAAGAAAAAACAATCTTCTCAGTGGATGAAATACAAGTTTTAAAGACCTTATGATCTTTGAAGTAGCATTCTCAAGAAAATGTGTATTTCTGGGTCACCTAGTCAGGAATGTAGCCTAGTGTGGTGATTCTCTTCCTCTCCTTTGTTTTGTGGACTGTTTCAGGCCAATAGCAGCTGTAATGGACAAGTTCACTGACAGGCAGGAAGAATTTTTTCTTTTTTTTTTTTTTTTAAATCAAACACAGAGAATCAAGCCAATGTGCCTTAAAACCCATTTTTTCTGTATAACCATAGATCAGAAGGGCATTAGTTCATACTACAGTCAAAAAGAACAATGCCCCCTCCTTTTTTATTTCCTCTCCCAATCAATCAATCAACTGCATAATTATCTGACACAGTAGATGGGACCACGGAAACACTTGGTAAGCAGATGAACATTGCCTGACATGTAAAAAAAACAAACAAACAAAAAAAAACTCTGAAACTAACTGAAAATTAATGTTCTTGCACAAAAAGATTAGTAAAACTAAGAGCAAAAGCTACTTTTCGTGCAGAGAAAAAAAAAAAGTAAAAAAAATAAAGCAGCCTGCTACTGTGCAAACTAGAATATCCTGATTTCTGGAATCTGTCTTCTGCTTGTCTCAGTCATACTTCTGGAGCACTGCAGAGAGGTGGGAACATCTCATTTGAGAACATCCAGCCATCAGACCCTCTTCCACTATTTCAAAGTCCACTTTATTTTCCTGATCGCTCATCATTGTTAGTCATTTAGTTAATGAAAACTCCCCTACACCCCATTCTGAAGAACAAATTTTCTTTCTTATGCCAGTCAAGGTAATCCTGGCATAGTCAAATGAACAGATTGGAAAAATTCAGTTAATTTTATTTATTTTAAATTTCCCACAGTATGTTTACACACATACTTACTAAAATATTTAAGCCTATATATGTGTATAAACATACAACACACACTTAACTAATGAGGTTCTTTGCTTACTATGTTCAGGCTCATAAGATCCATGGGGTTTTTATACATACACACACACACACACCCCCAGAGACTGAATGTGTTAAGTCAAGCAGCTAAATCCAGATAGTAATAAACACAGGTCAGTTCAGTGATTTTCCTCCTTGGATCGCATGAGCAAGCACAGATTCCTGCAGTGCTAAATTTCTGGAGACTGGAAGTTGTGAAACTTTGGTTCCAATGCAGTAACACATTAAACCAGTAACCTAAATCACCTAAACTGCACCTTTAAATTCAAGCAACACTGTACAGGTTTGCACAGAACTTGCTAGACAGCAGTCTGATGCACTGCTTTTTTCATCTTCCAGAAAAATTATGGTTTTAATGAAGAATTTGGGATAAATGAAAACATTTCCTCATTTGCAATCCTATGGTCAAGAAGCTGAGTGGGTATGCACCAGAAGCTGATATTCCCTGACGTAGTGGGTTCGTACAGAGTTAACTACTACTCGAATATCTCCACAAGTATTACAGGAAGGAGTGTATAACAACAAGCAGACCGTGGCACACAACCACAATCTATGGTCAGCATCAGGAGCTTTCTCTGTGCTACAAAACTGTACCTCTTGAATACTATTAAGTATATTTATGTATTTAAAACCTAACGTTTCCAAGAGGTTTCAAACTGAGGAGTGAGGAAATGATTTTATAGTGTAAATTAAGTTTGTCAATTAAAAGAGCAAGACTTCATTTTTTAATCAGGTTAAATAAGTAATTGGACATCAAGCTACTTACACTTTGAATTCCTACTGGAGAGATAATAAATAGTCAAGTTTAATTTGGTGAAATAATGGCCAGCATAGTAAAACAGTGTTCACATAAGTGAAAGAGATGCATCTTAAAACTGTATGAAATTAATGATTCCCAATGACAAAAACTCCCAAAACAAACTGCTTGATAAGGGAACCGTTAAAAGCTCTGAAACTTGACAGAGGAGATTACAGTAAAGCTCAGTCTCCAAATCACTACGATATTTCAGTACACTAAAAATTGTAGCTATTTCTTTAGCACATAGTATTGAGATGATGCGTTATGTTATTGGACCAATGTTTTACACAGTCTAACAAAAGGCAGAGACCTTGTACATCTTGTTACAATTAAAACAAACAGGATATCTGAGGCTCAGGCCTTGATATTCAGTTAAGTTATACTGACACCAAAAAGCTGAACGTATTTCCCTTATGCTATCCTTAATCTTATGCCTCCAGATACAAGGCTTGGACAGTTTTGTGTAATATGTTGAAATTACATTACCTGGCTAAACAAATTGCCCAAGAATTCCAAATGGAAATGTGGTCAGAAGAATAAGTCTAGAAAAAATTTTTACTGAAAGAAAAAAGAAAAAGAAACTAAGAAGTGGTATAAGCCCCAAGGAGCAGTGCATTCTTTGAGGACCTCCAATATTACATTATATTGATGTTTATGAATGCTGTTCTCGGAATGTACAAAAACTGTTTCTCTTAAACCAAGACAAAGTATGAATTAAATAGGAATGTATGAGTCTCAAGTTTAGGAGGATTTCCCATGAGGCTTTGAAAAAAAAATTCACTAAATACAGACACTAACCAGTTTGCAAACAGGACATAAAATGTCTCAGATTATATAAAAGTACACTCCAACTTCTCCGTAACAGAAGTCAAAGCTAAGGCCTCACAATTCCAGTTATTAGAAACGGCATATCCTCTTTACTAAACCACTTGAAGCCAACTATTCAGTGTTTTGAAGCAGGAATTTCATAAAAAGATGGTTGCAATGCAGTTCTTTGTAATATGTACTTGAGACAGATTGCTTAAAAGTGTTAAGAGTTCTAATAGAAACTGTTGAAGAAAATGAAACATATAAACAAAATGCAACAAACTATACTGACTGAAGTTTCTTCAAGGTCCTCATATCTAGTAAAGTTCACTACACAAATTAAACATCATACAAATTAACAAACCACATGATTAATAAAATCTGTTCACTTTATATTAAACATCTCTAATATGATTATAGAATGTTTAGGTCCCCTGTTGCACAGAGGAACTCTTCCCTTTGTATCACAGGCAAGGGTTCTCATCTTGAATGCTACTGTGCAAAATGCCCATTTATTTCAACAGGTTCTGCAGCATCGCTGTAGCGTACGTAGGACGAGCCTGTTTGCTTGCAATTGCATTTTGAAGATACTGGATACCTCCACAGCGTTCCCAAATTTCTTCAAACTGTCTCGGCAAAATTTCAGCACCTCGCTTTCGGGTTAAGCCAGTCTCTTCAAGATTAAGCTCACACATATCCATATCATCCTTACCTGAAATGGTAAAAGGTACAACAAAACATTTTTACATAATTCAAAAGTCTTATTAAAAAAAAAAAAAAGTATCTTTTTTAATTAGTTCTCCTCTCTCAAGCTCTGGTTTATTAAAAGACATCAGAGCTTATGGGGAAATAAGTCCTCAGGTAAATATTTGTTTGTTTTTTTTGTTACTTCACAGAGCACTACAGTGGTAGTATGGTAGTACAGTGGTATCAGAATAAACTAGTATCAGATGTTGTAATTGTCAAAAACCGAGCAAAAGAGAACAAAGGAAAGAAGCTGACAAGATCAGCATCTTGATATAGTCTCCTGAAATCCATTACAGGATGACAACTGCATTTGTTTTACGTATCCTTTCATTTTTAGGTCATTTCACAGTGAACTGCTGTTACGATTTGTTTAAATGTAGCAAAGCAACTAAGAACTCCAGACTTTTGACCAGCTAGCTAATCTGTCATCCTCTCACACAAAATAAACGGTGTTTACTAAACGGGACCAACATAAGAAATCCAACAAAAGAATGGGTGTAGCTCAAACAATAAATCGTAATCTTATTTTTAATAGGTGATCCTTTGAATGTGGTACTCATGACAGTAGTGCTCCTTTTAGCTATGGGTTTTGACAATAAATAGTAACAGCGGGTACAAGGAATTCTATTAAAAATAATTTGCAGTTAAAAACCTTTTGTTGCTAGTAAAGTGTATCTCTGAAGAGAAGCAAATTGGTTATGCATTTTTACTTGATCGCTACGTTAAATACAAAACCTCAAAACACAGAACCATAAACAGCACTTCTCCAGTGTTTTCGACTATCCTTCAGACAAATCTCTACTACCCATTGCAATATTTAGTTTTTATTTTAAATGTTTAAGATTAAAAAGCTATCCTCCCACATTAGGCAGTATAAATAGGGTAAAAGCAACGTTTGCTATTAGCACCATACTATGGAAAGACAACATATCTGCATATTGTTTTGATACAAACTGGTTGTAATTTTTCAAAGCTAACTAAAAAACAATTCAATGATGAGTACAACTTTCCCAGATAAATTGTGATGTTTTATCTTCATACTGTCTCCAGTTCAGTGAATAATCTGAGGACACTTAATAAAACCATTTACATGAATTCCCATCCTGTCTATGACTTCCCAAATTGAGGTATGTGTACAAGTAGAACATATGGTATTCTGGAAAGTGTGACCACCATCATCAGCAGTCCCAAATCCTCAAATTCTGCCCAGATAAGAAATGCTGACTAAAAAAAGAAAAAAAAAAAAAAAAACAGAAAAGATAACCTGGGGAACTTGTATCCTCAGCCTTTTTTTCTAAAGTAACTTATGAACTCTAAACCTTTTCCAAGTTTTGAATTTTGCTTTCAATACCAACCCGCTACAAGGAGAATGGGTGCCTTGTCAGGATGAAGTTCCATTTGTCGAGCAATCCACGGCCCATCAAAATGCGCGTACCACCAACCCTTCTTCTTGTTCTGGGGGTCTTTGTACTGGTCCGCGGGGCGGATGAAGGGAATGCGGAAGTAACGCTGTTGTCTGTTCATTTCAATCTCTTGTTGTCTGCCCGGCAGCTGGGCTGTTGGGTTCTGTTGTGCTATCATACAGAAAACAAATCAAAAAAACCCAACCAAACAAAAAACACAAACAAACAAAAAATAGAAAACAAGAAAACCATATTATTACTTGCCTGATTAATCAGCAAACTTAAAAAAAACCAAAAAACCAACAAAATAAAAAAGAAAACAATTCATAAAACCCCCGAAAATTCAAGAAATTCTCTCTGAATTCCATGTCATCTGAAGTCTCATCAAACCTAAAAAGGACTCCCACTTCATATGATGTGCACACTGTTAACCACAATAGCTACAACACTGGCCAGGAAAGGCTCATGTTAACTGTTTTATCTGTGTGTTGCTCAGTGGAATGTTTAGACGAAGAAAAGTGATTGAAATAATACATTCTGCTTTAAATCAATATTTAAGGTAAAACCTCCCACGTAAAATTTCTTTCCAACCAGAAACATTTATCAGTAACTGCTTTAGTTCTGTTGATCTCTTTGTAAAATGAGATCACGAAGTTACAAAAATACAAAGCATCACGAAGATTTTTGACAGTCAACACAGAAGGGTGTATTATAATACCGTTAGAAATTACTAGTTTGTTAATAGAAATGTTGATAAGAAATACTGCTTATCACAAAGCTTCCACCAAACATAACTTACTGCCTAGGTTTCTGTGCACTAAACTCTGTCAATACTACTACTTTCTGGCTGCTTTCTGTTTTAAAGAAATTATTTCAGACCATTAAGATCAACCAACCAAACTTCTAAAGAGGACAGAGCTACATGAAATTTTTTCAAGCTTCATATACATTTTTGGTAAATATTTTTCATACACATTTTTACATTCTGAGTTCCACACATTTCAGTTTCTGGAGAGAAACTTTCTTTCAAATGAAGGTACATACTCTCTATGTTAATTCATCAATTGTTCCAACTTCTTAATGGTATGTATACACTATCATAATTAGTTTTAAATAGCAAATGCTCTTACAAGCAAGATCCCTTCCTTTAACAACGGCCTCCTGCAAAAGTTTGTTACTGATCTTGTTTTAGTGGTTTATACCACCACTGTTACAGATAACCTGTTTAAGAAATCCTCTGAGCATGGATCTGTGCCATCTCTACCAAAGAGAATCAGTACTAACAGTTGCATGTTTCAGCATAAAGGGAAATAATTAAAAGTGGATTCCATTTTTGTTTGTTGTCTGTTGAACAGCAAAGACTATTTCTGAGCTAATATTTAATAATATGAAAAACTGAAGTAAGTTTTAATATTGCGTTTTTACAGTCATGAACAAGACTATTATAGACTAGCAATTGCAACTTGAAATTTCTTCTGCCTAGATTCAAGCAAAAACAGTCCTTCAGAACCTAAAGAGCAGAACCTGAAAAAAACCCATGTGTTATACACATCACATCCTCTTTTTTTTTTCTCTCCATGTCTGGATTAAAAAAAAAAAAAAAAAGATAAGAAAAAACCCCCAGATTTTAACAGATGAATACTACTTTTATACATCAACCCAGATAAAACATGTTCCTTACAGGGAGACATGGTTTGTAAGAAATGAATTCTATTTTCTACGGATTGTCTGAACATCTATCTCAGGAAATCAGTGCTTTAGTATTGTCAAATACTTTTTGCACTGCAATAAATAATCATTGCTAAGGCTCATTCTAACCCTACACATACCTAAATTCAAGAGCAAATCTAGAGGACAGGAACACTAAGCAGCCAATATAGCCTCTACTTCTCAGGGCTATGAAACTGTAGTTCTTTATTCAGAAGAAACCATCACCTCAATGTTAGTTTGTGTGCTAGGAAAAAAGTTGTTATATTAAGTTGATTCCAGAGTTTTGCTACAACAAAAAGCCATAAGCTGACAGTAAAAAAAATATTAGAACAAGCAACTTATTTTGTAGGGGGTGTGGAAAAAAACCAGGAGATTATATCTTAAAATAACACACATGAAAAGGTTATTTCATTCTCCCTGCCCACTACTGCTCAAATGGGTAGGATTTCATGAAGACAAGTACATTTGTAAATGACTAAGATAACGTACAATTACCATCAGATGAATAACATGGCCAAATTGTAAAATAGATTAATTTTACAATTAATTTCAATGTACAAGTGTAGCAAAACACTGGATTAATTAATGTTAGTATAGAGCTCTCAAATCTTCCTATTCTTCAAAGTTAGCTTAAATAGCCATCTCCCCACTTACTTGAGTTGCTCAAAAATGGTGTAAAATCTGTGAACAAATATTACATGTTGAACAAAACATACAAGTGCTGATCCTTTAAAAGTTATAGTTTCATTACCTCAACATTTTTCATCAATGCTGATGACAAACAAATGGGAATTCTAGTTGCAAAACAAACACAGATCTTAAGTATTTCCATTATTTTGCACTACTATTTTCATCAGAATTTAATCTTGAAATTTATTACTTATAATTTCTGGTGCCAGTTACAAAAACTCAGCTGTATACATGATAAGCACAGATTGCTGTGACAAATCTGCTAGCTAATTAATGTAGTACTTTTCATTTTTGACATTTCTGCTACAAAAAAATTTCCAGATCTCTGGAATATCGAATCTGCCTATTCCAATAATAATATCTAAATTAGTGTTTAGCTTCTATTCTGTATGTATGAATATAATTAGGATACCCATAAAATTATATGACATCAATGAAGAGATGAAAAGAAGAAACTGCATCATTTGAAGAACACATCCACTGACACCTGAAAGACTTTTAGCTTAAACACCTAAGAAATCAGAATTCCTTCTTACTACTTTCTCAGATAACTATAATACATAGATGTGAAATGCCCATGTAGTATAATTATTTGCAATAGGAAGTATTATTCTGACATTAACAAGTCTCCCTAAAGGTCGCTATCAATTTTGTCTGAACCACAATGTTTTCTTCACAAATATGATGCCATGTTTCAAAAAAAGTAAAAAATGGCAATGAGAAACACTGAAAAGAATGCTGTAAATGTCTGAATAAATGTGACGAGAACATGAATATTCCAAGTTTTGCATGCACAAATCCAAAGATTTTCTGGTCTTTGATACTTCCCATCAGCAATACTGTGCATGAATACGTATTGTATCCATTTAGCTACACAGAGAACTTGTGAACTCAAATTGAAAGCAATTTACCACTTTGCAGAAGTGCTTCAAATGCCTTTTCCTGCTGTTCCAGTCACTAGCTTTCTCAAGCACTTATAAGCACATTACTGGGCACAGTCACAAGGACCCATTCTTTGATAATATCTTCTCCAGGGGTCCAAGTTTCACCTGCCACATATCTGTACCAAAATTCTCTGAAAACCTCCAATTTTCAGGTAATAATCAAGCAATGCATAATCAGTAAATGAATCAAGGTGAAGGAGATGACTTTGTATATGAACTGAGAGAAAGCAGAGCACCTGTATTCCCTGAGATCTTTATCCTCCAAGTCCCAGAACAATGCTTTAATCTCAAGCTAACAGGACTTTCGGGAGAGCACTTCCTTCCCATCTTCCCTTTCCTCTGCCTCAGCCGTCAACTATGTGGCAGAAACACAATCCACTCTGCAAATATCACTCTAGGAACTGGGCACCGAATTTTCAGTCTGGGAGTATTAAACACGGCAACTCCTACACTTTCTTGATGAACTTTAAAGGCAGTCACTTATTCTTATTCGTGCATTGCTTTGACAATAAACATGCATCTGTGAAATCAGCGTAATGAATGTCTGACAAAAAAACCAGGGACTATGTAAAATCCCTTAAGCAAAAATTGCAATATCAGCACTCACAGAATTTTTAAAAAGAGAATGCAACCTTATGTACATAAGGCATACCATGATGTAAATGAAAAAACTATTAGCACATTTTAAAAGTTATCTACATTTGTACTTATATAGTCATATATTGTGAAATAATAAAGTAGCACAGCAATGAATACTTAGCAAAAATGTCTAAATAAAGAACTAATTTTAACAGATGTGACTTGGATTTGAGAAAAGGTTTTAGGGAGGGCTATTCAACACAGGTATCTGGGTCTGTTAAAGTGTTTTAATTTCTGCAAAGAATTTACCAGTTTCAATCTTTTCAAAATATTTACCATAAATACACATAATAATACTCTTAAAACCCCTAAGAATTTCCTTCAACCTAGCAAACCCAAAATTCATTCTACAACTGTTTTATTTTGAATATAGTCACGAAAATGATTGTAAACACAAAATTATCTCTCCTCACCATAGTCTGTGACTGATTTGGGAGCACGCTGTTCTGTTTCTGCATTGCGTTTCTTATTCTTGGATTTCCAAGCATGATACACCTTTAGCCTTCGGTGGAACTCTTCTCTGCAAGCTGCCAACAGTTCAATATCTATCCCAAAAACAAGGAGGGATGGGATGAGTGAGAAAAAACAGAAAAAAATATTTATTAAATGCTTTTGATAGGTATATAATTTGAGATCGAGTTGTAACAGTAATATGCTACAATGTAATATATTAAGCTGTCATTCTCTGCATCATTCTCTGCCTGTATTTTATGGCCCAGAAATTCCCTCAGAGTTCTATGCATTCTTTCCTTTAGAGCAAAGCAGCTGTTGTACTGCGATTTGGGGCACTGAAATGCTACAAATAAAGCTCTTACATCACTAAATATGCCTGTTGACATTATTCCAAGCTAACCAGTACAGAAACAGAATTTCACTGTTGAACTTTATTTCTCCAACTGCAAAGATCAGCAATCTGACTACTCAAATCTACGTTCTTTTTCCACTTGTATATTTTAATTTTGCTGAATTTCATTACATTAAGAAACTGAATGATTGCATGGCTTTTTCCTTAGTCATCTAAGAAACTGGCTTCACTAGGGCTGAACACACGTTAACACCAGGTATTACTGCACCACCTATTCAGTGAAAACACTGCTCCAGTTTTGCAGATGTAAAAACAATATAAGAGAATGGATTTGTTTCCAATTTCTATCCAGAGAGAAATTGAGTGATCTTAAATCAGAAATTAACCAACTGCTTTCAATCAGAAACAAGAAATAGCAGCATCTAATAAAGGAATAATTCTTATCTGTTTCTATCTTCAGACCAGGGGAAAGGTAATTAATGCCCCAACTGTGAGCTTCCAAAAACAAAGTTACACCTTTGGAAAATTAACAAATAATCTGAATATCCAAGACACAAAATATTTTACACCGCGCTCCACATGACATATTTGCTTTCTTTGTGATCTGGGGACAGCAAGAAGTGATAGCAAAAAATTTCTTAGAACACACAAATTCCAGGTACAGCACAATAACTATTATACCCCCTGTGGAAATATATAAAACTAAGAAAACTTAATTTAAAAATTATAATACGTATTTTATGGCCCAAGCAGCCTAACTTCATAAATACATAAACACTAAAAGAGGTAACAAAGGAAATTGTTTCCTTAATATGGAAATAGTTTCATTTACTGTTGTTTTTGGGGTAATAGAACTTTTTAAAATTAATTTGTTATTAATTCAGACCTGAATAAAGTTTTTATCTTTCTTATAGGAAGAAAGTAATACTTTTCATACAACGGCAACTTGACCTCATTCTCAAATCAGAATAATATCCACTTACCACAGGATGTATTGATTGTATCACGAAGCTCTGCGTATTTCCACTTACTGAGATCGTGCTTCTTAGTACCAGCAGCAGCTTTAGTGGCTTGCACTGCAGGACCCCTATGATTATTTAAAAAATATATATGTACTTTTTCAAGTATTAAACAGCAACTGTTATAAGAGGAGAAAGAGATCTCACGATCAACACTGCATCACTCTTATTACCAATAAAATCACTAGCAGAGGGAGTAAATTCAAAGGCAAAATACCATACTATTTTCAAAATGTTCAGATTAGGAGAAAACGAAAACATATGCCCAAAATCACAGTCATCTGACTAGCCTCCTAGAGATTAAAGGGAATTGCCATTAATAACACTTTATGTGTGAAAAGGTGCATATTCTGTCTATGCATGTCTCATCCCATGCTGATGTGCATTTTCCTTGGTACTAGGCAAGATGCAGAAAACAGGCAACAAAGAGTGGTCATAGACACTTTTAGTTCCATTCAAAAAACAGACAAGGAAAAATATTTCTGAAGTAGAACAAGGAGAAGGAAGAAAAGACATTTCCTCTGCTCTTTAAACCTGGATTAGGACAAAATCCTTGTTCCAAAACTTGATAAAATACTCCATGTCTTTAACAAAAGTCTAATTTGAGAGAGGAAATCAAATTAATTCTGTATGAACTGTATAGTGGCTGTCTGAGAACAGTAATATTTATCTGGGAAGGATATAAATGATCGAAAAATACCAAGGTAAAAAAGGAAGGCTGACCAGTATAAAAAGAATCATTCAAACCCAGTTTTTGTCAAAGGCAAAAGGTATTCATTATGTAGGTAATATGCAAGAAAGTCAACAGCTAATACAAGCGATAAATTATTACTACAATCTCCATCAACTTTAAAAGCATGTACAAGGCTTCCATGTACAAAATAAACATTATATGTAAAGACAAACTCAATTTTAATTTTTTTTCCCATAAATATGGTATGGATAAGAAGTGGAAGAACCCACCCTTAGGAATGGCAAACTTCCCACAGATTATTTGAATATAAGTTCAAAACACTCCAACATTCAGCAATGATCAGCACTTAAACACTAAAGAATTCAAGAACACACAACCACCACTAATGTTCCCTGTCTAAGAACACAAAGGAAATTGAATCATCTTTTGGGATCTGAGCGGATTAATTCAGAAGAAACTAGATCTTTAATACAGTAGCAGAATTCTTGATGCCATATATCATATTAAAAATTCACAAGAGAGAAAGCCAGAAGAAACCAGGCCTTTTCATTTGAAGGTCTGTTTGTGCAGCAGTATCTTTGTGGGACTGGTACATTCTTACAGTAGGTATAATCCAGTGAATGTTATTTTAACATTTATTTTCCCATAAAGGTCTCATATGGTGCTCGGAAGCTTGTTTATTTTCCCTTTTTAGTGAACAGGTTATAAATACCTATTATAACGTGAAAAATTTCTTTACGCATATATAGCAGTTTTGAAATTAGAGATAAATGCAATCTAAGTTTCATAGAATAAAACAATCTGTTAAACTAAATGTTATTGTTAACAACTGCACCATCTCTTCAATATAATTAGAACTACAGTTTTATTGCAGTATCATCTTAATAATGCCTACTCATACTACTAATCTGAGTCAACATGCAGCTTCTAGTTATAGAGAAGACTGACATAAAAAATCAGCTCTGACTTAGCCTTACTCATAAGTGTAAAACAAATAATTGAACAGACCAACTCCTCCAAAATATACATTTTAATATTTTGTTACTGTCAACATATCTGTAGGACATTAAAGGATTGCTGTTAAATATTTTCTGCTGCCTGGTGTCTAAACTTCTTGAACCTAATTTGACAAATCCTAAGGATTTTCCTTATTTAGCCACCCACCACTCTAAGAGTTTGCTACATAATTTAGAGCAGCAGAACTAGGCTGTACAATCTCTGGTTAAATGAGTAATCTTTAAGAATGCTAATCCAATTGAATGGCTTAGTCTTTCTATTGCAGTACTACTCTGCACTCTGCACATCACTCTTTTGTTTTCTACATGACTTTAAGCGTAGCAGCCTGGCAATTAGAGGAGCATCACATTTGACAATCAGCCTTCACTGCTCAGTCTGAGAGTTATGCATCATAAACAGTATTTTCAGATTTTAAAAAAATTTAAAAATCAGTCTCAAGTCAAAAGTTTCCAGTGTATGAAAAGCAAGAAAAATTTAGTTAAACAAGCATGCAGTAAGAAGCATTGCATTTTCAATTCAACCAAAACACAGATCCTCTGATTTTGCCTTGAAGTTTCATCATTTTTTTGTACATTAAAACTGGCCATTGTCATTGGAAGTATGTCAATGTATGCAATACAATCTGGCCATTTCAATTTGCATGCTAACCTAATTACACACAAGGTAGTTTATTCTTAAAATACCACTGCAAGAAATCAATTTATATAACAGCTGCATTTCCAATTATCAATGCAACTAGAAAACCCATCAATCATGTGAGACGGATCATGTTTAGACTATATAAATACAGCTTAGTAGCTTGTTTAACAATGGATTAACTTCTAAAAAATGAACAATTTTGCTTCTTATGGAAGCTTCAGAAAATTAGTATCAAAGTTAATTTCTATCCTCAAGTTGCACAAAACACTTTCTAACTACTCACTGATATGGAGGACATTGTAATAAATTCTTTAATTGGAGAATTAGTATTCTAACACCAGCTAGAGTGAGACTGTTCCAGCAGAATTGCATTCAGACCTCAACCTCTCCTTTCCTTCCGCACTGTGCACAAAATCTTGTATCACCATTCAAGAAATCTCAGAAGGGAATTTTGTTTAGATGTCTTACAAAGGGTTTTAACATGTTCTCAGCATGGTAATTTTCAAAACTGTTTTTATTTGAAATTAATTATATTTAGAATATTTTCTTTTTAAAAGCACCAGTAATTACAAATTGACATTAAATAAACTTCATTAATTCTGTGCTGAATCTGTAGAAATATGCCTTTGAAAGAGGTGGAGCCCAGTGTTCTATTACCACAAAGGTGAAAAAAGAAGAAAGCTAGAGAAACAAATAAAATGACACAATATCAGGGTATGTGAACTATTCTTTTTTTTAAAAATATAATCAATAATAATTGCAGAAAAATAATTGCTGAAAAAAGGTGGTGAGAATGTAAATTTATCTGGAAGCCAGAATTTTTAAACTTTTTAAAATTTACTTATCTGCTAATCACCTGGAAAAAACCCAGATTCTATTATTTTTAATTTCATAATTCAACCCATGTGTGATTTCTTTTTATAAAACAATTGATTCATTTGGTGTTCACTTCTCACCTACCTAGACAATATTTCTGATATTTCTGAGGCCATTTGTTCCCTATAAGAAAATTTATAAATGAGCATAAACCAAACATATTTATGTAAAAACAGTCTTTTTAACTGTGAAAATCTCTTGACAATCAAACTGAAGTTAAATGAAGTGCACAGAAAATGGCTACTTAATTTTAATAATTTCCATTCACACACACACAGAGATATATATACACATACATATACAGACAGTCCTGATTCTGTAAAGAGCAATAAATCACAAAGTGATTCACAAAATGAAAAATGGATGGTATATGAAAAGGCTTAAAGTAATTATATAATCATCTTGAAATAGATATTATTAGATATAACAGATTATTAAAGTGTTTATTAAGCAAAGTTGTGATATAAGGTATTCATTAATGATTTAGAAGTTACAGATGCATGCCAATAAAGATTATTATGGGGTATGAGTATATAAGAGGACAATATCAATTTATTTTCAATTAATTAGTGGGGGGGGTTCCTATTAGATCATGCAAATAGAAAAAGCTGCCATACGCAGTCATTTGTGGCTTGCTTTCACTGGCTCTGCAAATAGAAGATATATATTAGACAGACTACTTCCCAGTTAACTGTCAAATAATCTGCAGTGGCAAAAGGCGGGTCATAATAATTCCTGCGCTCTCACATCTTAACTAATATTTTATGATTTATTTTTTTTTTAAACTGAGAAACAGGGTTTTTTCCCTCCTTTCTCATTCAACCATGAGTTAAATTATAATCAGAAAAAATGTACAGGTGAAAACCTTCAAAATCAGAGACTTTGAGTCATGCTACTGACACATTTCTTTCTTGGGTATCACAATAAATAGGAGCAATCTTCATGTAACTTCTCTGGGAACAGGATAGATGCTTCTTCATGCAAGCTGTGAGAAGACCCCGAGTCTAACTGCCGGACTGGAAACCCACAGCTGCACATACATAGCACTAATTAAATTAAATCTTTTTTGTATTGTTCCAATGCCACACACAGAACTTTCGCAACACTTTCTCTGAAACTAGCTTCTTTTGGTGTCACATGCTATAACTGCATCTTTCACTAAGTCACATAAATTAAAAACATTACACAGTTGAAAGGAGATATCTATTATTTAACTTATTTTTTACTTAAGTGCTAAGTACTACTGTTGATTTACCCCTAAGTGCAGTAAATCCCTTATTACACATCCTTTCAAACTGTGGATTCGTAATAAAACTGGGTGAAGCCAGGAGAGATCCCGGGTATCCCACATAGCATTAGCACAAATAAAAATGCTGGACCTACTGCCAGAAAAACCTTTCTTCTTTGACAGATGCCAACAGTTACATTTTTCAAAGGAACTGCTAATACTTATGCACTTCAAAATATCTATAAAAGCTAATGGTGAATGCTGCAAGATATTGAGAAGAAAAGAATCATGTAGAGGCTACTCATTTTCAAATACAACAACACACATGTACCACATGTTACTTAAAAATAAGCATATAAAAAATCACCTTATTCTTACTCTTTTCACTCCACAGGTAGCAACATAAAATGGAAAATACCCTTTTATTCATACCCACATGTAAACATGAAAACATTTTTTACAAAATTGTGTGAAAAAAGCACAGAACCAGTATACTGAATGAATTCAGTATGAAGTCATACATACCTTATTTTACTACAGCAGAATTTTAAGAGAAAAGGTGTGATTTTAGTGTATCATACGGTAATACGCAAGTCTCAAATGCAGAAGATGGCTTAATACAACTTCGTTAGACTCGAGTAAAATTTTGATTGGTGTCAGTTAAAATAAGCTCTGAGAACTTATGTTTTAATTATTACATTACTTTGCTCAAATCAATAAAGAGTTTTGATTTCAGAGAATTCCCCAATTTGTACCTTTAAGCCAATTCCTGAAGTTATGTGAAAATCTATCCTTTGATTTCAGTAGAAGACATCGGGGCTTGGGAAACGTTTTACTTTTGTTTTAAACAAACCAAAATAAAATAAAATATTACATTAAAAGCATTCTAATCAACATTTTTGGACATGCTTAAAACTATTTGAAGTAGACTTTAGAAACAGTAGGGAAAAAATTTGCCAATGAGACAAAAAGAAAGCTCACATAAGTAGAAAAACCTATTGCTTTTTTCTAGATTTAGGTATTATCAAAGGATTTACATCACTATGTTAACTTGTTCAGACCATTCAGCACCTTCCAGTCAAAGAAAAAAAGTCTTCAGTCTCCTACCACTACACAGCGGAGAGAAACTGGCAGTTAAAGAGTTATGATGATGGTTAATTCATCATCCATTCTGGGACTATACAGGAAAGACAAATACCAACATCATCCATGAGCAGCAGGAAACACTGTGGGGATTAGAGCTTTGCTGGCAGAAAAGTTATTGAATTCTGAGTCCTTCTTATCTATTGTCTCCTTTTTGTCATACTTAAGAGAACTCTGCCAGGTTGCAACACTAGAGTGACTTTGTGTTTACCTTCAAAGTATTGCACCAAAATCCCAACAAGGAAAATGGTGCACTGGCTTGCACTGGCTGCCCAGGGAAGCTGCGGACGCCCCATCCCCGGAGGTGTACAAGGCCAGGCTGGATGGGGCCCTGACCAACCTGGTCTAGGGGAAGGTGTCCCTGCCCATGCCAAGGAAGCTGGAACTAGATGACTTTCAAGGTCCCCTTCCAAGCCAAACCATTTTATGATTCTATGAACTAAGCCTTTAGTCTTATTAGTCTCTATAACTGAGGGCAAACCCACAACTATTTTAGTGGAAGTGTCTAAAAATCACTATTGTACATGACAAAAACAGCTGCCCACCTACCTCAAGTTCACATACAGTTATTTAAAAAAGTATACACCTAGATAAAATTTGGGTAACAAAGGGAACAAGTCCAGGAATTTGAAATTCCATGGAAACACAAGGAATTTTCTCACACTCCTTATTTCAACAACAAACTGAGTAGACTAGTACTAATGAAGTCACCAATATGTGAACATGTTCATAGGTACCTTTATGCAATTTGACCAGTGTGTACCATTTTTACTGGAACTTCTAAGTTGCTTCTAAAGCATCATCTTTTACAAATGAAGGGCTCTTGCTTTGCAGACAGTGCGGATCTGTATACCAAAAGTCAAGTGCTTCTTATGACACATCAGAAGTTTGCACAAAACAAAACTAATAGAACATTTAATTTTCAAATCCATCTATGTCAGATAAACTCATTCCACTTAAAAAATTCACCAGTCAGGATAGAGAAATAACTATTATTTCTGCATTGAAAGAGGGCTTCTTTTTTAAAAAACACATACGCATAAATTCATGCTGTACAAATAAAATCATCAAATACTAAAAAAGGTGTATTTTATTACTACATACTACTGAAGAAATTCCATTCCCTACTTTAAATGAGTCATAAAAATCAGAATTTATACTGATTGCCATCCTTGTCAAAACTCAAAAAGAGAAAGAGAACTGCAGTCGTATTCACAAGCACCTACAAAATTGCTGATGTAGCAAGATGCAAAACGAAGAAAGTCTTTAAGCAAATGCAATCTAATTCTAACAAATTTCACAAGTTAATGTGAAAAAGAGTCTAGTACATAGACTTAAAAGTTTCATTTAATGAATACAACAATGCATAAACCCGATGAGAGCATAGTCTTCTCAAGGAGAACAAGATAGGAAGAAGAAAAAAAAAAAAAGAGAGAGAGAAATGTAACTACTTAACCCCATACCTGCGCAATCCTGAATCAAGTTGAGCCTCATCATTGATGAGTTCTGCTTCACTCTGGGCAATTCTCATTGCAAGTTCATGGTCACGACGTTCCTGTTCAAGCACCGCCTGGTGCTGGGTTTCCTCTTCTCGTTCTTTAGCTAGCTGAGCTTCAATTTCAGCCTGTTTTATAAAAAGACACCTTTAACCTTATCCAATCAAAACCAAAATGTTACATAAGCAGTATGAGAAAAATATGCTTAGCAGTCTATTAATAGCTTTTCAAAACATGCAAAATTTACAGAACTGAAAAAGTAACAGCATTAGTATTGTTTGACCCAAGAAAAACAAAACAACTGCAGAATGCATCTTGGTTTTCATATAGTTTATGAAGTACTAACTGCCCACCACTTGTATTACCTTTTCAAATAAAGTGCCAAGTAATTATTACTCATTTTAAAAAAATACAGGAAGATTTTTGTTCACTGTAATGAAAACTAGTCTTCAAAAGTTTTTAGAATCACTAAATCATACAGAGCAGTATGGTTATTCCTCCATAGCACAAGCACAGTGCTTCCTTGATGTTCTGCACTTGGCATTACAGGACTTTGTAACAGGCACTGCTTTGCATATAGGTCTGTAGTTAATTTTGAAAAGGGATTAATACAGACACTGGAATCCTCTGTGGACCCAATCTGGCTTTTAGCAAATTGTATAATTCCAAGTCAGTGCAATGCAGGAGCAATCCAAATATACTGCAGAGCAAAACTACAAAACCAGTTTACTATCATTATTAAAAAAAAAAAAAAAAACAAAAAAACCCAACACCTTGCACACACAGTAAGTAAAACATGTCCTTCCAATTCATACTTCCAAAAGGCATATACACCAAGTTTGAGCAGTGCCTTTCTCGCTGCCCAAAAGTCAACAAAGGAAACAAAGTCGCTTCTCGCTCATCATCGGCAAGTTGCACCACTAAAGCTATGCAGTTACACCAGTGACTTTACTCTATTATCCCATTTTAGATTAGCTGATAGGAACAACCACTAGGAGGAAAGATAACGAGAAGTTAACTGTATGTGAGAGAATGAAACACTGGATTATGTATTTGCTTTGTATCCAAACATTTCTAAGAAAAAGTGTGAATTACGTTCTGCATTGCAAATACCCACATCTCAGAAACAAAGAAACAATCCCTAGAGAAGCCCTAGGCCTGGCAGATCAAATTTTTAAACCTTCTGGGAACAGGCCATCCTCCTTACTCAGTGGACAAAGTTTAATCCATTTAAACTGTCCCTGAAGCAAACCTATCCAACAAAACACTAGGCACCTTTCCCAAAACACTAGGTACATCTGCAGTGTTCTCCAAGTAATGATTTAGAGACAAACCAAATAGCAACTTACTCTTTTTATGTTTAAGGTGGTAATTCTTATTATTCAGATAGAGGTGAAAAATCAAATAACACTAGGAAGATTCCCTTTTCAAAGTTACGCTATAATTTCTCTTGTTAGTTCCAGTGACCTGTTTATCCAGAATGAGGGTGAGGTGATAGAAAAAAGTATGCAAATGCAAGGAGGATAAGCAGTGCTAGGCTAACTCCAGGGATAACAAAATACAGGAAAAAAACCCAACAAACAACTTGTGATTAATCATGGAGAGGTCTTAAAAGAGTCTCATAAACATTGCTAACCAGGGTCCCATCCTTGCTACTACTACTATGCCACAGAATCTTTTTCTCTTGAGACTGCTATCCCAGGTCACCCAAGCAATCTCCAAGACAAGAGGAAAAGAAGGGTATAGGGTTCAAACACGTCTCAGGAGTGAGATCTTACTGTGTAAATAAGAACTGCCAGGAATCAAGGGGGAAGTCTGGAGTGAGGTTTGAGCTGCATGTATTTACTCTACATGAATATACTCAAAGGGGCTACCAGAGACAGTCCTGTATCCTCTCATTATTATCAATATTCTAAAAGTGTTTACAGTTAAGCAGGTAGGTGACAGTCCAAGTTCAGATGTGACTTCCAGTAAAAGAGTGCCAAACTTGCCTGACATGGAACATAAAAACTTCAAAGGCTTAACTACGATTCCCCAGTGTTGTGCATTTTTAACTTTAAAATAACTTTCAAACCCCTTTAAAAACAGATGCATCTCTACTCAGAAGACCTGAAGTTGCATGTGAAGTAGAAATAGGCCATCTGTCTTGAGATGCCCTAATCACGACTTTTGCCTTACATTTACTTCTAAAGCAACACTGGTGAAAGACTTCAAGACATGCATTCATAAAATTAAGCCATTAGACTAAGTGGAGAACCTAAGCTACAAAAAAAGATTAAAAATTAAGTAAATAAATACAACAAAGCAACCAACCCCAAAATAACCACCACAATAACAAAATAAAACCCAAAAGCCATACACTAAATATAAGCCATAAATATTAACCTGAATACGCTTTTCTTCATCTTCCCTCTTTTTCCTCTCCTCCTCTTCTTGTTTTCTCTTTGCCTCAATCTCAGATTTCCTATTAAAAAAGAGGAGAAAGAAATGAAAATGTTACTATGACGCAACTGAACACAAGACAGTAAGAGATAGAAAGTATCTGCCAAAAAACTGAATCCAGAAGTCAGCACAGCCCTGACAACAGGACACTACATGTAAAGTCAGGAAATTTTTCAAGTTCATCTGTATTTCCAGCTGCATCATATAATTTCTTCCATATGCTATTCTGGCATTTGCCTTATAAATCACTGGCAAAGGAAAAGTTTCAACACTGCACAGCACACCAGGAGTACAATCCAAGTGACTCTCCAAGTGTAAGAGTATTTAAAATGACCTCATTAAAAAGCCTTTCCTATTTTCTTCTCATTCTATAACCAGGAACTTATTCGTGACTCACAGACGTCTTTCTTCTTCTTCCTTCCTTCGCCTTTTTTCTTCCTCTTCACGTCTATTTCTTTCTTTTTCCATTTCCTCCTGGATGCGTCGTAGCCTCTCTGCTTCCTCTTCTTGCTGTTTCTTCTTTTGAAGTGCACTCAGAAGTTGCTCAGAGCTTTTAACTAAAGCATCATATTCTTTCTGTATCTGTTCTCTAGTCATTATAGTGGTCTGCAGAAATAGTAAGGGGGTTATATATTCTTTTGCATTTGTACTTTGCCTTTAAAAATATATATATTGAAATAATTTTAAGTGAAATGAGAGCACTGAGCACTATAATAAAATATATACACACTTCAGTGTGGAGAAGCTTGAGTCCAGTCTTCCCTTTCTTTCTATAGTCCTGAGGATCCATTACTATTGTCTCTCATATAAAATCATACAAAATAATCTCCATTTCACCACTGAAATTAAACATGACTTCTCTTTAAAACATGCCTTCATATTTTAAATCTTGCAGTTTTACGCAACAGAAATTAATTTTTACCACACTAGGACTAAAACTAAGGCCTGACCATATGCATTTTGCATTGTGTTCTTATCTGCTATAGTCGTTATTTACAGCTCTGCTGTTTATGTCATAGCATAGGATAGTTTTTATTACTACTTCTGCTAGCACTCAGAAAAAACATGGGGCTGTGCTGTGACTAACTTTTTAGGAAAAGATATTAATAGCAAATGACAGGTTGAAAATAATTTTAAAAATAGCCTTTGCTAGACACATTTTCATACCTCCTTGACAGCTACAATTTGATTTCATTTTACAATTCACATCATACTAAAAAAATTGCAATATGGGGTGTGTGCTGACCTTTTCTGTGGGTGTATCCTGACGATAATCAAATTATATTATTTTTATTAGCAAAGAGAACTATAAGTTGACAGGTTAGTGCTACCATCTTTTCAACTATGACTTTAAATAGGAAAATCTTAATACATTACACTAAGAAAGCTATATTATTGCATGAAATAAGAATTCAACAAATCAATTTTTTTCTAGCATTAAAAAATGCCAGTGTGCTTTCGTTTTGTCTTTGGGCTTCTGTGGTAAGAAACTGAGAACTACAGACCCTGAAGCATAATCAGCAAGCTGAATTCTTTTTGCTATCAAGTCTGAAAAACCTCACAACTGGAACAGAAATCTCTTTGATCTGGGATTGATGCTTGTCGTTTCAGCCCTGGTTAAGTTAAAACATTACTAACATGCATTATTCCAATAATAAAAGCAACACACAAATTACTGACACATCTCATAATATCAACATGCATTTTTGCGTTAAATTCTTCAGTACCCATTTTGAAATACATAATACCAAAGTCTTTACTTCAGTTACATTCACAAATAATTTTAAACAGTATTTGCCCAGTGACTAAAAATTAAGACCACTATAACTAAAGTGTCTTTTCTATTAAGAAAAATGCATTGGTCTGCTACTTTAGATGAAGTTTTTTAAAGAGTCCAGTAATAAGAAACTATTTGTCTCATACCTTAATTTTGGTCATTAATGCATCAATAGAACACTCCAGTTCCTTGACCTTCTTGCTTGTCTCTGCTTTCCCCTCCTTCAGAGCACTTACTACTTCATTGAATTTATCAAGCCTCTTCTTCAGTGTTCGCACTTTTATCAGGCCATCAATGCTGTGAAGGTAAGACAGTTTATTTGTATCTTGAGATGTCTTTAGAAGGTGATATTTTTAGATCTATTACTAATCACTCTCGTAGTGACAGGGAAGACAAGTTATGCCTTCTGACAAAACTCATCCCCTTTTTTGAAATTAAAACATTATCACATCAAATAACAAAGTAATGGAGGCTTTTGCAAACAGCAACTAAAACTGATTAGCAGTCAGTGACTCAAAATGGAAAAATACCTTTTTATTTTGAGAATTAATATGGGGTTGGTTGGTTTTTTTCCTCAATATGAAATAATTAGTATCCACTAGAGGATTTTGACTGAAGTGGATAATGGTTGAGGAGTGTCACTTACTCAAAAGCTAATGGGACTAAATCAGATAAAACTTAACTACACAACAAGGAACACAGTCATTAGACTCTGCAGGAGTGAAAAAACAAGACTGGGGAAGAGTCCAGGAAAACTTGTAAGTTTTTTTTAAGAACCACTGTTGAAGGCCACACACAGAAATTACAACTCCGAAAACAGAAATCACTGAACTGGGAATCACAAAAAACAACACAAAAAGTAGAAACTAAATCCATTCAGTAAAGATGAGTACCAAACAGACTAAAATAAAGGAAAATGGTCAAAAATGCCAATGTTCAAAATGAAATACAACTTTTAAAGGATGTAAAAGAAAAGAGTTTATAAGAAGCCCACTATTGAAGAACAGAGTTGGCTCTCTCAAACAACAAAAAAGGTGTCAGCAGAGCTTAGTGACTGAAGTGTTTTTTCGATCAGTATTCTATGCAGTCAGCTAATGGAACGATATAATTTCAAGATGAGACAAGACAGGCAGAACACAATTATTTCAAAGATAAAAGAGAAAGGGAGCATCTAAGAGAAGGTGTGAATGGGTAAAGGACAAAAATTAATGAGCTTAAATTTCATCTAGACAGACTTAACAAAGGATTTCTAAAATGCAGGCTGTCACTGAAGCATTTTATGAACCAAGAGCTACATAGACATCTCTTAGCAAAGGTTCAGATTTAGTCTATTCATCCTTGAGAAAGAGCAAAGGAACACAGAACCTCTCAGTGTCTCCATCAATTGTACTTAGCATCATTCTATGATTTCAGATATATTTAGTTAAGCATAGTAAATCTCTTTTTACAGTCACAAGAGAATATTATTTAAAACCTATTTTCTTCAACCAAGGAATAACTTCTTACCGTGGTTTGTGCTTTCTCTTGCAAAGCCACATACGAATAGTCTTTTGTATTTTAATGCAAGCACTGGCTCTATATTTTATCTTATTTTTCACTGTAAAGACACAGAAGATATCAAATCTCAGTGTTTTATACATTTTAACACAGCTCCTATATTACACGTTTCATAGCTCAAAACTGTATGTAGATTACGTGTGTTTGAGAGCATGTTCTACACTGAAACCACAACACTTAAGACACAGTGGACAGCAGAATTCACAATCTTGGGCCAGGCATAGAGACTCCCACCCAAAACAAACAGGAACAATGAAGCATGTGCACACTCACACACACCATCACCACTCTCCAGATTCACAAACATCAGTAACCTCTGTTAAAAGCCATGGGATCTAGCAAGCAGGAAATGCTCAGCTTGAAGTCTAAGTCCTGTACTGAAGAACAATCAAGTAACCAATATCTGCTAGAGATAATAAAGCAGATGTAACTTTGCAGAGCATTTCTCTCCAATACTGGAAAGAAAAAAAACCCCACAAAACCAAACCTCTAGCTGTTGTTCTAATACAGACTTCATCTAAAGACCAAATGATTTGGACCAGGAGGCAAGTTAAACAGAATCAAGGCATAGGCACATGCACATGTGATGAGTATTTTAGAAGTGTAACAATAAATGTAGTTTCTATAGATCTATTAAACGAAACACAAGGATCCACATTACCTGTAGACATCGGCTGAGCACACAGTTTGTGAACACAATGAAATTTAACCACTTGACTTAAGTGGTCACAAACCTGCACTCTACTTCCTGTATATCTGTTTCAGCTTTATTCTTGGAAAAAAAACTTAGCTTTTAATTTCCCATAAAACACTACAAAGAAGTAAGGCACATCAATGTATTTCCCTAGGCTTCTACATTTTGGATACAGTGATGGACTTTCTGTCCTGTCTTCCTGAAAGATAAACACAGTGGAATTAATTTCTAGGTCAAGACTAAGATTTTAGTGTTACAATTTCTGATGTCTGAAACCTGTATGTTAAGAATTCACAAATTCTATTTGCCCCACTATAAGCAGCAACAAATAATATCCAGTAACTGATGCAGAAGTCATGACTGTGCCGCCCCAAATGCGTAGTTGTGTGTGCACTGGCATGAGGCCTTCTTGCTTTTCTTCCCCAGTTTATTGCATACTTTTCACCCTTCATGTTTCTATAGATTACTGACATTCTGCATCAGACCTTTCCGCATCTCCCAGACATTTTTATTGAAGCATACCAGAAGCACCAATCTCTGCTCCACAGCGCCTCATTTCTACTCTGCACAGTGAACTTCAAGGCCAGGTTGGAAGGGTCACTTGGCCTAGTGCCATGTGTCCCTGCCCATAGCCAGGGTGGTTGGAACTAGATGATCTTTAAGGTCACTTCCAACCCAGACCATTCTATGATTTTATAAACTGGGCAAGCCAAGCACATGGAAACTGCGTATCACCAGTGACAGTGACTTACTCGCTGATAACCAGTAACTGCTGAGGTGGAGATGTTTGCCCTGTAGTTTATGTCAATACTTTCAAACATGCAGTTTCTGTCTTGACATGACAATCTCTGTGCAGGCATTTCCCAGAAATAAGTGACTCCAGGTTGCTAACTAAGGGTGGAACTACTCTTTTCTGATGATGCGCAAAGCACAAAAAACCCAAAAAAACCCCAAACAAACAAACAAACAAAAACCACAAAAGAAAAATCTCAGCTTTGAAATCAGTTGCTCAGATTTCTGTATGTAACCATACATGTCTTTGGCCACATTTCAAGGTGATAATAATTGCTTTGTTGTCTTTTTAACAAGCATTTTGATTTAATAAAACATAAAACACATACGTTTAATCACTGAGAGAGAACACCATTGAACTTTTTTCCAACGACTGCAGATAAGCCAGCGATTCACTCGTTTAACCAGCTCCGCTAAGTGATCCGGATCAGACTTCATTATCTGATCGAACTCTGCAAACTAAACAATAATTAAAAATATGTTTTACAAATTAGGAGAACAGAGAGCGTTAGACATCTTTATTTAAGGTCATGTTGAATTAAAAAGTTAAAATATTTTTAACATAAATTGTATGTCATCATTATATCAGCTTTCGATTAACAAAAGTGAGCAGATATAACTGGCATCACTTTAATATTTAATGATAACAGAAATGACAACTGCAGGTGTTCTGTTTGTTTGTTTCACTGACGTCCAACACGTGGTGTTTTGCGTAACCCAATCATTCACTAGTCACTAAAAATATTTATTGCTAAAATATTTAAAAATCAATTGTTTTTTACATCCTGAAAACTTACTCTGGCCTTCCACAACTTCAAAACACACCTAATTATGTATCCGGGGAAAAACTAAACCCTGAAACCACTTCTCAATTTTTAACCTTTGTATAAGAGTCCTGCTGCATGCAAGCTTTTTTGAAAATCCTGCACTTCTGCTTTTTAGTCATTATGATAGTAAGAACACTCTTCTGGGATTACAATAATTTTCCTTTCTAATCACAACAGGTCCCTATTTCATCTCCTTTCTCTGCACGGCAGCAGCAATGCTCAGAATCACAGAAAGAAATTTCAGCTATATATAGATTTTACTAGAAAATATTTCTTCTTTGCTCTTTCTCTTTCTAATACTTAACATAAGTCTGGGAATACAATCATTGCACTAGAAATAGAGCAGCAGCAACAACAAGACTATAAAATCAATTATATCAGTACTGATATTGGGATTTTTTTCAAAGAAAAGGAATAATATTTACAAAAATCCTGGGCAATCTTGTTTACACTGACCACACCTTTAGGAATGTGTTGAATAATGTCACCTTCAAAGGTCCCTTCCAACCAAAATTATTCTAAGATTCACATTCATGAACTCCAAGAAGATGATTACCTTGCCAGGTCTAAAAAACACCTTGGTTAGCCCAAATTTGTAATCATTTTCATTCAGTCCCAAGGCTTTAAACAGTGCCTGAAACACAGAAAACAGAAAGGAATATATTTTGTTTCCCTCAAAAAAGACACAAAAATTCAAAAACCACAAAAAATAATCCCACAATATATTTTCTCTCCTGGCCAATGCAGGAGAATTATTTTTTTTCTTACTTTGCAAAAAAGCCTAGGGTCCAGCCGAGCCAATTTGTCAGGCAAGTATTTCTTGTACATATTATATAGTTCATGAAATGAAGCTCGTGAAGGGAAACCACCTTGCATCAAATCCAGAACTGACACCATCCCTAAATTCACAGAAACACATGCACAAAAGCTGGTATCAGTAACATGCAGATGAAGCATTGAATTTTATGACAACCAGTAGTTTAGAAGATACGCCTCAAAGACATTATCCAGAGACTAAACAACAGAGTCCAGTTAGGATTTGATCTAGCCTCTAACATTTCTGGGTAATGGGATCGGTCACAAAAAGTTAACACTGAATCATCAGATGAGAAGAACCCATACAATTTTCTCCCTATTTGAGAGGCAAGTAACACCCAATCATGCAGAAGAATTTTTTTTCTCATATTTCTTCTAAATATTTTTTTATTTTTCAGCAGACTCTACATTTTCATTTTTAAAGGGGAAAAAAAACCTCCAAGAAAACAAACTTGAATCAGGCTTTTATTATCATCATGTCAATGGTATTTGTGAGATGTCATGCAGATGCAACATCAAATACATATGCAGCGCCAGAACATTTGCTGTACTTGAAATAGGACATATCAGCTGCTAAGATGTAACTTTAATGTCCTGAATATTGTTACTACACTGTGGCTGCAACGAGGACATCAGTAAATCCCAGATACAGCCAGTAAAAGACTAATTACTTCAGGCAGCACAGGCCATGCCAGTTTTTGCCTGCTGCTTTTCATAACCCTACCAAGAGAGGCTGCATATTAGTTTTTAAGTTAGCTCTTAACTTGTGGTTGCTGTCTTACAACTTAATCTTTTGCATATTTGCTTTCAATGGAAATTTGTTTACACTAAGTCTTTTTCAAAAAGGATTTTATAACATTACATTTTGGTCTTTCAACATTACATGCTATAACTTTGTGTTACTAGATTAAGCTTCATTTACTCTTGTGAAGAAAGTATAGATAGAAAACTGAGCCTGTACGAAAGAACAAACACCCTATAAGGAACGACAGTGCCAGCACAACAATTCCCAAGCAAGTAGTTCCTTCCACTGTTCAATGGGGCATGAGCGAAACTGCTAATACTCACCCTTAAAAATAAACCTGTACATTTGGTAAGCATCTAGCATTTCACAAATAATGAAGATAAAGCATTACAGCATGTAGTATACAAAGCATCAAGAAAGACTATGCTTAGGTGTCTGTGTTGGATGTTCAGCTACAAATCAAATCAAAAGTGATATAAAGAAATTTTGAAAAAGTAAACCAATACGATTAAACTCTACCATAGTATCTATAAACTCAAAGAAAACAAGTGTGGTTCAATTATTAGAGATCTCAGCTAACAGTGACTGCCTCTAAATGCACACAGGACTTTCTTACACTTAACTGTCACTAATTTAAAAGAATTCTACTGTTCCAGACTGAACTGCTGCCCTATCAACACTGTGGGCAACTCAAAAGCTCCAGGTCAAGAAATCCAAATTTATGTACCAGTATGGCTACAAGGCTTCTTACATATGCACCTAGTGTCTTACCTCTCATTATAACAAAAACAGTCAATGGACATTATATCAACTCTTCTTGCAAAGAGACCTATGGCAGTTCATGTGATTAATTTCTAGAGTTCTATTAACTAAAATGAGTGCTAAGTTACTAATAACCTAAATAACTGTTCAAATGGCATAAATAACCTACCTTCTAGAAAACAACAGTTCAGGCAAGGAAATATTGCTTGCATCTCACATAATCCAAACTTAGATTAATCTGTCATGCCCAAAGTAAAAAAACATAAGGAAAAATATCAGAAGCATACATTACCTGAACACTGAAGCTGAGAGAGGATCTGTCCTCCTTCAAAATGGTGACTTGTCATCTTCAAATTAGGTTTGATACAGCGAATAAAGCTAGACCCCTATGATCAGAACAAGAAGTTAGCAGAATCTAAACATTTCAAAAACTCCTAAAATAACAGTTAATCATTTAAGACTTACGGGTGCAAAAAAAAAGATACAAAATAATAGTATTCTAAAAGAGAAATGTTGACATTATCATAGAATCGTAGAATGTGAAGGGGTTGGAATGGAGCTTAAAAGATTATCTACTCCCAACTCCATTCTTTTCTCTTGTATATCAGTTTTGCACTGTAGCCTTGGTCTTAATGTAACTGACCTCAATGTTAAAGCTATTAATTGGATCCTCAATTTTGTTGAGTTTTCACTCAACTGTTCTTCCTAACATTAGTAAAATCTAATTATGATTTATCAGTCCAGATACTACGTACTACTATCCTCATTATCTTCTACAGTTCCATCACTTAAGTCCTTCAGAGTTCACATCAGCAAATACTCTACCAGACTCCCGATATCAGAATCATGCCAGATGAACCTGACCTTCCTTAATTTCAACATTTTACGACTTCCTTTGGCTCACAGTTTCAGTCTCCCTTTCCTGATGTTGTTCCAGTCTGCTCCTCTTTTATCACCATGTGTGCTACCTCGACAATTCTGACCACTGCTTTCTCTTATTTCACATTCTTCAAGGATGACATTTTTGCAAAGCACCATCAAATTTTCCAGATTTTCCTATAACAGGTGACAGCTAATGATAACCTTTTATAAACCAAAAGACAATTGGGACTGCGAAAACATAGTATTAATCCTGGTTTGCAGTGTCTTCTCTCTTTTTCCATCTCTCAGCTGAGAGTGAGAGAGCATCTGTCTAAGGGAGCCTTATGTTAACACCTCCTCAGTCACAGGTTAGCTAAACTCAAGAGCACAGCAAGCCCAGCCACAAACTTTTTCCCTGGACTGTGTATCAGTTCCAGAGTGTTTTGTGTGTAAAGACATCGTCTTTCAGACCAGCCTCATGACTACAGTAAAACCTTGTATGTTGGCTGCATTCCAGCATGTGACCCCTTTGTTTCCCATGGTTTCCCACCTTTTTCTTTTTTGGACAGAGCATAACCCTGTATCTAGAATTGGTTAAAACATGTGGTCACAAGCAACAAGACTGTGTTCCTACTACTCCAAGTACTAAAAGAAAATGTACACATTGAAATACATACAGAATTTCACAAGCTCTAGAATTACATCAGCTAAAGTAACAAACACTCATTAAGGGACTAAGGATCTTTGACCATCAGTGAAAAATTGTATTTTTAAGGGGTTTATGGAATCTGAAAACAGTAATTAATAGTAAATTTTCATCTGCCTTGCTTCTAAATAACATTTCTAAATTTTCTGCAAATTAGTCATCAATGGTAACCAATTAATGGAAAGAAGTAAATTAAGGAAAAAAAAAAAAAAGGAGACTGCAGCCCAGACAGATTTCATGCTGTTTACTCAAATTGTGCAACCTTCACTCTACAACAACTTTTTTTAAGGTGATGTGGTTTTGTGGGGTTTTTTTCCAAGTAAATCAATAATCATCACTTGCATAGCAAGACTTTTCAGAAGTGCCATGGAGCTGCAAACTTTAACCCAACTACTAATCTCATTTATTGGAAGCCCTACTGTTGAGGCAATCTATTTTGACTTACACCAGAAAATTATGAACCTGCATCTGTGTATATATACTTACAGTACTGTGAAGTTTCTCAAGAAGCAAATTTAACTGAGTCTGTAAAAGAAAACAGGTATTTCAAGAGCCATAACCATGGCAACTACAGAAATGTGCACACTGAATTGACGTAGAGGACCACTGCACGCATGTTCATTGTTAATAAGACAGAACTGAAAAACCAAACATTCACAAATTTTAACAGACAAAATCATGCAAGTGTGCATGAATGGTCCCGAGGAAACTGCTTGTGTTTAATTGTACAACAATACTGTATGGATTAGTTACTTATTACAACATAGTTATCAGAGAAACATGCAAGTCCATTTGGAAAAATAGAAGAAATAATGACTATGCAATAGAATTAAAAAAAAAATAAATCAGACTATCAACAACCATTTAAAAAAACACTGGAAATTTCTAAAATCCCTAATTTAATCTATAACAAGTATATATTTATATGTGAAAAAATTAACACAGAGCCCATATTCTCAGGGTTTTCTTGTGTTTGGTTTGTTTTTTTTTTTTGAAGCTGAGTCAACATTTACCTGCAATAATCTCTTTTTATTTCCAAACTTCCAACTTTCTACTTCTCTGTTGATGACAATAAACTTACAATTTTAAAATAACATTTACTGAGGCTGCATTTAAACACACTGTGATGAGAAAAGACTGCTGTACTACTATTATTTGGGGGCAAGTCTTCAGGACAACAAGAGACTTAAGGCTATCAGGGAAAACAACTTACAGTTGCTATTGAAAGTAATTGGTAGGAACTTCAAATATTCCACAACCACATCAGGAAGACATACTTTTACTTTCCAGAGGCGTCTCTTTTGCCACATGGATTACTTCTGTGCCAGCCTTTCTAGTTTACTAGCAAGCTTTAACTATACAGACTGTAGCAAGACAAAATTCAGTATGTCCTAATGTATTCTTCATTTCCTGTACTGGAAGCAAAATTGAAATGATCTGACTTTTGACTAATCTTTTTTAACTAGATCTTTCAATTACCTTGAATCCCAGAAACCAGATTTGCATGGGTAGTATGCATCACCTACAGCTGCCAGCTGTCCTTCCAGTGAAGAAAATAATTTGAGGTTTTTTTAACATAACGTGGATATGGTTAGAAAGAGAGAAGGAATGCCACAAGAGGCATGACAAACACTAATAACCTCCTGCTCAGTTCTCACTTACACATAGTCTTTATATCTCACCTTGATTATAATAATTATGTTTTCTTAAGTTAGAAACAGTTAACTTTGAAAGGGACAGCCTAATTTCCATCAATAAAATATATTTCTGCTTGTGGAAAAATACCCCTTCCTTATACTCTGTGATTTGACACAAAATAGGCCAGAGTGATTCTCAGGTAAATTTCTCTAATGAAATGTGCATAGGAGTAAAAAGTATTGCTAAAACTACTGCTCTTTGAATTGTCACAATTTAATCCATCATTAACATAGCAAGGTAAAATCATCTCAAAGATTCTTGAATAGATCTGATGATGAATAAATCATTATTTCCTCAACTGATTTATTAGAATTAATTTTAATTAGTTATAAGGAAGGGATGTGTGAAGGATTTCATAAAGAGAAGTCCCTGCAACATCATCTAAACATTGAAATAGTTAGAAGAATTTTTGATTTCAGAATTTCAGAAGACTGACTTACATACTAACGCTAATAACTCTTAAGTTATTACACTAATAACTCTTAAGAAAGGAAGTATCTGGTAAGATAAGAGAACTTATTTTGATGTCATCTGAAGTGACATTTTCAAGGCTATTAGTGTTCATCAGCATCACATGCTGTGTCTGGGGAGGTAACACTAAATGTATTACTGGAAGTAACACATACATCCAAAATGCCATGAAACTTCAAAACACTGAAATAATTATAGATTGATGGGCCAGATCCAAAGAGGACTTCGGTTATGTTCTAGGTGCAGAGTTGAACACCAAAATTCAAAGGACAATCCCAAAAAGTTCCCCACTCAATTGCTGCTTAATTTTAAAAATATCTCCGTTTTTAACTCAGCTCTCCTTAGACTTTGGTATCATTCACAAGTCCACATCTACTGGGGTGCTAAATCAGAGAGAAATTGAAGATCCAGATGGAAGAAAGTGGAAACTAACTCAAAAGATCCCACAGTTGGTTTCATTTTAAAAATGCAGTTCTAAAAAGTAGTGAATCTTACCTTCATCTACAACAGACTCATTGACTGCAGGGTTTGCTCAGGACATAGCTTACCTGTATGTTATTTTTCAGTCTGCCTTCTGATCATGTATTTGATAATAAACTAATTGCTACAGTTCAATTCTACAACAACTATAGAATAAGAAGGAGGAGGAAATAATCATCAGAGTAAAACTCAGGGGAGCAGGCTGCTCAATTCCCAGTTAAATGCCAAAACTGTTACCTCATAAGTCAGGCTCTGACTCCTACTGTTCCTGGACCCATGAAAATTTTATTTCTGCCTACATAACAACACAACTCCAGGAGGTCATAAAGACAATACCCTTTATCAGACTGACCAATAACTTGGTGCTCACTACAGGAAATACAATAGCTATAAAACACTGAATGCAGTATAGACCTGAAGCAGAATACTATTGCTATAAAAAAAGCAAGTGTGCTGCTACTATATCCTTCCTGTTCTTCAGCCCCTGTATCTTTAGAGAACAGTTCCAAATGCTAGCCACAATATATGATTATGCAAGAAAGAATTTATCTTGCAGTCCTGATTCAGCACTTAACCTTGCTATAGAGCAGAAATACTCTTTTGCTACTGGCAGTGTCCCACTCTACAGAGCAGGTTATTGGGACTGCCTAAGACATGTTCCCCAGGGACTGTGTAAGGAGTATAGCTAGGAACATGATGTGGGTTTCAAAGTTGTCCTAGATGAGGTAGCATACCAAAACTGTTGCAGCACTTGACTTGAAGGCGTACAATTCCTTCATTGGATCTGGCCCAGATGTGTTGAGAAGAACTCTTGCTGAAATTGCAGCAACTCTAACAATGGTAAATCCATGAGATTGAAAAATTTACCTGCAGCCCACGGTGTGCCTGCTTTTCATCTCTTAATTCCCCTATAGCTCTCTTTCTAGCCATCCTGAGCTGGAATAGTCCAGCTAAAATAAAACTGCTGAATGAGAAAAGGATGCAGAAAACATTTGGAGAAGCAAAGTTTGAAGGTCAGCTTTACAACAAACAGAAGAAAGGAGAAAATGAGGAGAAGCATCAGATTCAGGTATTGAGAAAGGAAACATTCAGCACAATGAACATCTTCCTGTGTAAGCCATGACTGTATTTCAGAAGAGGAAAAAAAGTGGTTAGGTATCGAATTTTGAGAATGGCCAATATAGTGAATTCATACATCTTCTAGAAGGCACAATTAATCCAAATTTAAATCTCAAAGCTTTAAACATTTTCCATAAAGACTTCATGTAGCTTTGCAAGATTCTGACTTAAAAATCACAGTATAATCTCTCTAAGGTCTATTATGAAAGACATTTTTGAGTGAAATGCATAGCACACAGCTTGAGTATACTAGTTTCTTATAATTCAATAGAAAACAAAAGCCTATTTAACCAAATTTTCTTCTAAATCTCAAGTTAGTGCTAGTTCTCCCAACATTATGTTCTGCTTTTTTCAGCTCACTTAAAACTGGCATACATTACAAGAAGATAAGACTCTTTTTTTATATGACGTTACCTTGAATTTGTTTCCCACGCTGATGAAACTAAGTTTCCCAGCTTTTTGTTTGGGATCCTTGTTGTTGTTAGTGTTAGCTTCAAACAACTCTCGAACAAACTTGTCCTTGGATTCACATATAAGAGATTGAAGGGACATGTGCAAAGCATCGTTATTTTTTTCCACAAATTGCATCTGAAAAGACAATCCAAGAGATAATAGCATATTTATTTTACTAATCAGTTACTTCAGTCTAATAAAAAAATTAAAGAAAAGCAAGTTACACAATTCAAAAATCAACAAGAATATGTGGGGTAAATATTCAGACATTATTTCAAACAACTTTTCAACTGGTTTACAAAACAGTAATGACAGAGAGAAAAGACACTCTCAAATCTGAAGAATGTTGGAATCATGAAACCCTAAGTAGGGTTTAGTGCCTTTTAAGAGATCAGCTGTGTTTTTGTCAATGACTATCCTCCTTGTTTCCATTTCCAGCACACAGCACATGATCACCTGGGAGTTTGAGAAGCTTAATTCGTCACCGCTTGTAATATCATGTAAAAATCTGTTGTGAAATTGGAATTAACGTTCACACTTTAACTGCTACATGCTACATCTAGTTTGGAAAATGAAATAAAACCTGGTTATTTTAGTAGTACAATGACTATGAACAGTTGAGTTAATAAAACATATTGTCCCTTCCTATAAACTTTATTTCTTTGGTTTATTTGAACTGGATCACTAACTTTCAGAATTTAAGAAGAATACATTACACTGAAATTCAGAGATCAAAACACTAGTATCCAATTTCACATTAACAAATTCTCAATAGCTTTTGGTACAACTTGAATAGAGACTTTGATATTAATGAACAGAAAAGGCCAAGACCACTTGGAAGAAAATGTCAACTTGCCAGATATCCAATAAAAGGACTTAATGGTGATGAGAAGCCAAGGACAAACACAGCCCTCCAAAGTTTCCTAGACCATGAAAACACAAGACTAGAATATGAATGCAGCTAAATGAGTGTTCTCACTACAAATCAAACTGCGAGAACTGCCACAAGAGCGGTGAGAAAGAAAAACAAGTAAGAGAAGTACAAGGCAGCTACAGCCCAAAAGTTTTAAGGCTCAAGCTAAGTAAGCCCACTGCATCCGGACCAAAGCTACCACATATCTGATTAGCAGTGGTAGATGAACTTATGTGATCAAATCCGTCATCACTGCTCCTGAAGACATTCTAAGGCATTATTAACATGATAACGTACACAGTTAAAAACAGAGCACCTGGAACAAAGAAAAATTGGTCCAAATTTTATTGAAATCCCAATTTTATTTATTATTTTGATATTAACACTGAGCAACCTCAGAAAAATCATGTAGATAACACAGACTTCAACTTTCTTATTTGTAAAATGACCTACAAAATGTGTCTGTTTCAAAATAACACATCAAACATTATCATTCCTGGAGTATTTTGAAGTATATAAAAACAAGCCCTTCAAGTACACATTTTCAAAAGAGAAAAAAAGGTCTTTGGAAGTAGCTTCTTTCACACACACTGGAGTTACGGACCAGAACAACAAAGCATTATGGGCCTTCATTTTATTCTAAATTCTTATTTTTAAAAATTGATGGTTTAGATATTAGCTTCAGGTGTTTCAATGTTTTTGTATGATGACTAATAGTCCAAAAAGTACAAGAATCTCAAATATATTTTGATGAGAGCAATTCCAGGTATTTTGTACTCTTACATGAATGAGTCCATTTCCAGTACAAATGGAAGAATGAGTGATTGTGTACAAGGATAAGCATGCTTCCAAAAAGCTACTCAGAAGTCTAACAACACTTTCATATCACATAGTATGTTCCTCTCCCCAAGATGCAAGCATCTTTTGATGTCAGATTTGCAGTAGATCAATATATTTAATATTAACATCATTACCGATAGACTTGNCTGTCAATTCTGTTAAATACTCAAAAAAATAGTTTCAGTGATAAGAAACATCTTTAAAACTTCTGAATTTCTCTTTTGATAAAGTAAATTTTGTCATTTAACCTATATACACCGAAAAATATAAATGTACTACAAAGCGCAACAAAAAGTGTTTTGTAAGTAAAATTACCGTCTCATAGCATACTGCTCCTGCAAAGTGACGGATAATAAAGCCTTCATCATCTCTGATATTTCTGTGAACAGCCAATTTAGACTTCCTAGGAATCTGGAATTAAGAAGTTGAGTTACAAAGAAGAATTACAATGGAGAGTAAGAAAAAGCTTATTCTTAGACCACCATGATCTCCTAGGAACACTAGGTGTTAAAAATTACATTTCCTGTAAGTACAACTGTGATGATCATTACCATTCCTGTTCAAACCATGATACTCCAAAACCCTAATTTCAACCTTTTTCACACTTTTAGATACATCACCTTCAAAATACAAGTCATCAGGACTGCTAACACCAGCTAGTTTATTTTGCCTTTAATCAACAATTTGTATACCATTCATTCCATAGCTGATGAAGAGCCTTGTCATATGAATAGGATTAGACAGAAGCTGAAAATATGGCTTTGGATGGTGTATTTCAACAGGCAGCCACCCAGCTGATCACACACACTGACAAAAATGTTTCATTGCACAGCGATCCAGGTAAGCAAGATTAAGTGGAAACTTAATGAAAGGTTAATGCATGACAATTTTATTTGGCTTCCTTTGCTTGCATTTTTTCAGCTTTTTTTTTTTTTAATTTCAACAGAATTAATGTCTGTAGATTGCAATAAATTGCATTAATCTTCCATACAGTTCTGTATGTTAAAAAAAAAAAAAAACAACAAAAATGTTTTCCTTGTATGATCTCTGAAGTGCTAGCTAAACTCTCCATGTAAGTCAAATATTCTCCAAAGCAAGCGAGTTTTAATAGCTCATCTGATATGAAACAACCTAAATTAAAATGCGCTTTTATTTCCTTTTCATGCTTTACATGCTAACAAACTTCAAATGTAAATGAAGAATATGGCTTTAGTTTCAGCAGGATATTAGAATTTCTTGAAGACTTAAAGCCTTCAGTGAACTTTTCATCAAATCTAATAACCAAACTACTCCTTAACAAACAATTAGAAATTGTGCAGACAGTTGTGGTATAAGATTTCTTAGGAAACGTTTTCATTAAATTGAAGTGTTACTATCAACTGTTCCAAGAACAGTTTTATTAAAACAACACAGACAGCAAAAATAAACCTACTGAGAGCCTGAAATGGTCCTTGTGTTTTTGATGCACAACTGAAGTAAAATGCTGGTCACTTGGTTGGGGAAGACGATTTTCTTCATCTAAAATATCCAGTACACCTACTAATTTTGCTTCAATCAAATCTATAAACAAAATAAAATATGTTTACAAAAACTGAATATATAAACTCATGTCAAAACTGAACATTACACATGCAAATGCTGATCTGATTCTGTATAAAAGTAGGCAGGGAAAGCCATTAACACAAAATACTAGTAGTCATTGCAAATTAATTCTATATATTTGAATTGTTGGTTTAATTGACATTCCTATATATACCAAGTTCTAACTCCTAATACGCAGAACAGCGGGGAAAAAAGATCAAGTAGAGATTGTTTAACTTTTACTCTGAGTCTGAAGTTGAATTTAGTAAACTAAATTCCCAAAAGGTGCCTAAATGTTCCTACAGTATGAGCATAGGTCTTTATGGGATAATTGCTTAGATAGTTGTGGGGCAGGGGGTTTGTTTCATCACACGTCAAAAAGGCTAATACTTCCACCGACAACAGAATCCAGGAAGAAAAATTAAATGCATTTGTTTTAGGACAGGCAGACCAAACTTGAGCATGTAGTGGTGGTTTCACAACTTTTAACAAGTGTATTTGCCTTGACCTTTCACATAAAAGCCCTTGAAAGCTGACACAGAAATTCATGCTCTTGAAACTATTAGACACAAGAATTCTGTAGCTTTAAAAACTTTTTCCCATTGTCTATGAAACTGTACTTGTAAGAGGAATTTTTACTACCTTTTTCTTCTGTGGTAAGGAAGAAATGACTAATGCTTGCCCTGCAGCAATGCCTATGAACTCTTAAGATTCTGGATTGTATGACGCTATATATAAAATCATAAAATTACTAGTGCTATACATATTTTGCCTTTCCTGTTTGAAGCTTTTGTCTCCATGACACTAAAGAATATCTTAACATTTCAAGAAGTACCTACAGTACCTACCTATACAGTCCTGATTATCCACATAACGTACTTCATTAACTCCCAGACCTTCTTTCTGGTAAAGTTCTTGTTCCTAAATAAAAATTAAAAAAGCAATTGAAAAGGGAAAACACCACTCATCATATTTTTTTTTAATAAACATGAAGTCACTTTAAAATACAGCATGAATCAACACACATTTGAGAATTTCCTTACATGGCTTAATATATTCCAACTTTTATCACCTTAATGATAAGCCCATGCACTTAAATCTTCTCATTAGGTATAAGAGATCGCCCAGAATCTGGATACCTCATTTTAATGAAGGGTAAAAAAGAATTAGAAAAAATATTGTTGGTTTTCAAAAAGCCATATTCTTTTCTGACACAACCAGATGTCACACATTACGAGAACAGTTTGTCAACTGGTTTTTTTTTTAATTCAAGCATAATGTTTAATCTTATGAAGAGCAGTGCTACTTTAGGTATCTCTTCACAAAAAAAAATAAACCTCAAATAAAACAGTAAAAAAAAAAAAATCCTCAAAGGTAACACTAAATACATCGTACCTCTTTCAGAATTCTTTCATTAAAAAACTGCTGCAGTTTCTCATTACAGTAGTTTATACAGAACTGTTCAAAACTGTTGTGTTCAAAGTATTCTGAAAGACAGAAGTTAAACTGTTATGAAAAACCAGTGTTCCAAGAATTTATATTAAATACCAATTAAGAGAAGCTTCACAGTGCTAACATTTAACAATGTGTTTAGATCCATATCTGTTTCTTTCAGCAAAATGAAACCTTTTACAGATTTTCAAGTTTTACACAAGACAGATCTAAAAATACTGCAGCAGATCATATTTCTGAGACAAATGACAGACAGTTGGCAGTAAACCAAAGCAAGATGCTACCATACAGTGAAATTGTACCAATACATCCTCACATATCTATGTTACAACAGGCTGGCACAGGGTATCACAGCGCTAAAGACCTGAAAACCAAAGGTTCCATCGAACAACCTTAATAGGGTCAGAGCACGTCACAAAACATGCACTATTCTGAATATCAGTGAGTTGAAGAGGACAAAAGCTTTATGGGAATTGTTAATGTCAAAAAGAAAACCCTCTCACTCCTCATTACAGAAAGTATCATTGAACCTTTGGTGGCAACAAATGACAACTAGAAATTATTTTAAGTATACTTACCAAAACCAGCTATATCTAGAACTCCAATGAAGAAAGAAGAAGTCTCAAATGGAAAACACTGGTTTACCCTTTTCACTACATGGTCAAACAGATGACTATACACTGTTTTAGCCAAGGCATCACGAGCATTGTTTGCTTGTTCCACTTTCAAGGGTACCCTGGAAAAATAAAATACAGATCTTGTTTTTCAGAATTCCTTACTCTGAAATGCTGAGATTAGACTCTAAACTTAAAAACCAGTCTTTTCAATTACTGTAAATTAGGACACTAAAAAAAACCCCTTAGCTCCAGGCCAAGGCAAGAAACAATCTTGTCAAGCTAGACAAACTTACTTGTAAAAACAGAAAGAATAATGTTTCACTACTACCAATAGACATGAGATGCTGATGCTTTCATAATAGTTTATTAGATAATTAGAGACCATATTAACAATTTCCAGAGAAAAAAATTGAAAATCCCCATC
>VWZG01003878.1:274619-293576 GCA_013396735.1 Grallaria varia
CCAAAAAAAAACCCCAACCAAAAATCAACTAATTATTTATGAGCTATTCTGTTAGAATAAAGCCTATAGTTTAGTTTTTGCTCTGACATCTTTATCCCTATGCTTTCATAAGGGCTATAACTAAGTCTACAAAGGGACATTCCATACATACGATGTCATGCTCATCAATAAAAGCTGGAGAAGAAAAAGGAAAGGATGATGTTCAGAGTTATGGTATTTCATCTTTGCAAGTAACCCCTGCTATTCTGGGGAGCTGAATACAGACCTTCTGATGGGAAATGGTGAATGAATTCTTGGTTTTTCTTTGATAGTGTGCATGGCTTTTGCTTTACCTGTTAAACTGCCTTTATCTCAACCTATGAGTTTTCTCACTTTTTACCCTTCTGATTGTCTCCCCCATCCCCCCAGGAGGCACTAAGCAAATGGCTGTGTGGGCCTTAGTTGCCTGCTGGGGTTAAACCACATCAACAGCTTCATCTATATTGCATTATTTCCTTCACTTCCCAGAATTCATAAGCACTAAAGTAACTCACAATTTTTATTTTAATATTTTTTCAAGGATGATACTTATGATCCAGAAATGTGAGACTGATGGAGATCACTTTCTATTGTGACTGGTAACTCAGGAAAGAGGAGACTCTGTTCACTAAGGACATCTGCAGCTACATTACATTAGATAGTAATTAGCTTTAACACACAATCTTGTCTTCCACTAAGCATCTCTTCACTTATCTTAAGATAATGAGTGCTGACAGAAATCTTCTCTTATAAATAGAAGGAAGGTACCTTTGCATTCTGTTCTGATACGTTTAAGAGATCAGAATACTAATTCCCAACGTCAGCTGCAGGGCTATTATATAATACAATACATTAAAATCATTTATGGTTTCCATTTACTTTTTTAAGTAACATGGCAAATGGTCCTGCTTCTAGATCACGTATTTACAAAATGGTCCTGTTTTTCAAAATAGCAAATTCTGTCATTATTATGTAGAATTCCAAAAACTGCACAAAATCTTAGTGATAAATCTCACAGTATGCAGCAGAAACACATAGAAAGAAAATGTAACCTTGCAATGCATTTTGCACAGCTAAAAGTACAGAATCACAAAATACTGCTGAAAATGCACTGAGACAGTAGATACAAAAGATCCCTATTACAGAATTGATGTTCAGAACGAGTAACTTTCTTCTCATGAACTTGTTTTCCCTCAGATCTTCCTTTCCTTTGGTCTACAGGCAGAAAAATGAACCTTTTTTCTCCTCCTCTTTCTTTTGTGAACTAGAAAAGATAAAATTCCCATTCCTTCTTTTCACCTTCTCCTCCTCTCCATCCATCCATTAGTGAACTGTAAGGAACAAGGAAGAAATTTTTCCAAATTCTAACCCCTTTGTTAAGGCTGCAACAAAAAAAACCCCAAACAAACAACCCTGTTTGGTCTTCATGCTAATTTCTTGACCGAAGTTTCCACCGATGTAGAGTCTGATGCCTAGGGGAAAAGCACTCTGATGGGATAGATTTAGCCTGTGGGCAACTCCAGGCACTTCCCGAACATCTTCCAGAACAAATAAATTTCAATTAATAATATAAACTTCAATATTAATAATAACTCAATTACAAATATGTATAATTTGCCCATGGCTGACAACAATTAAGGGGATGAGAGCAGGTAAAGCGACACCATCAATTACTGTCACCAAATACAGTAACTGATTTATAAATAAAATGGCCTGGATTAAATAAATCTACCCAGTGAAACACCTACATAACTGCAGAATATAAGCAGCACACCTGTAATTTGAGAAAAGCTGTAGGAAAATATTTTTTGAAAAAAAGTTTTTCCAACAGAGGCTTTAGTACCACCACTAAAATAATGCACAAGAAGCTGAAGGGCCTGGAATGATGTCAATGAAGTTAATTTTTTCACCCTGTAAAATAATTTATTTTGTGATGGAGTCCTCTTTGAAAGTCTTCTTGGAAAGGAAGAAACTGAGTAAGAGAGGAGCACAGTGCATTTACAGTCTAAGAGAAGTACTGGATTTTGAATCTTAACACATTACTTCTCTCTGTAAACACACTTCACAAGGATGGCAAAAACATCAGCCACCAAGGTGAGCATTACCTGCTTTTGGGAGACAAGGACAGATAAACATAATGCTGCTGTCAAGTCTCCCTGCCAGTGCACTGCACAGGAGTATTTAATTAAATTCAGAGGCACTATTTAGCATCACCCTCCCACTATTCCATGCTGGCCCAGCAGAACAAAGCCTTTGTTATATTCTAAGCACAGTGATTTCAGCCGAGCTGTTTATTCACTGTGACTATTAGCACTCACATGATCTACTTGCACACAAAAGGTCTCTAAGAAAGAGAGAGAGAAATGACTAGTGCTTTAGGTTGCTGAAACAAAATAAAACAATGTACTTGTCAAAACTCTAATACTGATAGCAATCAAATAGTTTCTAAACCGCATTACCATTGAAAAAAACATTGTGCTTATTTAATAAATATATAAAATAGTCCAATCCTCTTTCCTTGTACGTGCAGTAAGCCACACAAGACGAAGATATTAGTGTATTAGCATATGGTTGCCTTTAGCTGCACAAGTTTAGAAAATGCTAAAGAAAGAGGCTTAATGCATTAATCCTTGAGATGGTGAAGGAATCCTCTGAATTAATTTTTGACATCCCCAAAATAAAATACTGGGGAAAATATAAATTCTGCTGGCACAAAAACACAGCTCCTTGTATTTTCAGACTTTTGAAACAGTACACTGCTACCAACACCCCAGGCTTATCAGGATAAATATGCTGAGCAGAAAATCTTCAAAGTTTTAATCCAAAGTAAACTTGAATGTGTAACAAAAATTGTAGTTGTTCTTAATAAAACTTCCTTGACAGTATGACTTGGGATATGGTGAAAGGGAAGAAGTATATTATGATGCACCTCTGCTTTAGTGCTTGATATGTCCCACCAAAATTCTCAAAAGGAAACTCTACAGACATGCTTTATCTATGTGTTATGTGTACAACTGCCAAAACTAATCTGTTCGCAGAGGTTGAATCAGCAGTTCAGCTAGAACATTTCCAGTGGGGTGCCATCTGAATCTGACATGGAGGCAATTTGTTCAAAGCCCTTCTGTTTCTATTTAACACTTCTACTTAAAAGGAATTTGAAAGTAAGAGCATTTTCAAAAACAGTCAAATAATACTGAACTAAGAAAGTAGAAAATCTTGGTAACAAGATTAGCATACAAAATTATTTTCAGAAATTGATAATGTAAAAATCCACAAGATGTATTTCAGAAAAGAAAAGTGTGTGGTGGTATGCTTAGGAGATTTCAAAAACACAAATTCAAGATGGAGAATAACCATGTAAGCAGTAAGTCAACTGAGAAAGATCAGGAATTATAGTTGGTAACAACCTGAATTAAGTAAAAAATGTTACTTCCAATCCTGCAATTCTCATATTGCCATGCATTAATATGAGTACCATCTGTACTGTACAATATATAATTTTCTACTCTAACATTATCAGTAATACTGGTGAAGGTTTTCCTGCATGAATATATCAAAGAGTTTGCTGTCAAGTTAGACGTGGTCTGGAAGAGAGAAAACAGTATAACTTGGAAAATGTTAAGCACTGGAGGCACTTTGTCCTACAGGACAAAGGTCTTCTTACACGTAAAGGTTGTAGTAAAGAGAAAAAAATTATTTGTAACTTTCCGTATGATCTGATAAGGCATCAAGATGACAGTGATTAAAAAGCCACAATTTCTAATACCTCGGGAGAGGCAGGGAAGAGAGGAGGAATTTATAAAGACTCTCCAGAAATGGATTACTGAATACATTATTACAAGATCTACATCTTGAGCTTTTAACTGAAGTCAGAGTAACAGACCCTACCCGCTCAGTCATTACTTACCATTTGTTACTGCATTGTAACTTTTTCATGGTAGTCACTATGAAGTTCTAACTCTTAAACATCTGTTCTTTCAAAGTATAGAGATTAGCAGACCACCAAGAGGTCTATTTGCTTGCTCTATCTAGAAATACACCTCAAATATCAGGTATTTGTAATAATTTATTTTACTTGAACAACAGTCTATATCCACGCTAAACTTAAGACTCCTGAAAAGAGTCTTTTGCATTCCCCTGAAATGATGTTCAAACTGCACAGGATGTCATGGTTGATTTATTATGCTAAATGTTGGCCAGGGAGATCAGTTTCACCCTGGAGATCAGGAAGTGGGCATTGAACAGTATTTCCACTACAGCTATTTCTTTTCTTTAACAGAATGAGCTGTTGGTCACTGGAAACTTTCACTGAGCAAATCCATTACATTCCTTAAATGCTTTTATTATAAGTCAATGTTCTCAAGTGCCCAAAGACCAACTTTTCACCTCAAAAGTCTGACACAATCTGAGTGCACACTATTAGCTGCCACTTTCACTGGCCACAGTGACATACCAAGGTTAAATCAATCGTGTGTTACTTTGTTTCAGTCCAAAAGTTTATGAAATGTCAACAAACACTTCAATATAAATAATAGTAATAAATTTCAAAATATGCAAGGAACTTAAACCACATGAACACACATAATTAAGACTTTCATATATGAAACTTCTGCTGTAATGTGCATAAAGTATTTCTGATTCACTAAAACGATCTGATTGTTTCCATAAGTCAATAAGAAGCACACGTGCTTTCTTCCAATGAGTGAAGGCCAATTAGTTTCCTAATTAGAAGATAGATACATTCAGTTACATGCTGAGAATTATTTTTTATGTGCTCAAAACTGCTTAGTTCAAGTTCAGGTGTTGATGCAATGTTTTCTTTAACTCTAGAAAATACAAACCAGAAAACTAAATGTTAAAACACAGGATTCAGATGCAGGCAGCTGAGCTAGCATCCCTGACAGCTTAAATGCTAGGATCAATCTCAGCAAGAGAAAACTTGTGGTGGAAGCTAAAGTTCTTCATAAACAAAAGGTAACTGTAGTGAAATAATGTTCGTAAAACTCAGTTTCATATGAGTCATAAGTCTCATGGTATTGAAATGTTACCATCAGTATCACTTTTATACATGTTCTTTGCTATTACTCCTTCTCCATGTGCATACAAAAAAACGCTATCCAGCTTCTGTACCTAGGAAGTTACCTTGATAATAGCTTCAGGAAAAAAACCCAAACACTTTCTAATAAATTGATCCTGTTTCACTATTTTTTTAATGTTTTATGAAACATTATTGACTTTGCAGTCAAGATAAAATGTTTGTTTACCAGCCACAGCAAGAAGCTGCACATTTCTGGATTACCATTTACAGTGGTGCTTTTAAAACTGAAACTTGATTTTAGAAGAATTAGATGTGGTAAACACACAGATACTGACCACTCTGACGTTCAGAAGAGTGGATATAGTGCCCTCTAATTAAAGCTTCCTGGCCCTACTATCACAGGGCAGCACTCACGGAAGCACTGTGCAGCCCTCATGGCGAGAAAGAGTCACCTGTCTTCTCAAATACTTTAGGCACAGCATTAGCATTCCTTGAGACAGTGTATCTGTTAAATCTATTATGACATCAAATTTTCTGTGTAGGCTGTGGATTTGACAGGCAGACTGCTATACTTTCTTTGGCCACACAGTGTACTCATTGACATTTGAAAGGTTTTATAATAAAAAACAAATAAATAAAAAGTGCCCTTTTAGACAAACATTATAAAACTATCACTCTTTAAAATAAATTTTTTTTAAACCTTCCAATTGCCTCTAACGACAAAACAAGCAAGCCTGAGCATCTAAAATTGTGCATTTGGATCAAGTGGTTAAAATATGTATTTTTATATATGATATATTAATGTAATACATTATACTTAAATAAAAAATATATTAAGTATATAATATGTAAAAACAAAAATTAACTATATTAAATATACATATTATACATACATATATGAAAACCAAAGCCCTGTTAAAAGTTTTTCATCTCAAAATGACCACCTGCATGACAAAGACATGCTGTTTCTGTTTTGAAGGGACGTACGCTGTAGGCCTTTCAGCCTTACTCTCTTATTTCTGCAGGACCGCGGGGTTGTGCTTGCGTTTGCTAAACCACGGACCGAGCGCTTCGGACCGAGCGCTGCCCTCGGGCTGGCTGCAACTCGCTCCGCAGCTGCCGCGGGTCACGCCACGCTGCGGGGCGGCTTTCCCCCGGGGCTTCGAGGACAGAGCGAGGCCGCGTCCCCGCACGCCCCGGGGGCGGAGCCCAAGACCCGGCCCACGGGCCCGTCCCACACCCCGCCCGGCCCGGCCCACGCCCCGCCCGTCCCCGCCGCACTCACTTGATGACCGTGCCTTTGGCGCCCCCTGCCGTGGTGAGCATGACGCGCGTGGTGAGGCTCCCGCGCAGGTCGTCCTGGTCGAGGCCCAGCAGGGCGGCGCAGCGCTCCAGCGCCGGCTGGCTCCGCGCCCGCGGTGTGCAGCCCCCTGCGGGGACACCGCCCGTCACACCCCCGCACCACACTGCACCCACTGCGGGGACACCGCCCGTCACACCCCCGCACCACACTGCACCCACTGCGGGGGCACCGCCCGTCACACCGCGCCCGCATCACGGCAGCGCAACAGCCGCCAGCTCCAACTCCAGGAGAAACAGTGTCCAGTGAGGATCCTGACGGTCATTACCCACTAAGGTGTAATGTTACCAGAGGAGGTATTAAAGATTTGCCTCTGGAAATCGCTCCGTGACATTTAAATTACATAGGAAGAGTCGGTTTTTAAACCCAAGAAACCCCACCCCCGAAATAAACACAAAAGGACCCTGTCCCTGTCAAAAACTACAAATGAAATTCTGTACTTCTAGAACACTGACCAGGCTGTTCAAAAGCCAGCCTGCTGGTTGGGAAGCACTATCCCAAAATGCAGAAGTGCTAACACCTACAAACTGACTGTAGTGGCTTAAAGCTTTTGGATGTAGATGTTCCTGTAATCCTCCAGGCTTCCATGCTATGCAAGCAGAAGTGCCTGGCACAGCAGACTCCTGGCACTTGGATTTTTCAGATAAAGAGGTATGTACACCTCCCAGGTAAACAGACTGTGCTCCCTGCACCTCAGCCTCGGGGCCAGGGCTTGGCCAGCAAACACCTCCAAATGGAGCACCAAACACTACAGGAAAATCTAACACACGTATTTCCTGTTGTTTGCAGTAAAAATTTGTGCACAGGAAAATTTATTTCTATAGGTTAAGTGAAGAGGCCAAAAGAGATTAATAACCAGTCAAACACTGCTTAAATTCCTTAACTCTACAATGACACTAAGGTGCCAGGGCGGGGGGGAAAGGAGAAAGTAGTCCTTAAAAGTTTAAGGCTTTTGTGACTTAATTTTAGATGTTCTGCAACATCATCTGACCTGTAGAAAACAGCTTTTGTTTGGTGTTGCCCAGAAAGCAGCAACAGAACTTCAGAGGGTCTCTGGTAAGAGGTATACTGCCTGGAGCAGTTTAAATGCACACCCTGTGTGAACACATGCAAGGTGAGAGCAGAATAAAGCCCATGTTTGCAATGTCAATTTCAGAAGTTCAATAATTTGTTCCATTAAAAAAAATTGTTTGAATTTCAACATTCAGAGATCCTAAGTTTTCTGGTGACCTTCCCTTTCCTAAACCCTGACTCTTCTCATCATTCGTGGTTCCCCCTCTTCTTGTTTGTTTGCCTCCTGAAACTTCCTCTCCACTCACATTTGCACATCTTTCACCTCTGTCAACCCCAAACTCTCCCACCTCTCAAAAGGTCCAAACAGGGAAGCTCCCTGGGAAGTTTACTGTTGAGGCCCATGACACCATTACCCTTCTCTACACTTGCATCTTTCTAGATTCATTTGCATTAATCACGCTAATTTCAGTCATCTTCATGAAGATGGCAGCATCATGAACTGACACTGGGGAGGTTCTAATTTGACCTATGAAGAGGAGAGATGAGGAAAAAAAAAAAAAGGAAAAAGCCCACCTCCTCTTTGCCAACACTAAGCTACTCAATCTGAATTCAGCCTCGGCCCTGCTTTGACCCTCACAGATGGGACTAGAGACCTTCCATGATCTCCACTGAAGAGAATGTTTTGTTCAGTTTCGTGGTAATTCTGTGCTTGGGATCAGGAGCTAGTGAACCTGTAAGGCCAGTACTCCCTCAATTCATCATTTAGAACACCTTTTATAATGTTCTTATGGTATGCCCTCCCAAACACCTTTACCAACAGCTACGCTTACTTGAAGCAGGACCAAGAGGAACCAGTTTCACTGTATCTTGCAACTCAAGGTCAAGACCTAGATACTTATATTTTCTACTACAGTTATATTTGTAGTACATCCAGAGCAAGAGTTTCTTCAGTCCTTCAGGAATATATCAACAGCAGTTCTCAACTTAGAGAAGCTGATTTCAGTAGTAAGGTCAGAATGACAATTCCCAAAATATTAATCCTCCTTCCTCAACCTCCCTGCCCATTCTGCTATTAAGACCCAGTTACACTTGTACTAACTCATCTTGTGTGCAACATCTTAAAATTAGGAAGTTTATATTAACCTAAGTTTATGCTGTAACTATTTTTTCCTCACCTCTCAAAATACTAACATAATGGTATTTTTGTCTTTCCCTACAGATTGAGTTGCTAATTACAAGCTACTTTCATGACATTAGTGAGAAGTTGAACTTTAAAATTATTAAAATACAAGTATGATTTTTGAGACATAAAATGTCTCTTTTCTGTATATCAAGCTCTTCACTGAACAATTTCAGTGAAAGCCTGTTTGCTTCCAGAGCATGTGAAGAAGTACAACTTTAAAACAAACAGGTCAACTTGACTTCAGAATGGGGTGAATTAAGACTGAATTACCCTTGAACACAAAGCAGCTTTCTAAAGCCATAATTCACATGGAAATGAAACATGTCTAATAAAGAGACATTTTCAGTATTTTTACAGAAAACAATTTATGCTTCATCTAACCTGATGTACTCCCAGCTTCCTCAAAATCAATATTTCCAAGGTGAAGGACACCAGCCACTACTCTGAAAAGATCAAGTTTTTCTTCATCATCCAGTCCAATCTTTTTCATTGCTGTGCACATTCTGTTGAAATCTCCATGATCATCTAACAGTGGATCCTTCAAGGAACCTTCTTTAAGGTACTATAAAACAACACAAACCAAAAATTCAGGAAATTATTTAAAGGTACACAAATATTTCCAGTCAAGAATAAGCCATATCAAAAAGCATAAAAAGGCATGCCAAACTAGGTAGAAAGAGATTAGAGCTCTTCATCCAATATAGACTTTGCAAGAACCCTAATTTATTTTAACTTGTTGATACTTCGAAGCAGGACCTTCAAACTCAAATTTCAAAGCAAACTTCAAACTATCTTCAGAAAGCACAAGCTGGAGAATGTGACAGCTAAGGACAGGGGAATATGGAATAGCAAGCAGGAGGAAGAAAGACTTCAGCTAAGGGAGCTATCAAAGCATTTATACAAAGGAGTCCTTCTAGTCCCAAGCAGCTGAAAGAAGCTCAAGGTCCTTGTAGTAGACTGACAGAATAACAGGCCACAGGAAAGGAGTATAGGAAGAATCAGACCTGGAAGAGTTATCACTGTTCTAAACAGACTTATTTAGAGAAATATAGTTGTTAACATTTGCTGCTGATTAAGAAACAGAAAAGTTATTTGCAGTGGTCTATGGGTTAGAAGAATACCAGCTAGTTCTGAAATACCAATTTAACATTTTGCTGATTTTTCTAATTTGCATATGCAGAAAGCTATTTTAACTATAAACCAGTTCGAATAGTAGATAGTAACACATCTGCATGCAATCAAGAGACTACCTGAACATGCACAGACTGAGCTATGTTTTTATAATTACTTTTAAATGTTTTTAAGTAAAAATAATTAACTAAATAGAAGCCTTTTTAATATCAAATAAGCTAACATGATTTTTATCAAAACAAAACATGACATGCATCTGAAAAATTCACTTCACACAACATGTAGGCACATCAATAACATTAAACTACAGGTTAATTATGAAAAATGATCACCTCATCTTCCTGATAAGGAAAACACAAAAAATAATTGAAGTATTAATTGACTATTCCAGCTAATTTATTGAAATAAACAATCTTAATATTTTTAATAAAATGACTGAACAAATACTAACTTTCCGATTTAAAACTCTGAACAAGGCAATATATTTCCTGTTTAAATGGCTAGACAAGGTATAAATATCATTGAACTTTGATCCTTTATTGAGACCTCAAATTGATATGGCTGTAACATACAAATATTATTGTATCACATGTTCCACTACTTCATGTTTTACACATATTTTCAGAATTATTCTCTCAGTATGTTTTAGTTTAGACAAACACTTATTTCAAACTGAGTCTTTTCTTTTTTCAAGTTAAGTCCTTTAGAGGACAAGTTTTAGGACACAGCACCCGCCTGTAAATCCCATCAATAACAGAAGATTGCACTGGTTCATCTTCCAGTAGGTGAATGTTGATACTCTATGCCTACATGACTGACCAGCTTCACTACAAATATTCATTTAAGGCAATTTGGGTAAATTGAGGCAAAGTCTGCCAACCATCTTGTACCATCTATGCCTGACAAGAAGGAAACAACTATGAGCTTTCTGCCTCACAGTAATGTCAAATCACTCTCCACTATCCCTGATTATAGAAAACAGCCTACATTTTAAGCAAAAGAAATCAGGATTACATGCTCAGTGTTACAACATACAACCACTAGAAAATGAGGAGTGGACTTTACAATGTTGACTTGAGCAAAAGAAGTATCTATATTGTCTCTCATAGCTTCAAGCCCAGGTTATCAAAGGTAAAAGAGATGGCATGGTCACTTAGTGCAAAGAAGGACTTGAGTAAAGTTTTTTTGTATTTTTGCCAGATGCATATGCAGCAGTTCCTGATATGGAACAACAGATACGGATTTGATTAATATTTGAAATATCTTCCAGCTGTACAAATGAGAATTTCATACTTTAGGTATGAGTAGATGCAAATTTTATTAGAGAACAGACTAGAAGTTTAACTGAGTGTTTAAATAACCTCTAACTCATATATACTATTAATTCAGAACAAATTCTTTAGTATTCTCATGTAAACGAGATCAAAGCCTTAAATGCTACAAATTCTGATAATTCCAGTTCCAAAAAAATGTAAACAGAGATGGATCAAGAGGATGTAATTGTTTTGAAGTTCCACACTTTCTTCCAGGAAATGCCATGCTCTGACATAACTAGCAGTTAATAGCAAGGGGACAACAAAAACCATTAAAATATACCAAGTAAGAGAATATACTCATGCTAGAAGTGAACTTGCACTACTGATTTATATTATAAAACAGTTTGGAGTATCACTTCAAAAACCCAGATAGTAAAAATAGCTCTGGAAAAAGTATTGCTTTTGACCTATTCCTAGCAGTAGTAAGATTTTAAAAAAAGAAAATTACAGAAAGTCTTGGATAGATTTTTGTTTTCCACAGAAGACAAGCTGCATCATATAAATTATTAGAAGAATGAAAAGGAAACCATTTACTATTCACTGTTCCATTGGGGATTTTACGATGCATGCTAAAATGTATTTCTAGGACTGAACTCCAAAACACAGTTCTGAATAGAGCAGCTTTGACAGTACCGATTTAGACCTATAAAGATGTGTAAAATGAACATTTCATTCCACATTGTAAAACTGTAATAATTTTCTACTCTATCTGCATTAGTTAATAATATAAACTAACTAAAGATACAAACATACCTCAGGACTCTTGCGATTTTGCAAAATCTGTTTGTCTGTTTCTTTGTTAGCGAAGAATCTGGTACAGCCTCGATTTAAATACTGTAACAATAAATAAGTGGAAATGCATACTTAAAGACAGAAGTATGGAAAACATATGCTTCCATTTAAGACTTGCCCTATATAACTTGATTTAACCATATGATACAAACAACACGATAAGTATTCAGAATACACTCCTTAAAAATGTATTTACTTACATCTACAGAATTAAAGAACTGCAACACTAATAAACTTCTATTGAAAGTTTCTCGATTTTGACAACTAAAATACTTTTTGACACAGTGGGATATTCATTTTTAAGTCACACAATATTTTCTGAATGTTTCTATTAAACATTCTGATTCTATTAAACCCATTAATGGAGTCTGGGATTACAGAAAAAAACAACAAAAACTAGGAACTAACAAAATTAATATTCTGGGGTATGTACAATACCAAAGGACTAATGTTTTGCCTCACCAGTGAAATATTTATATAGGTAGTAAGAAACACAAAGCCCAAAGAACATTAAAAGCTTATAACATGCCATAAGCAGAAGCCTTTGTCAAAACCTAGCTTCTGATACACATCTCACCTTGTATAGCAAATTCAGATTTACTATTCAGTAAATCAGACTGAATTTAGGTTCAGATAATGACTGTCCCTCTCAGCAAAATGGGATCGCCACCTTTTTCTGATTCATTCAGCTGAATGTAAGAACTCTGTCCAAAAGCTTGGACAGAGCCCTTTGTCTAAAGGAAGTGAACTGATTCTTTGCTCTTTAATTGAACACAGAAGATGTTTTCAAATAGCTGGACACAGACAATTCTACACTTTGATTAGAATTTATATGCAAAATTCTAAAACCCCAAAATATTCTTCAAAGCATTTGTAACAGCAGAAAACCTGGCGACATTTAATATTAAAACAAAGTGACAACTGTTCAAAGTTAGCTCTGTGTTTAACAAAGTGCTGAAAAGTTTTATCAGCCAATAAAAATGCAAAGCTCAGCGTATTTTAAACACGATATATCACTGGGTTACAGTATTAGTAATAAAATCCCAGAAACTGGAGATGGGAAATGAAAAAGGTCAGGCTTTTCAAGAAGAGAGTGTGGAAACTTATGTGACTGGCTGAGAATGTGAACCAACATGGTATTCACAATAATGGTTTTCATTTGAAAGCTAAAACCTCAAGTAAATTTACATATTAAATCAAACAGAAATTATATATTTTAAAGCACACAAATACACTGCTTCAGGTTATCATACAGAGTATCTAAATACCAATATACTTGGAGTTTGGTTTGTTTGGAGCTGTTTTAATGAAGTACATCATCATCATGTAACTTCAGCAACTCCAACACAAGACAATCTGGCCTCTCTTCATGAAATTTAGATCTGAAAAATGTTCAGCTTCAACTGAACTATATTCCAGGTACAGATTTACTGTGCAGCTTTACTTTCACCGCCAGGTGGTGCAGTCCAAGGCACCTAGACCTATAGGTTCAGCACAGGGTCATCCCATGACTATGAATTTCTGAAAACTTCTGCAGAGGAAGCTAAAACACAAGCACGCAGTGTACTTAAGAGAAACCAGGCTTGAGTCTTAGAAATCAAGCTGGCCCTAATTTGGACTTTATAGGCTAAAAGTCACAAGACAAGTGGTACAATAGAGCTGTGCAAAATTGTGACTTTAGGAATGAGTTTTTCTCAAAAACCAGTTTTAGAGTATGATTTTTTTAATGAATATTTATAGCATTAATATGAAAACACTGATCAATCATCAAACCCTGCCTAGTATAATATCACCATCTATTATGAGAAGCTTAAAAGATGGCATTTCTATGAGTTCTGAACCAAACAGACATGTAGTCAACAAAACGTGATAAAAACAAAGTGACACAACCATGTTTATTCAAAACCATTTTATGATGAAACCTGCAGGAGCAAATAAGAACGAAGAACGCAAAATCATCTTGACAAAAGAAATACAAATTTAGGAAGTAATTTAACCTTTTACAGTTTTGTTTTCCTAAAAGTCTCCTATAAAGTGATACTCGATGAAAATTCAGTGCAATGTAACTAATACACTCTAGGAATATTTTATATTCAATTACATGCAAAGATGAAAATTATCCTAAGGGTTTTTTTAATTAAAATTAATCTACTTCAAGGGAGAGAAAAAAGACAGTTAAATTTTTCACTTTAATATGCAGAATGGATCCTTCACATGCAAGGGACTCAGGATTCAAATACTAACTTAAAAATAGGTAAGGTAGAGGAGTAAATATTCTTAATGGAAATTAAAGTGCCTGCTGCAATCTTAGTAGAAGAAAAAAAAAAAGTCATGGTGTGATAAGGCTGCCGTGACTGTAAAATGTATAAATGAAACATGCAAGTAAGTGTCTTCTGTAAAAGAACTCAAGCTGTTCAATACTGTACTGCAGCAACCTGATTTGAAGAGGGTTATAATTCTGACCTTGACATCTACAACCTTGGGTGCTCTCATGAGCAGAATTTTTGATTTAAAAACATTCCCAAGTGTGTGTAGGGAGCATATTCAGTTCCAGAGATAAAAATCTATTAACTTCAAGATATAAGTTTTATTGAAATAGTGGCTGTACAATAAAAATATATATTTTAAAATTTGTTCAATATTTTAGTTTTAAAACATACAAGAGAATACTGCACAGGAAAACTGCACAGTAAAGAAGAGAGTTTTGAAAACTAGCTCCATTTTATACAAAAATAAATGGCGTTGGGTGTTTTTATGTATTGTGTTATTTGGGTATTTCAAAAGAAAAACTTTCCTTTTGGAGAGTGAAAGCAGACCAAGTTTTCATCACACAACTGAGTGCAAATAGATAAAACCTAAGAAAATACATACTAAATATTTAAAGAAATGATGTCAGGTCCATGAAGGCCCCTAGAAAAGTAAAGGAAACCTGTCCTGAAATACTGTCATGGCTTTTACAGAGTAAGATCACCTTGATACCACAGTACAAATGTACAGTGTTGCAGCAGCAACCTGTTTGGTCACCAGTGTAGGCCCACCTTCCCCACAGTGAGTGCACTAATTTAGGTCTTGCCAATGCAACCCCCACTTCACAGAAAACCAGGAGGAGCTTTGTATATTTAAAGCTTCTAGCCCTCTGCAGAATTCTGATGAAACTGAGTACAAAAGATCTTAGGGAAAGTAACAGATAAGCACAGTCCAAGTTTTATTTAGAAATCCAAGAAGGAAGATACACCAACAAAGAAAACAATCAACACAATTAACGTAATTGTTAGAATTGTTTGTCATCTCGTTTAAGATCAAAGAAATGTAAAAAGATGACAGTCACTTAGCTTATATCCTTGTATTTCCCCATTGTTGTGTTACAAAACCCTACCAAGTAAGACCGTATTTTAGAAATACACAAAATTCTGCCTCCATGATGCTCTGAGCCAAGCATATGGCAAGAAAAGGTGAGAAATGGAGACAAATGACAGAACACAAGCAAACAATGGACCAGTATTTAGCAGTAGGATGTGATTTGCCAATATTTTTCTTTTCAATGCAAGTCTACAAAGCACGTGGTGATATTTGTAGATATTTCAAGTAGATCAAGTGTGATTGTCAAAAGGAAAAAAACCCAAAACTAAATAAAAACCTAATGATATATTTAAATATAATTAAATAGCAGGAATGAGTGACTGAAGACAAGCGTTTTCACCTTACTAGCAAAACTGGTGATGAGAATATAAGATGTGAATAGGTTTAGAAGGACCCTGACAGGGATGGCAGAAGCTTGCTTTGAAAAAAAAACAGAAGGCATAATCAGGGAAGCAATGAGAAATAGCTGTATCAGTAAAGCTGCACTAGTTGCATAAGTGTTCAATAACATTCTTTTCTCAAGGAAAAAAAAAACTGCAACAATCGAGATGAAACATGCTGAGAAATAAAAAAATATAATTTTAAAATAAGGGAAATGGGGTTGAAGTCACTCAGACAAACAGAAAACAAAAGAGAAAAAACTTTGACAAGACGGCAAAGAAAGCAAAAGGAAACATGTTATTTGTTTGTAATTTACAAATATTGTCATATGTAGAAACATGGATGTACGTTGCAGTGTGACTCACTGTTTCATTCTCCCTTCCTTTCCTAAAATTCTGCTCTGCTTTCTCCCTTCCACTGAACATTAACCTAACATATTTAAAGAAGTATGCACAATGATCCAAATCATTCTCTGCTGTTTAAGTTCACTTTCATTTAGGCATACTCTGAGTATTACATTAAGCACTGATTTTATTTACATTTTATTAGCTTTACCATTGTTTGAGTGACTGGGCTATCAACAGGTTGTAAAAAGACTTCAACTGAAAGGGACCAATGAGTCTTATCCTGTAACATGGAGACCAAAAAGGACAGAGTATGATGATGAGAGAAGTAAGATGCATAAAGCCAGAGTAGTACAAATGACAGTCCAGAATGTGGAGTATGATTGGAATTAGGTGGAACAGTGTAGAAAATACAAGTGTTTTGAAAGCATATAGACTGTAATAGAGAAACACAACCACCTTTTCACTGTGGTCTGATCCTTGGTGACAAGCATGATGAAAAAAACATTTGAGAGAGAAAACTGTGGGACAATACCTTTGTCTTCCTATATGCATGGTTGGGATAGGAAGAAATAAATGCGGTTTTCAGGACTTTAAATACAGATTACCCACAGAACAATTAGATCACAAACAAGAAATTCATACTTTAGACCTCTAGAAGGGTCCATAACAACATTACTAACAGCTGGGTATGCAACAGTACACATTCTGGAAAAACAAAGATTCCTCAATTTTAAGACACAGAGGTAAAGCATAGGAATTCTTCCAGTAAGGAAAAATGTCAGGCAGCTTAATTTCAAGATCAATTAGACGTAACAAAACAAAAAAAAATTCTTATATTTGTAATAGGAATGGATATGTCAGAGATAATAAATAGAGATTTTAGTGTGATCTATATGAAAAAAACCATGTATGAGAAGCTTTACAAACACTGATTCTGATACTCACCCTAAAGTTGTCAGGAGAGCTTAGATACAGCTTTTCCCTAATATCTTCTGGAGCACCAGCACAAAGCCTGTAAAAGATATGATAATTCCTCTCTTCTTTGCCTTGCACACAGATCCTAGATTTCTCCAGAAGGTAGTGTGATACAAATCCACCAACCACCGAGTTCTAGGAGGAAGAAATATTTTTATGATTATCTGAATATTTTTTGGCTTATTTGAGATTCATGCTTTCAATTTCTGTTTGTCTGATCACAGCTCGCTCAATGGACACTGCTCCAAAGCTTAAAATATATCTACACCTAATATGTACTAAGATTAGAAAAGAAACCATTGCCTTTACCCTGACTTCTCTCCCCAACTCATATATTGTGTACATACACACTTTAAAAATAAGGGTCTGCTTCACCCCCAAAACCAGAAATCCTTTGAAGAATTCCCACACTTGCTGCAAAGAGCATTGCTACAGCCTTCCTTACACCTTCTGGATGGCAGTGCTATTACAACCTTCTCTAATTGCTTTTCACTGAGACTCTTGTAAAAGAGAAGAAAGGGTTACAATTACAGAATACATATTTGGACAACATCTTAGGCAAACTAATTCTGAGAGAACACTATTTCTCAACACTTACCCTTCTTTTCTGAGACGGAACATGGATTTTGAAAGCCATGTTTATCTGGCCTATGCCTAGAAAAATCTTAATGGCAAGGAAATTTCTGAACTTAATGGCCATTACTAAGCAACTAAGGATTTACTGACTGAAAAATTTGATTATGCTTATGCAGTCATTCACTTATTCAGGTCTGTATTCATATTGCTTTGAGAAATCAGACCTGATAAGGTGACCACAAAGTGAAGTATGATGTCTTGTAAAAAAGGGGCTCAAGTAAACATTCAGATCTTGCAGTGGAAAGCTGAAACCATCTTTTAAGGAATTTCTGAAGATACTGAGTGTTATTTGCTTCAGCTGAAGCAATTAATCTGAAATACCATGTAAGTGTTGACAGATAAGCTGACAGATGATGAATGCATCACTTCAAGTAGAAATCTGGATCCTTTCCATAAGCTTATTAACGTGAACTAGACCAACAGATAAAGTCCCTCTACCCAGAAAGGAATTTAGTTATTTACTATCTAAACTATTAAACAAAAATCTGAAGTTTAGTTACAAAACCAAGTAATGAAAACTTAGGAAAAGACTGCAAGCTCAAGACCAGACGACAAGCTTTAAATTCTGCAGGAAAAGAACAAATTCTTGCAGTTCCTCTGTCCATCAGAAGGATGAGGAGGCATGTATGGAATCTCGACAGAGGTAATCAGTAAGACTCTTGGATATACTGGACAGCCATACAGTCATCTTTAATTGTGCAATGTGTGTATGCANAAAAAACAATTCCTTGACTTCTGCCACATATATAGAGGTTCCAAAATTTCATACAAATACATTAAAAAAAAAAAAACAATAATTATTTTAAAGTTAAAATACTTTCCATCTAATATGCAACTCACACTTATTTGTGTACTAAAGGAATGCATGAATACCTAGCGGGAAGTGAACCAGTGTTTATATATGCCTTTTGCAATGAAGGAACCCCATTTTAATCTTTTATAGGTGGAAGTAATTTTCCTACTGACTTGAACCACTGCTTTCCAGAAATGACATGGTACAGTGTGGCTCTAGTTTTCCTTTCAAGGTGACAGAATACAAATCAAATCTGTAAAGTAGGGCAGTATCTATTTGGTGCAAGACTAGTAAGTCTATTCAGCCCTCTGTCAGGCTAACATTTCGATTGTATGACAAAAAGTAATCACTGGTTATCTGCAACAAAATCCCAGTACCTTTTCATTGAAGTGAATTTCAACAAATTTCCCAAAACGACTGCTGTTGTTGTTGCGAACAGTCTTTGCATTTCCAAAGGCTTCTAATAGGGGATTGGCTGTTTTAAAAAAAATTAATTTTTGTAGTGTTAAAATTTGATCCATAAACTACCAAAAATCAAGAGAACAAACACATATTAATTATTCAGTGAACTTCTTGAGAATAAGTTTGAAAATTAAAGGAGAAATATTACCTA
>VWZG01003878.1:303678-318831 GCA_013396735.1 Grallaria varia
CAAACTAGTTCCTAGAAGGGAGTTAATCAGTAAAGTATAGCTTGGAATGATAAGCGTATTATTAACTAGTCTTTCAGGATTTTTCAGAACAGTATTATAAGCACTCAGTATAGTTTTTTTCCTCAAAATCCATTATACTCAACACAAATGCTCTCTGACAGAAGGTAAATGAATTTGGGATTCATATATCCTGCAGGTAAAACCTCAGCTAGGGAGTAGCAAGTGAAAATACATGAGAAAAGTCAAAATAATGTTTGATTAAGATAGGATCACTGGAAAAAATATTTTTAAGTTTTATCTTTTACTTGTTAGGCCAAAGAAGACACTTTCTCTAACTAATTTAATAGTATTCTGCTGGAATCTCAAATTACTTCCATAATGTCATTCAAATTTTGATTCCCTGACTACAACACTGAAGTGCCAGAGCCTCTCAGTGAAGTCATTGTGACAGATGCATAGATTAAATGCATTTCCCTAACAATCATCATATGTAGAGAATACAGACACCAGCTTTGAAAAATTTCAACCCACATCCTGTTTGAAAAAGTATAAGCAACTAAAATCAAGGCTACCAGCTTGGTTCTATCTGTAACAACACTGCACCACCTCAGTCAGACCACAAAACTCCAATCTCATCTTTTTATTCCTTACTGAGCAGCTGTAACAGCTGTATTTCCTGCCACCGGATGTAAATACTAAATCCTATTTCAAGACAGGAATTGGGGTTACATCACCTGAACAACTTTCAGACTCCTAGCCTCTCTTTCAAATGAAAAACAATAGAATATACTTTTGCTCACTATTTACGAAGTAATCAGTACTTTCACCAAGCAATAAATACTATAGGCGATGTTTAAAAGACTTGCCTTCATCAGATATTCAAGACATGAGAGGCTCTGTGATTTGCAGAGCAGAGCACCACAATATTTCTTTAAAGTTCTCTGGAAGCTGACGGTAGCGCTTACTCAGCTTTCTTGGTATCCTCTCCCCTCCCCCCAGATCTGACTACTGTTTGTATCCACCTAACTATAAAATATGTAATGAATTAAAAGCCTTGCACATCAACAGTGAAGTTTATTGCACAAGTTCACCTCAAAACTCCTTCACCAGCACTCATGTATCCAATCCAACAATTTAATTTCCCAGTGGTCCTGACAGGTCCAGATTCCTGTCTCCAGTTTTGCGAAGGTTATCTTGAAGTTTATTTTCTGTTACCTGTACTTCCACCGGAACGCTATCTGAGATATGTCATACATGCAGGAAAATCCTGTACAGTATAACTGCTGATAAAGCAACTAAGTATTTTGCCATACTATAAAAAATACAGTTACACCCATAATCTGAATGTAGCACTTCTGAATTCAAGTAACAGTTGTGTATGGGAATAATGTGACTATCCATTCCTCTGAAGTGTTCAACTGAAAACTAAAAACCGCAATAAACTGTATTTAAAACAGGCTTCCTTTAGGAAGTTCAAAGGACTAGTAAAGGTCACACATGAATTCAAACAAAGACTACAAGGAAGGACCAGAAAGTTTGTAAGGAAACAATATTCTCTTCATTGCAGATATTTTTTTCAAATACGTAATTTATTTTTAAGTTCATAACTTACAATTATCTTCTACATCCTTTTTGCTATCCTCCTCTGCAGGAAATACTTGATTGATAGCAGCCTGGAAAGTCTGTTAGATAAGAAACATTAACATTGTCAGAATTCCATAAAACAGAAATGTAGTTCAAAGATGTCTCATGCAATGATACCAGTCAATGCACTGTAATTGTGCATGATTTAAAACAAAGTTGCCAGCTTACAACTTCAGAATCTAAAATTTTACTGAGTTACTAGATGCAAACAAAAGCTGCTGCATTTATATTAGTACGCTACATTATAAAAATTAAGTCACTAATAAATATTTTATTGCAAAAATATTTGATCCTTGTATCAAAAACTGTATGTAGTATTGTGCAATACAAAAAAAAAAAACAAAAAAAACAAAAGAGGCTAAAATAGTACTGCAAACAAAACAGTATTGTTAATAACACACACCTTCCTCAGTTTTGCAAAGAAAGAACAAAACCCAAATTTTCAGTTCCATGAAAGGACTGTGCTGTCATTATCATACTCTGGTTTAAAACATTCCTACTCCAAATATAAATGTTCAATACATGACAACCTCTGTATCAACCAATACTGTAGCTCTGGTTGTTGTTTGTTGGAGTTTTTTTCTTTAATAAATCAATACTAGAGTAAAACAAGACCTTCCTTCAGTCCCTGTATTCCAGTTACACAAAATGGCCATTTTTCAAGTGTTCACATTCAACTGGAAAAGTTCATAACAAAAGCAACTTTGTTTCGTCTTTCCTCTCCAGAAATCATAACTTATATTGTTGTAAAAAGGAAGGAAAAAACATCACAGCACACATGCATTACAGCATCTCCACAAAAATACCTATTGTATGAGGCAGATTTTTAATTACGCTTTTTTTGTTTACCGTAGTAATAGCTCGTTTGCACTAGCTATGAATGAACAAAACCCCTGTTGTGCCAATTAAACATGACAGCCACCATGCCGCTGCAGGCACAGGCTGCTTTTCCCCATGGAAATGGAGACAAGAAGTCTAGTCTAATACTTGAAAAGGCAACCAATGGGATCGCAAGAATGAATTTAATAAACAAATATGTTTGCTTCACACTGTGCTCAGCAAGGTTGTCCCATGAGAAATATCTCACAGGGAAGTTTAGGAGAAAGACAGCACCTTGTTTCATATTTGCTTCAGCACAAGAGACACAATATGAGGGCTCCTGAGGCTTACACCATCATGAACAGCCAAAAATTCCAAATCCCATTGATGTGGAAAGGGTTAAAAATGTCTCAGAGCAGAACTAATTGCTGCCAGTCAGAAAACATTAAATCTACTTCTCTACAAAGTTATCATAAGGTACACAATTTGCAGCCATAATAAAATATATTTTGTCATCTCCTTATCAGGATCTAATGCAGAACAATAAGCACAAGAAGCTTTCCTAAGGGAAATGGAGCTGCTCAATGACACTGGAACATCTGAACATCCATCAGACCAACTTCCTCCAGCTTTATCAGAGTCTGGTGGAGCCGTGGAGACCCTGAACGTCTTTACCTGCCTCAGAAAGTTTCCAGCTGCTGTTCAGAGTTTTAGGGAAGTGGAGATTCCCACACACCCATTCCTCCCTCTCACAGTATTGCAATAACAACATATCATCACAATTTTCTCTACAAGTTTGTCAGCAGTAAAGGTATATCTCATTGGGTAAAGATATATCTGAACACAACAGTTCCCCTGTGCGTGAAACTGTGTAGACCAGTACAAAACATTGTAACCACTAGCAGAGGGTCTTTTTCCACAGGAGAGAATGAACATAATGCCCAGCTATTCTGTAAGACTCTTCATAAACCTCTGATATTCCAACATCTTTCGAACTAACGTCAGCCATGCTAGAACTATCCCAGAAGAGGAAGAGCTTTTCAATGGTCTCCCCACTCTGCCTTCTGATTCAAGATAAATTTAAATGAGAAAAAAAAAAAAAGAGAGAATTCATGCTGCCTTATCTCCTCCATTTTTTCACTCAATGTAAATTATTAATTAATTTTTACAATCTTTCAGAAGTGATAAAACAAAGCAAAATGAAAACTTATCTGAAAGCTGATGTTTTTCTGTTGGATTTTTTTATACAAGAATGTTAAGTCTAGTTTCAACAATGTCAACAAAATTCACCTCTGTATGCTACAGTTAGAACACTGCTTTATGTAAGGTGATTACTTTTTATGTATATAAGTATAATAGCTTACACAGAAGAAGTACCCAGCTCCAAGTACTAAAATCTAGTTTTTAAAATAGGAAAATGAGCAAGATAGTCCAGATCTATCAATTAAAAAAAAAAAAAATCCAAAGAAATTCTTTACCATGTTGTCTCACATTTTATTTCTTTAAACAATTTTTCTAAGGAAAAAAATGCTTCATTTACTTGACGGAAGACTTTTGCATTAAGCATAGTTTAGGATAAGCTTATTCGAAGAAAACAGAGAGAGTATTTATGAGACCATAAAGTGGTCTCAGGAAGCAAAACAGGGTTTGAGGAGTTTTGTAGAGGGTTTTTTCCCTTCTTTGTAATGAAGTAGCCCTTGAAATCCAATGGCAGTCTTAACTATTCTCCCAGAAACTAGATGAGCGAAAAAAGATATCTTTCCATTCAAGCAGGATCTTCTTTCTACCATGTAACCCAATACATGTAACCATGCCTTCCTTTATACCTTCCAGATACAGTCAGGAGACATGCCTACTCTCAGCTGGATTTCACAAACCAACCTAAAGCAGCACAAACAGTGTGTACGACAGACACGTCTCATTTGCGCAAGCGAGTTGCACTCACTGCTAAAAAACCCCAAAAACAACCATAAAAAAACCCACCTTAGCTCAAAGCACTGAACTTTGGACATTCTGATCCTTACTTTCAAAGTACATTTATTCCTGTATACTTAGCCTGAAAAAATACCTTTCTGCTTATTCACAACATACAAGACCAAGTGTCCCATAAAGCCCTACCTTACCTTCCAGAACTGGCACAGAACCGTAAGGTGTCTCTCAGTTGACAGCAGGAGTTGTGTCAGTGCATCTCAAGCCTTCCCAATGACTGCCAGAAACTCATTACTGCTTATGCTGTAGGAAATGCCATCCCCCCAACTCCTCAGTGTCCCATGGAACCCAGGATGGCATCTCAGTGTGCAGGCCCCTCCAACATATCTCTTCTTAATCACTTACTTAGATTTGCTACCTCCAGGAAAAGAGTAAATTTCCCATTTGGTATTTGAGAGTCATGTGCCTTCTTCCTGTTACTGCACCAAGGAGGTACATGCAACAGGATCTGATGTTACAAATCCCAGTACATTCAGAAAAGAATACTCCAAGTAAAAGTGTAAATGCAGTATCAGCCTTGCAAGCCAATGATCTAGTTTTTGGGAAGAGGCTCCCATTGTGTAACGCATGCATCCTCTGTGCTGGTAACATGCTCCTGCAGTTTGCATTCCTCATACAGTGCAGGCTGGGTGACCCAGATCCCCACCTGTCTTTAGACAGACAGCCTCCACACAGTGCTGTAAACACCAGGGTATGGGCTGAGGTGCCCAAAACTGCTACCGCTGGTTTGTACGTGAACTGGTGTGTTGGCCAACTCCCTTCACAGAACCTGGACTGGGTAACTTGGTTTCACAATACAAAGCAATCTACCACCACACTGGCCTCAGCTCCTCTGTCCCCCTGCCACTGCTTGCTGCTGTCCTGAAAACTTTCCACTTCTTCATTTTTAAGGTGGATCTGTTGTCTGACCTTGTTTGCAGTGTCACTCACAGCTCAGTGCGCAGAGATGAGAGGGTGCCACTCTGCAATGCCAGAGCTAGCTACGGGTGGGGAAGGGAGGATTTTAAGGCATCATGAAACTGCTGCCTTGCAGCATTTATGGCAGTTATTAACAACATTAAGTGTCATAAAAGGCAATAATCAAACTTATGCATACACATTTCCTTTTCAGGCTGTGACCTCTGGTAAGCTACCAGCACCTACAGAGAATACATATGACATGGTAATGACCCAGATTAAAAAATAATAATAAGTTACACTACCCGGATATGTTTACAAGATCAGGTTACTCCTCTCCTCCCTGTAATTATCATGAGCAACTCTGAAGCTGCTGGATCACTCCTTACTGAAGAGCACTTCTGAACTATTATTTTAAGAAAACAAAGTTGATGATAATAGGTATTAATGCTGACTACTTTAAAAGAATGGCCCAAGTGCACAAGAACAGTCTTCTTAAAAAGACAAACAGCAGTGACAAATGTTTCTCTATAAAATGAAACCAATGACACCTTGAAAAGACTGAGAAAGTGATCAAGAAAACTTTTTACTCCACCTCTATTAATATCCAGAAGTTTGATAATTTAAAATATAGGACCATATTCTCTATGGCATTTAGACTGTGAAGTGTTTGTTCCCTTAGATGAATGAACATTAGGCCCTTAATTGATCTGCTTAATTCAAAACAACCAGTAGCAGAATAACAAACTATCTAAACAAAAGAGATTTTTCTGTTGTGAACCAGAAACAAAATATTTGTATTTTAGGATATATTAAGATCTGCTGTTGTTTTTTTGTTGGGTTAGTTTTTCTGTTTGAGGTATTTTTAGTTATATACAGCTCCCTGAAAGGAGAATATGTTAGAAATAGATAATGACTCAGAAGTATCCTTATTGCCTCCTTCTGTTTCAATATATAGACTTTTGCTCTTTATCACAACAGGACCATTTGGGGATATAATATAGATATAGATATACATATAAACAGAAATAGCAGTGAGGGTGAAAATTATTTAAGTCACTTATATACAAATTAACCACAGATTTGGAATATTCAATATTCTTGTCTGAATAATTTTGCTTTTCCCCAGACTGAAGAATGCATGCTCCTACTATGACTAAACATATAGACTTTATTTTTCACACTCAAAAATCCGATGTTACATTTGCTTTGTATTTCTAAGGAAAGCAAAATCAACTTCCTCTCCCAGGTTCACAAATAAGAAAGCCTATAAACATTGCCTCAAAAGGAAGACTGCTGCATAACCTTTAGACCTGTGACGAGGCATTCTCTACTATTGTTGACATGAAAAAAGAAGTTACAAACCACATTTTTGTCTTTTTTACATACTTGAAGATACAGAAAGAACAAAACTATTAGAAAGGGCATATAAAACACACTCACAAAGAACAAAAATCACAGCTTTTAAAACTGTCTGATCTTATTCCAGCTAGTAAAACCCAGGGTGCTGACCATGTGAATTGGGATAATTGATAGCTGCAAGGTGCTTCCTGTAAAAACTGACATTTAATTATGACATACTGAATCTGAAAGATGTCATGATAAATGAGGCCATTGGAACACACTAATTAGGATGAATTAGCTCTTAACTTTAAATGTTACATTTATTTTGACTTTAATTTGATATAGCACGTCCATAGGACATTTGTCTAACTTCATGTTACTTCTCAAGGTACTTGAGGTAAGAGGATTCATCTTTCAGTCTTCATCAGTCTAATGGCAAGGTGTCTAATCTTATCCAGAGCCTAGCACATCCCTCTAGGACCATTTATATGTATGTAAGAGAAAAGACAGAAGCTAATCTCAACAGCAGGCTCTTAATCAGTCTCTAATTTAGAAAAGTAAAGCATACAGTACTGAATTGAATGGTTAGGAAATTCAAGCCTCCTCTCTTTCATGAGCACATACTCAACACATATGCAGATACCTGACAGAAAGTGCACTTCTCATCAGCGTAAGGGTTCATTCACAACACAAGCTAAAGCTAAACAAACATCCTTAACCAAACTTAGAACAGAAAACTGATTTCCCGCTCCTTCAGGTTGCATGTAATTTGCATATTGGCAAAGATTTGGCCTAGAGGTAAAATAGTTTATTGTATGTTTTTTCTCTATTCCTTTGTTTGTGAGATACTTACCTTGCCTTTCTGATTTAAAGGTTCAATAGTTAAGTTGTCAGTGCCAATGTCCACAATCATCCCCATCTGAAACCCATCAGTTGGGTGTGGAGCCCAAACGGGCTTCCCGTCTTCCATCATGGGATTTATCCAGTATTTCCTGCAAGGAAAAAAAAAAATTAAATTAAACAAAAAACTTTGTATACAAATTCAGTAAGCCACCAGGATTCACTATACAGACTTCAGTTTATTATTTTTATTCCTGTTATTCAGTGTGAAGGGAACCAGCATCTGCAGACTGTAGTCAGCCTTTTTCCAACCCGCGATGCTTAGCCCAAAGAGAACACTCTTGGATTTGACTATGGAGAAGATTCAAGAACAGATCAGTATCTTGGGGCGTCCACACATTAGCCCTGCAGCTCCTTCTCCAGCTTCCCTAACACGCGAACCAAAAACAGAGTCTATCTCATGATCACATTAGAAGTGCAAGGCAGACTCAAAGATAAGACACTACCAGGAGTGTGTGTGTGCGCGCGCGCGTGTGTGTATAGATACACATGTAAAGACACGCACATATATTTATATATCTGTATGTGCATGCAGAGAGTCATATGACTAATGCGTGCTTGTCTTTACCTGATTTGGTGTACATATAATTGAATTTCTGCAACAGTCACATGTTGAGGCATGTGGGCAGAAATCCAATGTCTTGGCATTTGAGACAAATGAACGTGTTCCCTCTTTGTTTGGCTGAGCATATGGCTTTTAAATAACCCACAACATATTTGGTCTCAATTTTTTATAATATAAGCCTTTGAGAGACTGACCTCCTGATACTGTAACATTACAGCTCTGCCTCTTAAAGAACATCAACCTTACTTTCTATAAAAATATAACATGCAAATCGTTTCAGAATTTTGATGTACTAGTGAAACAGGTGCAAAGGCCAAGACATTAAAACCTTATAGTGCTCAAGTTATGCAGCTAAATAAGCTCCCAGTTCAAAAGGGCTATTTGATTGCACGCAATACTCATTGAGCTGACCAGGAAAGTTGCCAAGATTGGCGCACACTGAATGGCTAACAGTGCCATTTCAAACATGCTGAATTGCTCCCCCTCCTTTTTTTTTTTTTTTTTTTTTTTTTTTGTTTTGTTTTTTAAACCTACTTTATAGTCCCTACCCTAATAAGGATAGAGTCCACTCAGCTTGAAAGGCTCACTTCTCCTGGTTGTTTCTTACTCTCCTCCAAAACTCATTCAGACACTAAACTGACATGTTTTAGTGATTCCAAAATTTGTAAAAAGTATCTTATACCACTAAGATGTAACTTGCATCTCTCAGCATGAACTAAATAAGCCTACCAAGCAGCAAAGAAAACAATGGCAGAAAACTCCAGGAATGCGTAAGCTAGAGAAAGCGTCCCACACTTTTCCCACATCTGAAGGAAAAAGGTGATCCAAAATATCTCACAACCAACAAAGGCTGCAGACCTCTCTGCCATATGCAGCGGCAAGGAAAAAGAGTGACTGGCTCACCAGAGAGCTCTAGAACCATGAGCAGAAAAGGACATTCTTCTTCCACAGAGGATCTGTCAGGACATGCTGCACTTGACATGCTTTTTACTGCCTCCAAGGACAGGTTAGAAAGGTTTGAAGAGAAGGAAGAGGTTTGCTGTGATCTCGTTGAGAATGCTGCTGGTCTTAGCATCTTACTTAACAGCAAACTGTCTTATTCTTGGCAACTTTAATGTGAAATAATAGAAGCAATTCTAAAGCAAAGACTCAGTGTTCTGAAGAGACTTTGGAAAAAAAAAATAGCTACAGGGTACTTAATTTAGTGTTGATGTCTAGTTTTGTGTTTAAATTTACTGAGATCTTTTCCCCCTAAATCCAGTTCAGGATGCAAAAGAGCTCACCAAGATTTTAACAAATATTTCTCATGTATCTACTCATGCTATTTAAAGCATTAGAATTGTTACAGGAAAACTAGTCGTTTACTTTTCTCCCACAAACACAGCATATTAACTTCTTTTAACAATTCATAGAGAGTTTATGTTCTAAAATCTCCAGTATCACATTCAATTCCATTTACTCCAAACCTTTTGCCACAGCCTCTGAACTCTACGAAACAGCATCTTCATCATGTGCTGCCATCACCATAAAATGAATCCTGTAAACAACATCTGTATTCACTCACAACTGGCTGTTGGCCATTTTTTCTTTACTTTAGGATACTGAAAAAGGAATTTTTTTTTTTCTAGACAGATCTGACCTCTGAGTCCAACTGCCATTGCGGGTATAGTTGCTAAACAGCTCAGTTTATTCCTGGATATAACCAAGCCTTCATTTCTTCACAAACCTATCATTTGCTTTTAAAATGCCAGTTCAAATTAGTACTTCAGTGATATGTCACACAACCACTAAAACAAGGCTGTCTTTTACATCCCAAGTAGCATGGCCGGGGCTCTGGATGTAACAATGTCGCACAAGAAACAAATTCTAAAATTACTGCTAAAATTTCAGCAAAAGTTGGAATACAACCTACCCAATTCACATCCTGATACTTCTGCTTTGCTGACCAACAGGACTTCCTTCATTCTTACATATTCTTAAGGCTACTTCATACTTTATTAATAAATTATGATAGAGGAGTGTCACAAGCTGAAAAAATCCTCATGAAAAATAGGGCAATGATTGAATTCAGCCATCACCAGGAGATGCATGGTTAAGAAGACTACCTGAGGCTTTTCACGTATCAAAGAAGCCACTGGGTGAAAGTATCTAAATACAAATGTAGTAGTTATTCACGGGACAACTGCTTCTAATAAATACAGTCTTCTGCCTGAAAAGTGACACAGAACCAGTTGTAACATTTTTGTTTTGGCATCACTCCATCTCTGTCAGCTGTGACTCTGACAGAGAGCACAACGAAACTGGATACCAAAACCTATCAGGTCATACCTGCTCTATTTACCCCTCCATCTGATGTATGTGCCATTGCCTTGAGAGAGATGCATGAAGCCTATTCCTCAACAAGCTCTTGAATAGTCAGTTTCAAGCCCAGCATTTTAAGGTCAGCAGAAAGAAAAGAAGATCAAAGTTCAACCACTATATAAGTCCTTCAGAAAAGGAAAATGGCATTTGTTAACAATATGAAACTGTATTTTACTGATTAAAACATACATATCACAACAGTAAAAACTGGGAAAAATACAATTTGGATGGAGAACCTTCAAATAATATTTTGCCCATAAAACCACAGACCCAGTCAGGTTACAGACTCTTCATTAATAACTATCAGTGGGAACAAACTTCTTTCCCCAATGTGCATGCATTGGAATTCAATCTACATGCAGTCAGCTTCACCACACTGCTGAAAGAGCACATCATTTCTGAAAGCAGTGAAAGCAAAGAGACTCATGTCCAGGCTAAAAGCAATAAGGCAACAAATTTGAAAGCAACACCACCAAACACAAGGAGTCACCTGAATGATGCTTCCAAACAAAGGAGGCCAAAAGAAGCTATCTTCCACATTTTTATTCATGTGTACGCACTTAACATACACTAAAGTCTCCAAAATTAAGACTTCTTCCAACATGAAGAGTATTCACAAAGGTTATGCTTATAACGGGAGAGTCAGCAGCTCTTTTCTCTTTCTATTGTCCACAGAAAAAAAACAGGAACCTGGCACTGAAGTTTTTCTCTCTGTTGAGCAGGAATGGGATAGCAATAAAATGAGCCTTTGCCTGAATTTGGTAAACTTCACAGCTATTCTTTCAAATGTCAGATTTTATTTTTTCATAATTGGCATGCACAAATAGACCTTGCCTTAATTATCAGTAAGTACTTAACACATTCAGCACTGGCTAACCACTACTAGCCAACACTTCAAACAACCTGCAAGATAAAACTATACTGCACCCCAGATTCCAAGAAAAATACCCACCAACACTTCTTTAACTTTTTTCTACACTATTATTTCCCCTTTCAGAGAATGTTTAATGAAATTTTTTCTCCAAAAAAATTATCTACATAACACATATAGTATTTTTTAAAAGTTAAGAATTCCTCAGTCAAAAGCTGGCACACTCTCACTCCACTTCTGTTTTTTAAATAGTATTTATTTTAAAAGGATGTAATACAACTATATTGGATGTTGTTGATTATTCAAAAGGAAATTAAACACTACCATCTCATGAAAGGATTCTAGGAAGGCAAAATATAGCAATGCAATTTTAAACTTGTTACCAGAGCCCAGAGGTAGGCATTTGCATGATCTGCTCCTCTTTACTATCCTATGAACAGTTTGCTATACCAAAGCACTGTACTGATTGGTGAATTAACTAATTAAAACAAATTAAAAATTAGATTTCATTAAACACCTGACAGTATCTCATTAGGATGGCTAAGTCTAAGGAAAATAAACAAGGCAGAATAGGTACAGTAGCAAATATTACAGTAAAACACATAGGTAATTTTACATTAAAGTCTAAGGAAAATAAACAAGGCAGAATAGGTATAGTAGCTAATATTACAGTAAAACACAGAGGTAATTTTACATTACAAACACCTTGTACTTCTGTGTTTATGAGCTGCTCAAAATTCTCCAGATTACAGCAGGGAAAGGTCCAGTGAACATAGAGAAGAAACTGGACAGAGAAAAACATTGATACACAGTGGTAGCTTACTGTCAAATTACTTTTTCAGCCCTAATTCACTGCTTAACTGAAACTTGAACAAATCAAAGCTCAGGTAGCATTCAGCACCCTATTGCAGGCAATGCAGTATTTCAAAAGAGCTGCATATATAACACAGGTTTACTTTTACTTTACTAAATGCAATACAGTTATAACTGCATTGTTTAACTGAATATTAATTCCATTCCATTTTTATTTACTTTTCCAATTCACTACAAAACTCTGCCCTAACACCTTCTAGTTTATCCATGTCACACAGTAGGTTTTTCATACCCAAAATAACATCAGCAAGGTAACTGTCGAGTGGAGACTTCTGAGAAACTGGACATGACGAAATGGGCTGGAATATAGCTCAGCACAAAAGTATCTTCAAAAATAATTTCCTTTGAAAACTTTAGTGCCAACTTTTTAATTGTCAATACATTTTGTACATGTATACAAGAGTAATCATTCAGGCATCTGAGAATTACTAGATAAAAACTCCTTTTAAAACTACCTGCTCTGACTGCTGGAGACAATTTTAATTCTACAGCTGATGGAATTATTCTCATGGCAGGCTCATTTTCTTGTATATTTGCATGCATCAGCATGTTTTCAATATTGAGCAGGCAGAAACTGATTTCTGTAGTATTTCCAGATGAACCACTCTTTGTATTTGTATTCACTTTGTAGTTAGCATTCACACAGGAAATACTCCTCCGCTGTTGTGTTTACACTCACTATGTTTTTGAACAGACAAGACAGTCCCTCATGCTTTAAGCAAAGGAGAAATCTCATTTTATTTTCTCCACAGTAAACATGGCAATTCTCAGTTACAGAAACCTGTTCCAGACCTTGGTAAAGCACAGCTGCAGTGCTCCATATCACTTCTGAAAACATCTGTGCTCCGAGAAGAATTTTAAGGAGCAGAAGAAGGGGTGTGGCAGGGGCAGGATTAGTTAAAGACCTATACAGCTTCCTCTAAACCATCTCACCTTCCTGTGTCTTGCTGCTCAAGCCAAACCACCCCAGAGAATTTCCTGGCTTTGCTCCCTGCTCCTGCCTCTTCCTCTCCAGGCAGATGGTCTGAGCAAGACCAAGTACTTTATCTGCAAATATTTAAATAGATGCTGCATCAAAATAAGCTCTTTAAAAGAATGAATTCAATTAATGGCAAGAAACTTCCTCCACAGCAGTTGGATATTTCTTATCATCATCCTGAAAATTGTGCAAAAACTTTCAGTGTTGAAATCCATTTGTTTCACGCTTTTTCAAATGCATCCTGTTCAAGCAATTAGAAGTATTGTATGTATATGCACCTTTTATGTAACAAAAATGTAGCCCGTTAAAAAAGAATGAGATCATTAAAAAAAGCACTTATCACAGGAAGCTTATCTAACATAATTTGTACTTCAACTGAACAGATTTCTGAAAGATGAAGTGTCTTTGAACTGTTGTTTAGTAAGTGCAAGAGCCTCAATATTGCCTAAGAAGCAAAAAGGAATGTCACACAGCCAAGGAAATCTGCCATTGGAGGTGACAGTAAACTTCAAGAAATCCAAAGGAAGGAGAGTTTAGGCAATTTTCATAAACACACCAACTCCGCAGGTATGGCAGAAGAAATGAGTCCATAAGAGGGGCTGTGCATGGCAAAGGATCACTTGTGGCACACCAGCAGAGAAGCAGCAAACATTCTCATGAACTGTATTGTGTGAGAACACAAGGAGGGAGGAGATGGAAGGTCGAATACTTAGCCAGGGAAGACAGCAACATACACATCATGTTAACTAGAAGATTGATATTGGCTCATATTAAATCCCAAGGTAATCATGACCAGGTTTGTGCTTGAAATGATGCAATGAAGAAGGACCAAGGCCTACAGGAAGGGGAAGAAAAAAAAGCTAATTTCTATAAACCTGAAAGAATAAATTAAAGGGATGAAGCAGCTTCCATCTCTCATCAATGCCAATTGATTTAGCTCTCCGCAAACGGTAACATGGAAGCATTTAAAGAATGACTTAGAAGAACAAGCCATTATCTGATAATGAAGCTTTGTTTGGGGACCCTATAAAAATGTTAACAGTAGTTACAGCTTCAAGAATATAAAATCTACCAAAAAGCAGCATATCACTTTTACTAATCCTAATAAAACCACAGGTTGCAAAACCCTCAGATGACAGTTTTCTCATCTGCCAACAATGGGGGCTGCAGAACAACTGTTTGTGGAGGAAGCTTTCCAGTGGACTATGCCCAACTGGGTTTACTTTTTTTTTTTAATGCATCCCTCATCAGATCCCATGAGTACCAAAGATCTTCGTGGCACCTCAGCTAACAGTTCCCCATGTGCACTGTGCCCACCTGTGCACCCCACGGCAAATACAGACTGGATTCATCGAGATGTGGCTTATGCAATAACATCCTACTGCAGAAACAGCTCAGAATGAGAACAAAGCAAGCAAACAAAAAAACCCTCAACTTCATAAAATCTAGGCTGAAACAGGTCTTATTTTCAGCAGGGCAGCTCTAGTTAAGTTCTTAACAAAATTCTAGCTTTAAAATTCTGTTGAACTTCAGTAGCAAGTATTTGTACAATTCAACTGCTGTTATATGAGATGGAGATGGCTTCTGTACAGCTTGTAAGTTTGTAAAACTCTAACCACAGAGATTGTGTTCTTGTAACTATGACATTGAGAAACTAAAACTCTATTCATATTAGGATCAGCAAGGTCTGACAATTTCCTGCTCTTCTGCCAGCTTTTCCAGTTACTGTTCTCTCAAGAACATTGTTCCTATTTTAGTTCCTACTAACAAAATAGCGAGGTCTTTGTCCCAATTCTTATTCATTAAAATAACTTCAGTGGATTTTCCTGATGAACCAAGAATTAAGTATGCCAAGGGGATCTGCACAAGTGTTTTCAATCAACAGCAACACCTACTCCAGTATATATATAT
>VWZG01003878.1:318881-336786 GCA_013396735.1 Grallaria varia
TATATATATATATATATATATATATACTCTTTCTGCAACAAGCAGAAAGAGGAAAAGTAGCAAAACCCAAACCACAATGTCAAATTTGAGCAGTGAAGCTAAAATTAAAGAAAGAATTCCTCAGTTATGGTCTGGATACTACTTCAGAAGCATTACAAAACAGAAATGCAGACCAGAAAAACCAGAGGAAAACCAATAAGGCTATGAGACAGATTTTGAAAGAGGTTGTTCAAACTAACTTAACGCTTTTAGGCTGTGCAAGTCACCCCTAGTGAAACCAGCAGGCAGCAAGAGGGGAAGAAAAGATGTACCAAGGCAGAATGCACCAAACAGATAAAGACATTAAAGCAAAATCAAAGTTCATACAGAGGAAATGAAATCTGGAGTTAACTACCCCTATAGCAGTAGTCATGCCATGTGCCCACTGGCAGCAGTGCTCAAGCATGCTAACTTAGATCATGTTCCATGAACAGTCTCAACAAGGTCAGGCAACTTCAAACCCCTTCAGCTAGCACTTTAACAGGGTAATTGCTTATGCCCTCATGCGCCACCTTTTCCAAGTGTAAACATCAGAAAGAACAAATACTTCTTCGAGGCTGAGGATGACTCGGTCTAAGCTAATGAAGTTTAAATTCTCATCCTGTTATGTCATTTTCCAGCCTTCCCCACCCATTCATTTTCTACATCTCACACTCTCCTGCTGTCAAATTAGGGAGCCCCATTTCCCAAACCAATGTGTGCTGCTGCCAAGCTATTGCTCATCTTCAGGCGATCTACTGCAAGAACTGAGGTGTTTATTCACTTTTAAGACTGTGCACCTATTGGTCTCTCTTTGAGGTTTGTATACAAGATAAAACAAAAGCTACCCATTGGCCTAAGTCTACCAAACACAAGGGACCTCACCTCCAGCACAGAAAGTAAAAAATCAGATCATGCAAACAAAAAACCCCAGTAAAACAAGAAAATCCTTCCTTTGATTCCCAAATGCTTAAAGAAAATGCTATAACTTATCATAAGTATTGGTTTGATAAGGAAATACCTTGGTCACCAGCTTCCCTAATCTGAATTGCAGAAGCTGCCCATTATGAAAAGCTATGAGGACATCAGAGTTTTAATATTCTGTACACCAGCATCAATACTGGCTAAAACCACATGTTGGTGTAATCAGCAAGGGCTTGTACCAGTTAAAGTGATCATATGTGGCATTTTACACCAGCTTTTGTCAAACTGATTTAGAAAGAAGCTGAAGTAGACTAAATCACAGTAATTTATTTTCTCTCATATGAACACAGCTAAACCAAAAATGTTCATACCCCGATACAAGAAAATCTAAGGAACATTCCTAATAACCAATTTAAGGGGAAAAAACCCACAAAACCCAATCAAACAAATAAAAAAACCAAACCAAAAACCCCCACACCAAACAGAAAAACAAGCCACTTTTGAGTGTTTTTGAATTCTTGATAATCCACCAGCAATTCAAGAACTCTCCACAACTTAACCAACTTTCAGAAAAATACCTGAGGTAGAAAGCCTACACTACCTAGTGACAATACCATTTATTTTGTTAGAAGAGTCATGCTAAGCTTCCGAAATTGCAACCCTACAATTCCAACAGAGAAAGTCAGGACAGAATGGCAACTTTGAGCCTATCAGTAACTGTTCTCTGTGGCTGCCCTCATGAATGTTTTAGAAATAGCCTGGAGACTCCCATGAGTGACCAATACACACTCTTGCTACCTCCCTGAACCCATTTGCCCTGTCAAGTTTTGAACTTCAGCTATATAACTCTCTTGTTACAGTATACTAGAATACAGCTAAGGAAATACAGAGATATGCAAGAAAGCAACCTGCACTGAGTTTTATCAGTTTGATAAATACATATATGCACAAGTAACAGAACAAAGACACATTTGCATGATAAATTGTTTTCAAAGTCCAGCAATAAAAGAAACATTGCCAAACAACATTTCCTGGTACATATCAGACTGAAAATGGAACTGATACTTTAGAAAAATAAGAATACGCAGTCAGCCAGGATCCAAGTCAAGTCAAAAAAACTAAGCACTGCAGATGGCAGCATCAAAGGCTGCTGGAGGGTCTGCAGGAAACCTCCAGTGCTTGATCTCAGACCATTGCAAAGAGGCTGGGCTAGAAAAAGTACAAGTGTACTCTCTGACTTACTACCAGCATAACAAATAGCAAATAAATCAAATGCTTCCAAATAGTACCAACACTGATTTGGCCACTTTATTAAAGGAGAAAATACTAGAAAGTAATGACAATCAGCATCTGCAGATTAACAGGTATAATCCAGGAACTGTTTAATGCCATCCCTCTCTGTACAGAACCCATAATTCTTTCAGAGACAGAATTAGTTCCTAAAAATGCTTACATTACCAGTTTCAATCTCCTTTTCCATCTCTCCGTATCAGCTTGTACTTCTTACAAAAAGACCGTGTGTAATTTATAGGCAATGGACTGAAACAGAGACAATCCACTACACATCAGTGAACTCAAGAAATTTCCCCTTCAGAAACACGTAACTAAAAAAAACCCAAGATTTTTGTCAAAATCTGCTAAAAAAAATCTATTGCCTGTTTCACAGATGTCATTGATAAAGTAATTCTGAGACAGGCGAGTGAAAGCTCTGAAAGCTTTCTCTTAACATAAAAGAGCAAGAGAATAATTTCAGACAGTCTTGACAGCAAAGGATGAAAAAGCTACTCGAAGAAGTGACAGAGAACAGGTTTTGTCAGCAGATCCATGTTGTCTTGGGAAGATGAGTATAAAGGGTCCATTACTAAGGCACAAGAAAACAGTAATTACAGCAAAAGATAGAGATCATTTACACAATCTCAACCTCAAAAAAAGATCTGGAATGTATGCTTTAGGAATAAAATCCACCTAGACCCCATAAAAATTATCAAAGGACTGGAACACCTCTCCTATGAAGAAAGGCTGAGAGAGTTGGGGTTGTTCAGAGTAAAGAAGAGAAGGCTCCAGGGAGACCTTATTGTGGCCTTTCCATACATCAGGAAGGGCTGTAAGAAAGATGGAGAGATATTTTCTACCATGACTTGTAGTAACAGGGAAAGGGACAACAGTTTTAAACTGGAAAAGGGTAGATTTAGATTGGATGAAAGAAATAAATTCTTTATGATGAGGTTTGCCTAGAGAAGCTGGGGATGCCCTGTTCCCGGAAACATTCAAAGTCAGGTTGGATGGAGCTTTGCATAACCCACTGAGGGCAGGGGATTAGACTAGATCTCTTTAAATGTCCCTTCCAACTCCAACCATTCTGTGACTCTAAAATAACCTTTAATTCTTGTACTGTTCCAGAATAGTTTGTATTTTCACAGAAGGCCAAATGCTGTTAAGGCTTGGCAACTGAACGGCAACAAATCAGACAAAATCTGCTATTAGCACTGACAGGATCTTGGCAGCAGGGAAAACTGCAAACCATAACAACTTCCACATTAGCCACATCCTGACCACAGCTCAACTCTCTCATTTTTTTGGTAAGACACTAGCTCTGGGCAAGGTTTGAAAAAGTTATGGGCTTCCCTAAACCTTGGTATGGGGTCACACAGTGTATGGACTCTGGACCACAGCTAATCTTTGCTCAGATTTTTGCCACAGCCAAAGACAAACGTACTCTTGCCAACCAAGCTGTTTTTCTCATTACTGAGTCAGTGTCTCAGGGAGCTGCAGAAAAAGACTGATGCAGCTCCCATATCTCCATGCTTTTACAGACCACAAGTTAGAAGAAATCCAGCTCTAGACACCACACTCAATTCTTGATCAGAAAATATTAGAAGACTGAGTTCAAAGAACTGTGTTTTACCAACTGCTTTTAAAATCTCAACTACATTATCTGAACACTACTACCCGTACCCATCATGTCTAAAATGTTATTTATTAATTTAACATGAATGCTGCAAGAAAGTTCATCCCTGCTCATGATTCTGTTACAGTCAACAATGACTAAAAATTACCAACCAGCACTGCCACAAAAATGGTTATAAATTTTCTGTCCAAGTGTTACAAGACCTACACAAGAGACCAGGCTTGGCCAAATCCATCTTTTAGCAGAAATCTGGGATAGCTTCAAGGTTTTCAATAGCAAGTCTGGTGGTGCAGGCAATACAGTGAATGCACTCCCTCTCCACATGCCAGAGAGCCATCCCTGAGGCTGTGAAATGTACTGAAGCACATGGGGTCTCAGTATGCCTGATACGAAAGTAAACTGAAAATAACTCATGCAGAATCATGGCTCCCAGGACCAACCCTTAAGCACAATTACAAATTCTGTACAGAAGCTCATACAGAGGACAAACCACTATAGTCACATGCCTGTTTATTTTGGCAAAGAGGCGAGACGTGAAGTCAAGGAAAGTTTTTAGTCAGGTTGTAAATTCATCCACAAAATGTATCTCAGGTGTTTTTAAATTCAAAACTTTCTGAGCAATTACAGCTGGAAAATAATTTCTGGCAGAATAAGCACTGCCCTGCTGCCACTGCTATTTCCGAATTGGGGTCAGCAACTCAAAGACGAGAGCATTTATTTGCGGCACTTGAGCCTTCATTGCAGACCACACAAAATATTTTATACAAAAAGCACACCTTCAGAGGTTAGGAAACTCTTCTAAGAAACAACACCGGGTCACCAAATCCTGCCACATGTAGTCGTCATTTCGATCATCTGGAATGGTTTCAGTTTAGATGTCCAGGACATGTTATCCATCCGATGATAATCTGACACTTAGACATTTATAATGGTACAGTGGATCTAAGATCAGATGACAGAAAGAAGCAGGCACTTTGCTAAATGAAAGATACTGCAATCATCACAGCCACCTTGTCCTTTCCCTCCTTAATTACACGAATATTTAGCTTAAATTTAATTTTCCTCTCTTTAACAAATACCCAAGAACTTAGCATTGTGGTGAGGTGAGAATTATATTGCATTAATTTTCACCTCAGGATTAAAAGGAAAAATGCATACACTGATACAATTTTCAGCTCTAAGTAACACATGTCAAAGGGAACCACTTTGGTGCCTGGACATGCAGTGCCATAAATGCAGACAACCAGGAGGTTCACCAGAAAAGCAAGTTCCTGAGATGAACTAAAACACCAGTGAAGAAGACACCTCTACTCATTCTTTATCCAGCTGCTGATGCTTACTGGTATGGGAAAAGACAAAAGTCGTAGGCTCTTACTCTAACAGTCACAAGCCAGGTTAGGGTATTTTTTCCATGTTTTTATCTGCACTTCAGCTTTATCACCATTTTACTCTAGGCTTTATTCTTTAACACTGAGTATGAGTTATCATATAAATTATAGCTACCAATCATACAGCATTATTTAAACAAGCAAAAACAGCCTTAGAACAATGCAAAATAGTTCTTTTAAACAACTTAAGCTAAGTTTTTCTTCCTTCTCCAAGGCCAAACTATTGCTACTACAACAAAAAATTTTGCCTTAGACCTCCAAAGTTCAGTGCTTTAAATGTATGCTTCTTTCAAACACCAGCTAAACATGAGTTTTGCCCTTCAGAGCTTATATAATTGCAGTGTTCTTGCTTGCTAAAACCAAAGTATGATTAAAATTATCTTTAGCTCCATCTAAATTGTCCCAAGATGCTTTAACAATCCCCAGCCAGTGAGCTGCCACCAGGCAGCTCTCCCCAGCCTGCCCATGGGCACTGTACTCCAAGTGCCTGATAAGCAGCCCTCATCTGGGCGGTGGAAGGACACACGGCGACACTGTTGTCCAATCAAACAACAGATCTCAAAGTAAAATATCACTTTTATGCTCAGCTGGTAACTTACCACCGGCTCCCCATCAGATGATGCTGCGGACTGGAAATCTGGAAGCAGCAGTAACAGGAATGCAAGTCAGTCTTGTTCCTACATGTTTCAACATAACCCTGTTCAGCAGTCCCGAACAAAAGCTTGTGCTTATTCAACCTACAAATGACTTTAATCATCGTGTTTTGTTTAAAACTGGGGTATGAATTCCTCTCTCTGGAGATTAATCTTCCTGCTGCTTGTCAGACAGGAGAGATTTGAATTAGGGCTTTAAGTCAAAAGCACAGCTAGCATTTGCAATCATGCAGACCTAATCATGTATCAAAATTTCTGTTCCTGTTCCAAAATCCTGTTATAAAAAGTAAACTTTAATTTCATTTCATTTATAAGCAATACATTAAACAGTGTTGTAAAAACACACTGGAAAATACTATTAAAAATATCCTCAAGGGGAGCGTACAAGGTTCACACACAGAAATACTAAGTTTCCAAATACAAGATTTGTGCAATATTACTCTTCCCCACAGATATCTCCATTAAAACAAATAAACAAACAAACAAAAACAAACAAAAAAATACACAAGTAAGGCCCTCCTTTCTCTCTGCCAGGACAAGAGGTAGCCAGTACAAAAGTCACATTTCCCATTTCTTGGTACCCTTCTCCCCAAATCAGGCAGTAGCAGTGCCAGCAATGACAGAAAAATATCTCTCACAAATTGCATGGTTTAATCCATACTTCTGAGAAATGAGAGGGTGGGTGGTGCTGAAACACAGTGCCTAGAGAAGCTGTGGATTCCCCATCCCTGTAAATGTTCAAGACCAGGCTAGATAGGACTTTGAGCAACCTGGTCTAGTGGCAGGTGACCCTACCCATGGCAGGGGGTTTGAAACTGGATGATCTTTACGCTCCCTTCCAACTAAACCCATCTATGATTCTGTGTTAAAAATAAACACAGCAAGTCTGCATGAACTCAGAATTACAAGTGGACTCAAGGAATGTACAATCCTTTCTTAGACATAAAACTTTCTCTTTAGTGAAAGCAAAATATTTGATACAGAAACACAAAGACTATCCAAAATATTAAGTGTATTTTCTTAATGATCCATGTTTAAAATTCAGACCTTTCTAAACCTATGGTTTTTCCACAGCTTTGAAAATTTTGTTCATTATTTCTGAAACATCAGCAGGTTTTCTCGTATTCCCCAGCTGATGTTACCTGTAACATTTTGCAAAAAAACCCACTCAAAATACATACAAGCATGGCCTGAATTACTTGGACACAATCTGAGTTCAGATTTCAAGGCCAATCTAGAAAATTGTGACTTCCCTCTTCAGAGAATACGCATTTTTACACATTTCAAAAAGAAGGATGTGCATATAGTATTTACTAAACAATCGTATTTTTGTTATTGGGTTGTAAATGTAACAGAACCTCCATCCTCCGTGTTTCTGGAACTTTTTACCAGATTTTCTTTGAGTTCTCTCATGTCAAGCATGGTTGACAACACGTTTCACAACTGTAAAAGTCGGGCAGTTTATGCGGATCACAGAGGTTTGGCCCATATTACCTTTAGGGTTTAAGTAACACTCCTCTTGAGCAGTTAAAAATAACCGCTGTTTTGGCAGCCCACAAAAGGGGATTAAGGAAAAGTAGCATTCCAAAGACTTCACAGAATCCTGGTGTTCAGAAGAAACTTCAGGGGGTCAGATATCAAAAAGACTAAATGACTTTTTAATGAGAAAACTGTCATCAAAGGTGCAAACCATGTATCAACTAGTCATCTGCATATACAAAGGGCAGTCGATACGATCGATATCAAAACCGTCAAGAAAGGCAATCAAATGGATTTGCCTAAATGAGTGAGAAGGACCAGAAAGCACAAAACAGCCACTTCCACTTAGTACTTTTATCTAATTAACATTAGATAACATTAGGAGATTTCTGATTTTCTCAACACTATTTCAAAGAAACAGGCCCAACTCAGTTAAATGCAACCAGCTATACATCATTAGGATTCACCCAGATAACAGAAGAAGAAAACCAAAACTTAATTAGATCAATTCAGATCAGTTGCTATAAAATCCATGGGTTTTGTTATTTGGCACATTTAAACCTATTATCCAGTTAATCAATTAGAGAAGAGGATAACGTGAAATAGTTCTTAAGCATGCTTCAAAGATATTTAAATCTTCTTATTTTTTTCTTTTAATTCCAACATCTTCTATGATCAAAAGTAACATGTTTAAAGCCTTCCCCCAATTGTAGACCAATCTAACTCAATAATTCCAAGGTTCTTTCCGCTGAAAAATATATTATTACTCATTTCTAACTTTGAAGACACATCCCCTTGTTCTTCCAAGGCCATGGCAAACATTTTCTTCTTGCTCATCTTTACAACTCTCCTCTAAATGCTCAGTACCAGTCACACAGAAATTCCATGAAATTTTAAACAAACTCTTTGCCAAATAAAAACCCAGTAGGGATCATGTAATCACAGTCTAAGTATATATAATACTTGCATGGAAAACAGAACTACAGAATTCTTCAATCTAGCAGAAAAGGCTGTAATATACAGTCAGTGGAAACAGAAGCCACAGAGACTGGAAAGTGGAACTATTTTAAACAGAATTCTGAAAACGTTTTGAAGAATTACTTTTAACCACTAACACAGATTTTAAATTAGGACTAGATTTTTTTTTTCTTCCTAGTTCAACATTTCTCTATCTGATTGGCAAGACGTCACATTCAGCCTGCAAGGCAGCTACTTTTTAATTTTCAATATACATACAGACACAGCCAAAGGTAAGTGCTAGAGCCTTCTGCCAGAAACACTTGAGAGTCAATTCCTGGCTGGTTTCAGCATTTGCAGGTATTTCATATACCTCAGAATTATCAACAATGTCAGTCAAAAGGCCTAGGAGACAGTTCAAAAAGACACATGCAAAGTCCTGATGTTGAAAACATTTAATTAATGTATTTGTGATTACAGGCAAGACCCTCACTGCTGACTGCCAAACAGCAAATCACAAAACAGTCCCTGGGTTTTTTTCATGGAAAATTAACATCTGGCAAGTTTCTAAAAGATAAGAAATACAATCCTGAATTAAACAGACTGACCAAAGATGCAGAAGAGACTGTGCTGCTACTGAAAGTCTGTGGAGTCATGTGAAACTTATCATCAATGGACCCACAAGAAGACAACCAATGACTCCCCTTCTCAGGGCTTTACAAAGCATGCTCTTCACCATCCTAGACTTGTGGTCTACAATGCTGCAACCCAGGTTCCTTCAAGCACTCTATTTAGAACTCCAGTCTGGAAGTCATCAGCACTTCTTATATTCCAGAAAATATATGCTTTATTTCAGACATATGGAGCACATATATCTTCTTTTATCCAAAATTTGAGATCCACAGGAGCTTAGGTTACAATGATCAGGAATTCAACATAAGTCAGATATGACCAGTTCAAATTTCTCCCTGTGAATAGAAACATTTCAAATTTGCTTTCATACTGATTATTTCTTCACACAGTTGAATGACCTGAGCATCAACTTGGAGAAGCAAGGGGAATTTAATAGTAAACTCCTTAGAGATTCTCTGAATTTCCTTTCTGGAGTTAAAAAAGTCTTCCTCAGGGATGAGTTTTTGGTTTTGAATTATTCATGGGAACTAGAAAGCTAAAAGCTATTAAGTACAATTGTCTCACATCATTGTATGATTAAAGATCTTCTAAGGTCATATTAGAAAAATTCAAAACACAGTGTAAGTACAAGAAACAACTGTGTAGAATGTGACTGTGATGAAGAACCTGGAGGACTAATAAAAGTCAGGCACTTGCTCTGGAACCCAGAAAACTCCAGTTCCTTTGGTGCTGAGACAGTAAAAAACACACGGGGTTCAGTCACCTGCCTCTATGAAGTCTTGAGACAAGAACTCAGGAACAATGGAGTTCAAAGAGTAAGATGTAGTACAGAGCAGTGCAACTGATACAACTCGCAACCCACTGAACTAAAAAAAGCCAAAACAAAATCAAAAAGCAGAACCAACCAACAGACCCATTTTGCAAGATGCCTCAAGACATGAATCAGTACCTTTGTCATACCACATTAATGAAGACTCCACTTCTCTTTACAAAGACTCCTGTTTCACACTCCACAATCACATACCTGTCTAAATTACAGGGAAGCACATGTTTCCTTTTATTGACTGAAGGACACAAGGTCTGAAAAATTATCTTATTATTTCTATTAATAAATAGAGGTTATTTAAAGAAGCACTCAACTGTAGTTCAAAAGACCGAACTGTAAACCTGGAATACATTTTTGCTACAATGTCACTCAAAAAACAAAAGCAGATGACATTTATTTCTTACTACACAGAAAGAAAACTAATAATATCAACCTGACATTGCATTTTGGTATCAATGCTCTGTTAAAAGGAAATTCATGACTTCCAGAATTTCTGCTTTATTTGGATGACTAGCAAAAAGAACATGCTCGCTATAATCTGTGACTAACTTTAAAAAAAGATACATGGTTCTTGAATACTCAACTCCAATAACTTGGAAACAATAAAGGAAGCAAGATTAATTAAATGCCTTCTCAGATGCCTGCACATGCAGCAATAGCAGTTTCTTACTCTGCCTTCACAGACAAGGGTGAGCCACACCAACTAACTTCCCAGTGTTATGACCTGTGAAGGATACAAATCTAAATTTGCTAAAATAAAAATACCACTGCATCTAGTCTGTTGAGAAGTAATGAATTATTTTATTGGAAGTGACAAGTTAGCAAAAGTTGCTGACATTCAAATTAAAGTGCACAAGAGAGAAACAATTACATTTCACAGGTTATCAAAAAAGTATTTGCTTTTTCAGCTTCCACTATATAAAACTCATTCAAGTTTTGCTGGATGCTGTAAAACAAGCAGCCTGTGTTGTGTGATGATCCTCTTCAATACAGAAGCTTGGGACCCCATTCTGGAAATGTGTACAGAGCGTGTCCCATAATAACAGCATAGGGAACCCTAATAACACCAGGTGTGGCTTTGGAGATGAAGGCTGAGCCGCCCAGGAAGTGCTCTAATAACCACACCAGCCTTCCTGTAAGCCTTTACTGCTAAGGGTGTCTTGAACTAGATTTGTACTGGAAAACACCAGGATAATGGTATAGGAGAGAGGACTTATTTTTTGGCTGACCTGGTCTTCTATTGTAGCAGTGCAAGAAAACATGGCCTTCATTTTCATTTTCTTTTTTGATACTCAGCTTCTCCCCTTTCTCTATGTATCCAGTCTACCTCTTGTTCCAGTCTTAAAATGCCTTTAAAAAAAAAAAAAAAGTTTCTCTCTAGAGAAAAACTCACATTTATTGTAAAGTTGCCAGCTAACCACAAGACAAAAATCACAGAAATAGCAGAATCACTTAAGATACTGTAGAGAAAACATGACAGCAGAAAGGGCCAATCCTAAAAATTAGCTCCAATGCTATTCCAGGTATGAAAAACTCCTTGCAATGCTATGAACTGGTTTTTTGTTTGGAGAACACCAGGAGGTCAGGAGCTTTCCATTGTGCCAGTGGAGATGTGCTACTCCTGAACTGTGCTGAGCCTCTGAGTCCAGTTAGTCAGCACGGCTCTCCCTGGAAGGTGAACCACATCTGCTCCACCTCCTCCACCCAGCATGCCCACAGCTCAGCAACCACTGCTCCAGATCATGGTTTCCCCACCACAGGTGGCTGCTTCTGGTCACCACCAGTATCAGTAATTTTGGACCTCTGGTAGTTACTCCCTTTCTCAAGCCCTTCCCACTCTAAACTGCCTCCCCCTGAACCATTAAGCTGGATCTAAAATTAGCCCGTAAAGCAGATCTTCATCTCAAAGCAACAATATTCCCCTCACTTCCATTTTTTTGAAAACAGGAAAACAGATTGCTACTTTGGTCTAGGAATCTAGTGAATCCACACACATTTTAGGTGGTAAAAGACAAAGGGCAGTCTTTGCAGGAGTGCTCTTGGCACAGTGACAGGTGCTTCTTCTGACTCAGACTAAGCTCAGTGCGTTACTATCTGGTGCATGGACCACTGTGAGTAGCCAAAGGAGTCCCCAGCAGAGCAGCAACCTACAACAGCCTGCAATGACAGAAAGTACTCTGTCCTGCTGATTCCCATGGGGAGTCAAGCACATTCTATTGCAGAGCTTCCTAGGCTGTGTGGAGCACACATGAGCAAGGCTTGTCCTAAGAGGAATGTTCCCCACAGCAAATGTGTCCTCCACATCACTCTCCCAACCTTAGCCTGATGAGCAGGGTTAACTGTAGGTTGACACCTCCCAAGTAATTACAGCCAACCCAATCCAGTGCTTACTGGTATGACACTGGTCATCCTCAAAAAGAGAATGCAAAAAACGGAGAAGAAAAATATATGGATTTCAATTAAAACTCTCTTCCATCTTTAAATTCCATTTCTACCAGATGTTTTGCCCTGTGTTTCTCCACTACCCTTCTCACTAGACGCCAAGCCTGGCTGATAAGCAAAACAAAAGCCAGCATCTCTTTCATCCTCAGAAAACCACACCGATGCAGCCAGTTTTACTTGCTCTATTGTACAAACTCCATTTGCAATCTGTCTTGGTATATGCTGTCCACACAGAGCATGTGAAGGGGCATGCTCATCTACAGGACTGACGCCATGCAAATCCTTCCCATTTCCACCAAGCTGTGAAACACAAAAGGCAGGATATCCTGGAAGTAGCAACATAAATGAAAAAAAAAAGAAAAGAAAAAAAAAAAAAAGGGCAAGTGTCTTGGGAATAACATACACAGGGCTTCTTTAAGGGCAGCAGCTGATCCTGAAAAAAAGTCTGATTCAGAGGGAGGCACATTGTGAAACTGTCCACAAATACCTGCACCTGAAACACCAAGGAACCAGATCACACTAGAGTGATCCAGGCAGACGAATGATGGGCAAGACACAATTCAACCCAGGAAGCCAATCCAGGTGACATACACAGGAGTATTCATTAAGTTTTACACTCCGGTGAACTCCAAATGAACACTATCACATGCATCAGGGTCAAAATTTTACTGCCATTACATGCAACAGTGCAAAGAGGTGATATCAACTATCACAGAACTAAGGTCTAGATCTCATATATTCCTTGCTATAGCCTAAAGCACCCAAGCTACACACCAAGCCACTGCTCTCCTAGCTGGGTGGGGGCCCTTGGAGGAGAGTCCTGGTACCTGAAAAAGGGGAAATCCTCCCTCAGCTATGGGAAGGTCTTTTAAAACCCCTTCATTCTTCTTCTCCCACATTTTCTTCTTGCTAGTACTGAAATAGATGTAAAGACCTTGACAGAGGTATAATAATAGAGAAGGCACAATTGTTTTTCTTTATTTCCCTCCCTACTAGTATGAGCTTTATATTAGAAGCACAGCAGAGTCCAAACACTTGCAGGAGATGCTTGAGAGAAGCAGTAATTTGTCAGAAAAAAGGAAAAAAAACCCCCTTCCTTTTTCAACAGCAGTAACTTGAAGTCTGCTAAGACACAAGGTTCAAAAACAAACAGCATGCACACAAAGCAATAAACATTGTTTAAATGCTTGCTAGAATTACTAGATTAATTTCTCACAACATAAAATTGGTTTTCCTGAAAATGTGGCTACTATTTCATATTCAGCTTGTTTCTCCTCAGTCTTCAGATGTGTGACAGTTACACAGCTTTTCCCTTACACAAAGGCCTGACACAAAATTAAATACTTTGAAAAAAAAAGACCCTGCCTTTATCACACAGATGTACCTACTTTTTTGTCAGATTGGAGACTTCTAGTTAGAATTTTGTGGGTTTTCCTGCCTATAAGATATTAATCACAAAATTAAGCCATGAATTTAAAATGAAGCAGCTGATCAAACTGAACAAAACAAAGCTACAGGAGCCTCGTGCACAGCTGTATCTTGCCCATTCAAATTTCTCCCTACAGTATGTACAGTGGAGGAAGTAACAGACCCTTTTGAGAAGGCTCTTGTCTTGCCTGGATCCTCTCAAAACTTCTTGGTCATGTTCAGCAAGAGGACCAATGGAAATAAGAGAAGCTGCTAGAGAGAACATGCTGAGTCCTAGAAAAACATGAGCCAATTAGCTTTCATTAATTACAATTAAAACCACACCTTAGCACACCTTCAGATTGCACTCCAAAGCCTTAACCTGTGTTGGGGTGAAATACTTAGCCCAGATTGCAAGGCCTCGTGGTCTTCTTACACTCCCGGCAGACACACCCAGGGTCAGTGCCTGGGCACGAATGGGGATCAGGCAGCATCTTACAGTGGATGAGGAAAACATGGGTTTAAAGTCCAGCCCAAGCATGGTAGAAAAGGCAACCCCTGATGCTAACCTGTGTTGCATACAAGCAGTCAAAACAACGTTTTTCTTCTACTATGATCTTCAAATGTTTCCTCTTGAATCTGCTGGGGTCCCGTTAGTCCTCTCAGCTTCCCAGATTTTCCCAACTTGGCATCTCCCTTTAGTCTTCATGTGTTTCTCAAGAAGGAGTTCACCTCAAACTGCTCTTTCTTTTCCCAGTACTTTCCCTCTACCCTTCCACCTCCTCCCTAGGGCTAAAGAAGCAGTCACTAAGCAAACACACTAGCATGAAATGCCTTTTGTCTGTCCTCTTCCCTCCCAAAGGGATTCATAAAGAAACGAGGATTAACATGGAAAACAATTCATCTCAAATAGCTGTTTGGTTTTTCTAAATCATACGAACTTCCACTTCCATCCTATGCACTCAAGAGGTCTGTACTTACTATTCACACAAAAGCCCAAGCTTTCACAGGAAAAAAAAAATCAGACAATAATAGAATTTCATTTTTTTAAGGGATGAAAAACTGCCTCCCTCTACAGAGATCATTAACTGTAACAAAATGGTTTGCAACAGAAGCTTCAAAGGCCAACCTCAAAAAAAAAAAAAAAAAGTCTATGAACCAGCTTCACATATTATAACCCCTGCTAGGCTAACTAATACATGAAAAGACATAGAACTCTAGCCACAGAAATAAAGAAGGTAAACTCCAACAAAAGAAAAATAAAGTACTTTCACTTCTAAGCTAAAAGAAATCTGATGTAATATTTGACAACAATACATACATGTATGCAAAACTGAAAAAACTGCAAGGACTTAAATTGAAAAAGAATAATCAATAAGATTATATGGTAAACATGTTATTCATATTTATCTTTGCTGCTTGGTTTTGAAAATACATAATTATAATTTAGAATGTAACCCAGAAATACCTATAGTACCAGATATCTTTTCATCAAAAGACTGCATATTCATTGACAATAGAAAAGATTGTCATAGTCTCAGAAAAGCAGCTACTTAGACCACTGAACAGGAAAAAAACAGTTCTGTGGGTGTTGACCTTTTGAGCAAGACATGACTTGTACAGCTAAGAAACTTCATGTCTAAGATTCCTCTCTCTGGCTTAGTAAATTTTTTTTTTTCCTTTGAAAGGATGTAGAACTTTAAAGCAGGACGTAAAACAAGACCTAAAATTGTTTCAGATTACCATCAGAATATGATACAAAAGGTAACTGAAAAAACAACTTTCCCCTAAACAAAGCCTGAAATTTGTTCTTGCGTAACTGATCTAAAAAAAATACTAAGGTGTTAGACTACTTTTTCAAAAGCCCATAATGCATCTCCAAACACCCAAAGAAAAATTATTTTAATACAAGACAGTCATGCAGCAAACCAAACTCTATCTCAAGGTCCATATAATCTGAGATTGAGTGTCTGACCATGACTAATTTCAGATGCTTGAGAAGATGCAGGAGTACTGTAATGGGATGACAACTGAAGACAGAGATCATGCCATCATCTCTGAAACTGCAAGTGTACAGAAGAAACAAAAGTGCTCTGTTCCCAACAGCTCCAATCCAAGACAATTACAACAGCCCATTTCTCTTCGGTTTCCCAAGAACTTTGAAATTTGAAGCAATGCTCTTAACCACGGCCAAAAGAAGATCAGTTACCAAAATCTATAAAAATCATTAAAGGCTCTTTTTTGGGAAAAAAAAAAATGAAAAAGAAAGACAAACAGGCACAGCAGTATGCTCATCAAAAGACAAGCCAACAAGTATGCAAGATGGAGAAACAGCACTGTTCCTGTGGCACCCACCTAAGCACCACTCCTTGCCATACAGCACAAATACATTCCGACGAAGAGTGACATCCATGTGCCCAAGCACCTGCAATAAAGTCTGGCTGCAGGAACACTGCCAAGGCTTTAAAGCAACCACAAACCCTGAAAAAATAACTCAATAGGGGCCTGTAAAATGAGACAAAGATTTACCTCATTAGTTTTCCTGTCTTTGTAAAGAATTCCAGGTAACAAAAAAACCCCAAAACCAACCAACCACCCAAAAAAAAAAAAAAAACCAAAAAACAAAACAAACAAACAAACAAAAAACCAAACCAACAAAACCCAACAAAAAAACCCAAACAAACAAACAAACAAACAAACCACCGACATAATTCATTCTCATCCCCAAACCCACCACATGTACTGAAACCCACTGTTTTTATCTTTAGACAGTAGCAAAACTCCACATTATCTCAAGACCTTCTGAAGTCCATGATCTTTTACAATCCTTTCCCATGCTACTGCTGTGACTGCCCTGGTGTGTGATTCTGCCTGGGTGTGCCTGCCCATAGCAGAGGAGTCAGAACTAGATGGTCTTTAAGGCCTTTTATCCCTAGGCCATTCTGAGATTCTATAATTCTATTACATTCTCCACATACACTCTTTCTGTTTGCATTTCTCTCTCTAAAGGGCTACTGGAGGCATTTGTCTACCTTATCGTGGAGGCAATGAAGGTTACGCAAGTCTAAGAGACTGCAAAACATGTTGTGGATTCCTGAAAGAGGGTGAGCTGAATGGGCCATGGCTGAGGGCAGTGACCCCCTCATCTGCCTCCCCTCATTTCTGCTCCTCACTACATGCTACTGCTATACTGCTATAGAAGATCTGAAACACTTTGACATCCCACTGCAGCATGGACATGGAGAAAAGTGATGGCATTTGCTGCTTTCTGCAGAGCCAGCAGTTTGCACTGGGATGTGAAAGAGTCCCGTAACCATTGGCAGTGCTGAGGAGGGAGCAGAAGATGCAGCCGACGATGATTTCCTCCTTTTGGAGTGGCCAGCAGGCAATTCCCTGAGCCCAACTACTCACAAAACCGCAACCCAGCAGAATCATTACAACTGAAGTTGTAAAAAGTGTTTGGCAGATTCTTCATTCCTGAATGCCCTGATTCCTGTCCTGGAAACTCTGCAGTACATGAGCAGCAGCAACAGCACAGCAGGCTATCACATGCCATTAAACCTTGAACCAGATGGGCAGCTACAGAGCATCCCACCCCCAAAGCTCTCCAGTGCCTCCCCTCAAACAGGCAGAGTGCCATGACTGGCAGGTTTTGTGCGTCTGCACACAGCGCTCACCCATACAAGACAAAAGGAGACACAGCAAAATTGTCTGTCTTTGGCACAGAGGTCTGTGTGAAACAGTTTTACTGCTTATCACCTCTATCACCATAAAGCAGTTGTGATGGGCTGCACTTGAATAAATCAGGAAAAAGCAAAGCACAGATGTGAACTGTGAAGAGGGTGTCCTCAGCCCACAACAAGCATGGCCTCCTTCTTGGGTCATGCCTGAAAACTGAAGGACATGCTGTCCTCTGGACAACTTCCTCTGAAACTTGGGTACTGCAGCATCACCTTTTAGTTAGGCTCATTTGGACCCGAAGCAACTGAGAACACACCTGAGATGATCAAAACCTTGATAAGTGTCAGGGCAGTGAAGACAGTACAGCAGATAAGAGGGACAAAGCTCTGGACCATACACATCACAAACTGAACTTGCTCAAAATGCAAAAAAGTAACAATATTTACAAGGCTTCAGATTCAGGATCCATAGAAACACTTAGATGTAATTCAGAAAGTTGCTGCTGTTTTTGTAAATACAGCTGACATTTACGGAATTTTTGTGAACCACTGGGTTTGTTAAATTCTCTGCTTCCCTTTCCCCCCCCCCC